>JAIUSX010000250.1:0-600000 GCA_026573805.1 Hesperophylax magnus
CATTTTTTCACCGAGCCATTCGGGTTGTGTAGATCGAGACGCGTAATTTGATACCCATATCGTATGTACGGTTTTTGTCACCGACATTCTTCAAAAGTTGTTATTTTGGAAAAAAAATTGCCCAATTAACACTCAAAATTTAAAAACTTTTAAAAATGTAATATGTATTTTGGCATATAAATGAAACTATGAGTGTGTGACCACAAATGTATTAAAATATATGTATGGATAGAAAGAAATGGATATTTTGAGAAAAAAAAGTGCCAGGGAGCTTACTGATCATTTTTTCACCGAGCCATTCGGATTCTGTAAGTCGAGACGCGTAATTTGATACCCATATCGTATGTACGGTTTTAGTCCCCGACATTCTTCAAAAGTCCCACTGAGTCTTATTTTGGAAAAAGAATTGCTCAATTAACACGCAAAATTTAAAAACTTTTGAAAATGTAATATGTATGTTTGCAGGTAAATGAAGCAATGAATGTGTGACCACAAATGTATTAAAATATATTTTTGTTTAGAAAGAAATGAATATTTTGAGAAAAAAAAAAGAGCCAAGGAGCTAACTGATCATTTTTTCACCGAGCCGTTCGGATTGTGTAGTTCGAGACGCGTAATTTGATACCCATATCGTATCTACGGTTTTTGTCACCGACATTCTTCAAGTCCCAGCGAGTTTTATTTTGGAAAAAATTATTGCTCTACAAACACGCAAAATGTTAAAACTTTTATTTGAAAAAATTATTTAAAAAAATTAAAATTGAATAATCCGTTTTTAATATTTGAGGTAATTTTTGGCAGAAATGGCTTTATAAGAATTATCATTATGGAGGAAAAAAGTTTTTTATTTCAAACTAATTTAATTTTTAAAAAAAATACCGAAAAAATATATACATAACGCAATTAGGTACCTACTCGTTAAAAATAAAGAGATGAAAACTTTAAATATGAATGGGTCCCAGGCTAACCTTATCCAACTTCTGCGCTCCTGGTACAAATTATAAATTTGCGTGTCGCTATTCATGCAGTTTTTCACTACGGGGCTACGGTACCCGTACCAAATTATTTTTATAAAACTTCATTTTATTTCGTTCAAATCTATCGATTTAAAAAAAATATACTGCCAAAGTAAGTACCTACACAAATTTTAATTGTTTCTTTGAATTCATAACATTTCGCTGCTAGTTTGCTATGATTGGCTGATTTCTGATTGACCAAAAGCCCGACTGTTGGCATTTTTTGTTCAAATCGCAAATGTCAAAACTTTAGCCGGTTATTGTGAGACATTTTGAACCGAGCGCCATTTGTAGGACGGCCGATTGACGTTCCTTAACCTTCGGACGATGATTTTTTTCGATAATTTTACCCGCAGACTGCGTGTTTGCGACGGAATTCAATCATCAGGATGACCGTGTAGATTTAATTAAAAAATCGTACCACGTGGTTTTTGCGTGACCACGTGACTATTTTTTTCCAATGATACCATTATGCAAAGAAAAACATTTCCACTTAAATTAAGCTTATTTCCTTGAAAATGAGGAAATTTCATAAAATTTTGGGTGAAATTAAAAAAAAAAAACAACGATACTTGATTAAATCAGACCCGACGCTCGATCAAAATCAATCGTGTTTTTAATTTACGTTAGATTTATGCGAAAAACGAAACATTTACGAGCGAGAGAGACGCACGAAAAAAAAATTGAATCATTTCGCGTTCGAAATTGAATAAAAATATAAACGGTGAAGGAGAAAAAGTTTTACAGATCATCCCGATCGATGAAAACGAAACATTGCGAAAATGCACCAAAATTTGGCCGTTTCGAAATCGCGCGTGTGGCAACACTCGTGATTTCTCGCCGGGAAACGTCGATTCCCAATCGGGAAGTTCTGACAATTCAACGGCCGCAAATCGACTTTTTGCCAGAGTGGGGCCGTCCTGGCGGCGGGAGAGCGCACTGAGGCGCCTCAGTATGGCGCGCCGCGAGCGCTTCCAGTTTCCGCCGCCAGAAAATCCTCAAATTTTTGTCGACATCTTGCCACGAACGAATCCGGTCGAGTTAATCCAAAATTAGGCTGAATCGTATTTTAGGTTTTTCCACGCCGAACTGAACCCCGGGTTCTGTGCCGACAGAGAGGCGTCTCAGTCGCTTTTCGCCTGAAGCCCGAAACAAATGAAAGGCAACTTTTTCCGAAACGCCGCGCACGCCAAAACGAACCTCGAGTCGTATCGACTTGAGGTGGAGATTGGTCGCTCGCTTGGTTGCATTTGCTTGGTTTTCAATAACTTTCAGTGTTTTACGACGATTTACGATGTTTTGCACAATTTTTCATTTTTTTCCACAAATAAACACAAAAATAAGGTTTTTCAATAACTTTCAGGTTTGACGACGATTATACTTATAATTCGGTTATTCTACAATTTTTCAGGTATAGCGACGATTATACACATAAATTCGGTTTTGCAACAATTATTGAAGTTTTACGACGTTTTTTTTCAAATTTTGCTTGGTTTTCAATAATTTTCAGTGTTTTACGACGATTTACGATGTTTTAGAAAATTTTTCATGTTTTTCCAAAATTAAACACAAAAATAAGGTTTTTCCACAATCAGGTTTAACGACGATTATACACATTACTCGGTGTTTTTACAATTTTTCAGGTTTTATGATGTCTTCACACATTTTTCATGGTTTTTCAAAAATTTTCAGTGTTTTACGACGATTAACGATGTATTAGATAATTTAAGATTTTTTTCTACAATTAATCAAAAAAATAAGGTTTTTCTACATTTTTTCATGTTTTACAACAATTTAAGAGATAAATTCGGTTTTTCTACATTTTTTCATGTTTTACAACAATTTAAGAGATAAATTCGGTTTTTCTACAATTTTTGAGGTTTTATGACGTTTTTACACATTTTGCATGGTTTTTCAATAACTTTCAGTGTTTGACGACGATTTTCGAAGTTTTAGACAATTTTTCATATTTTACCACAATTAATCAAAAAAATAATGTTTTTCCACAATTTTTCAGGTTTAAAGACGATTATACACATAATTCGATTTTTTTTAATTTTTCATGTTTTATGACGTTTTCACACATTTTTTACGGTTTTTCAATAAATTTTAGTGTTTTACGACGATTTACGATGTTTTAGAAAATTAACAAGTTTTTCCAAAATTAAACACAAAATAAGGATTTTCCACAACTAATCAGGTTTAACGACGATTGTACACTGATGGATTTAAATTTCCCACCCTTTTGTAGTAACTCTAACTTGACCTTGTTGTAGGTAGAATATATGTACTCCTCTTCTCTTCTGTGACATTGCAAAGCGAGTGTATAACAAATGTACTTCTTATCAGTTAATAAAAGCAAATCATACAAAATAAGAGTTTATTTCTGTTTAAATCATTAGGTTATGGGCCCAGATAACCCAGAGGCATTCAGTGAAAGTTTTTTCTAATAAACTAGCAGTGAAAAAAGGACTATTAGTAAACCATATCCTCCGCAGTGAAAACATAACCTCTACTCCAAAAACAAAATAGTAACTTTCTCGAATCATATTCCAAAGTGTTTTCGTGTTTGAACTCTGTATTTTCATACATAAAAATGGCAACAAACAGTTCATTGGCATAAATCGAAAAGTTAACCGGCCGTGAAAACTATAAAACATGGCAATTCACAGTGAAAACCTACCTACAACACGAGGAATTGTGGGATTGTATTAAAACAGCTGACACATTTACACGAAATTTTTTCATTCATACGAAAAAAGACACAAAAGCAAAAACAAAAATTATTCTTCTTGTCGATCCTATTAATTATATACACATAGAAGAAGAAAGTACGACAAAAGGAGTATAGGATAAATTGGCAGCGGCATTTGATGATTCCGGGTTGACACGCCGGGTTGGTCTTCTGCGTGATTTGTGTAATACCTCGCTCAGTGCATGTAAAATTATTGAAGAATATGTGAGCAAAATAATGTCGACAGCTCACAAGCTCCGCAATATTGGCTTCAAAGTGGACGATGAGTGGCTCGGGACATTGCTGCTCTCCGGTCTGCCCGACTCATATCAGCCAATGATTATAGCAATTGAAAGCTTTGGCACGAAGATAACTGCAGATTCTGTTAAAGCAAAATTATTGCAAGATGTGAGAAATTATGAAAACAACACAACAGCCTTTGCAGTAAATAAAAGGTTTCATAACAATGACAAGAAACAAACCAAAGGTCCGAGATGTTATTCCTGTAACAAATATGGCCACAAGAGCCCTGAATGTAAATCAAAACCCAAAAACAAGGTACAGAAACCTACCTCATCTACTATGCTGCTGTGTTTATCGCATCGTCTAATTATGATGACGCCTGGTACATAGACTCAGGCGCCTCAGCTCATATGACAAAGAACAAGAATCTCTTTCAACAGGAATCAACTCCTGTAATAAAGAACATTAGAGTTTCAGACAATAAAGTGTTATCTGTGCAAAGCTCGGGAGAAGTGAGTTTAGATGTTTATAATGACAAAGGCCAAGAAAATAAGTTTCTGTTTACAAATGTTCTACATGTCCATGGACTAGCAACTAACCTGCTATCTGTGAGTCAAATTATTCGAAATGGTGGCCAAATAAAATTTGATAACTCCGGCTGTGTCATCTTGAACAGCAAGCATCAAATAGTAGCAACTGCAAGTATTGTTAACAACATGTACCGGCTGAACATGCCTGGAGGGCATGCTCACATGACTAATGTTGAAAAACAAGATGCTTACCTGTGGCACCAAAGAATGGGGCATCTGAATTTTCACAGTTTAATGAAAATGGCTGAAAATACTAAACATGTAACTTTTCTAAACAAAACAGAAAATTTGACATGTATAACTTGAAAGGAAGGTAAACAGACACGATTACCTTTTAAAAGTGAAGGATCAAAGGTTAGCAAACCCCTAGAATTGATTCACTCTGACATGTGTGGGCCAATGGAAACCCAATCTCTTGGTGGTGCAAGATACTTTATAACTTTTCTCGATGACTACTCAAAGAAAATTTTTGTATACTTTCTCCACAACAAATCTGAAGCTCTTGGAAAATTTAAAGAATTTAAACAAGAAGTTGAGAATCAACTGGATACTCATATAAAGATTCTTCGGACAGACAATGGCCTAGAATATGATAACAAAAATTTTTCCGATTTCCTGAAAAGTGCTGGAATCATACACCAGACAACCACACCATACACACCTGAACAGAATAGTACAGCGGAACACATGAATAGAACACTGGTGGAAAAAGCAAAGTGTATGCTTCTCAATGCTGAACTGCCAAAGTTATATTGGGCTGATGCAATACACACTGCCGCTTATATCATCAATCGTTCTCCAACGAGATCCTTGTTGTTCAAAACTCCCATGGAAAAATGGTTTGGCCTGAAACCAAATGTGAATCATATGCGTATATTTGGATGTGAGGCAATGGTTCACCTGCCTAAAGGAAAGCGCAAGAAATGGGATCCAAAAGCACAAAAGATGATCTTCATCGGATACTGTGACCACACAAAAGGTTATAGATTCATACTGCCGAATTCCAGAAAAGTAATAAAAAGTAGAGATGCTACATTTCTTGAATCTTCTGTGAAAAGAGACTTTGTTCCTTTAGAATTATCCAAGAATAAAATTGAAACAGAAGAGGAAAGTTCAAAAGATGAAGATTGTGCCTCAGAAAGTTCAAATGAATCTGTAAAAGAAAACAAATCCACTTCTGACAGTGAATACACACCAGATACCAGTATTGAATCACCTGAAGTAAGTAGTGTGAAGTTGAGACCTAGAATCAAAAACAAAAACTTGCCTGAATAAAGTACTTACCTATGTTCATTTATTCCTGATGTTCCGGAAACATATGAAGAAGCAATTAGTTCAGAAAATAAAAAAAATGGATAAAATCAATTGATGAAGAACTAGATGCACATAAGAAGAATGAAACCTGGATATTGATAGAAAAACCTCCAAATGCCAAAGTGATAGGATGCAAATGGGTGTTCCGAATAAAGGAGTAGTCAACGGGTTCACGGTTCAAGGCACGACTTTGTGCAAAAGAATTTGCACAAACAGCAAGTATCGACTACACCGAAACCTTTGCACCAACTGTAAGGTATGATTCGATACGTTTATTATTATCCATGGCTGTCCAGTATAACCTTTAAATCATCCAACTTGACATCAAAACCGCATTCTTATACGGTGAGCTTGAAGAGACTATATTAATGACTCCACCTGAAGGTCTGCCTAGTGAAGGCAATATGGTATGTAAGCTCAACAAGTCTCTGTATGGCTTAAAGCAATCTCCCCGTTGCTGGAATAAGAAGTTTGACTCGATTTTAAAGAAATTTGGCTTCGTCAACAGCAAAGCTGATCAATGTGTTTATTTTAGTCAAGTCAACAATAAGAAATGCTACCTGTGCCTGTATGTTGATGACGGATTGTTATTTTCTAAAGATGAATCAGTACTAAAAGAAATAACTAATGACTGAAAAACTGTATTTGATGTAAAAATAGTGAATTCAGTGAGTAACTTTGTAGGCATGCAAATTGAGATACTCCGCAATGGTATATTCATACATCAAACTAAATATGTGGAACAGATATTGCACAAGTTTAACATGACTGATGCCAACCCCAACAGTGTTCCTGTGGACCCTCATGTAAAGTTACAAAAAGGAGATGGAGACCCAGAAAAGAACATTCCTTACAGAGAAGCTGTGGGTTCCTTCATGCACCTTGCTATAGTGAGTCGACCTGAAATTATGTATGCAGTGAGCCTAGTGAGTCGATTTTTAAATTGTTACAATAAAACACACTGGAAGGCCGTGATGAAAATTTTCAAATATCTGAAAGATACAAAAGAGTACGGACTGTATTACTCATCCACATCACAGCCACCAGTAGTGACTGGTTATAGTGATGCTGACTATGCCAATGATCCTGATACAAGACGTTCAATCACGGGCTATGTCTTCATCAAAAATGGAGCAGCTGTAACATGGTCTAGCCAAAGACAACAAACAGTTGCCCTGTCAACAACAGAAGCAGAATTTATGGCAGCCTGTGCTGCAACCAAAGAAGCTATATGGATAAAACAGTTGTTATGTGATATTGAGGAATATAAATAAGATACAATGTGCTTACATTTAGACAATCAAAGTGCGATTAGTGTTATCAAAAATGTAAACTTCCATAAACGCTGTAAACATATCGACATCAAGTACCACTTTGTTAAAGAAAAATATTATCAAAAAATTATTGATCTAAAATTTTTAAGTAGTGATAATCAATATGCAAATATATTTACCAAAGCATTGCCAAAGGATAAATTTCAATTTTTAAGATCTAAACTTGGAATGCACAATTAAAAACTCTACAAATAATATTATGTAAGAATTATAAAGTTGTATAATATCTTGTTTCGAAGGGTAATTAATATCCAGTTATTTTTGTTTTTTTAATATTATTTATTTATTTATTTATTTAGACGCCGTAAAAGGCTTTTACAATATACATGATTTATGTTTACAGTGGTTCACAGGAGCGAAACAGTATTATGTTAAACAGAATAATTACAGAGAAATTATGTTGAAAATTAAACAAAAATAACATCTGGTATACATAGGTACATTAGCATTTTTATTTTCAATCCGTACAGTAGTTTAGTATTGAGATTATTGTTACCTTCAATATTGAATTTGGTTGAATTTGCTGAGAACTAAGAGTTAGCTCTATTGAATCAGGGCTGTCAGTAAGACATCTCATAACAATTTTGGGAAAAATTATAGTTTTGATTAAGTATATAAAATTATTAGATAACACTCTTCTGTCTGATATCTGATGTAAGTGCATTGTTTAGGTTCTGTGATAACTTATGAATAGAATGGTATTATGCCTAATAACATTGATAATTACGACAGAGGTATGTTATTATAGCCTTCTTATAGCTATATTCCGTGCAGTTGAACACATCTACTACTTCTGAGAAAGCATTGCCAACTGCATGCAATCTAGGTATAAGGGAGTTTCTAAATGACGCAGTCCTGATATTGTTATTAAAATTAAAAAGAATTTTGGATCGAGTGGTTCTAGTGGGTATATGGAAGGTAATTAGGCTTAATATATCAGGGCTGTCTATAATACCATTGACAATTTTAAAAATAAAAGTCAAATCGGAAATAAGTCTTCTATCTGAGAGTTTAAGTAGGTTTAATTCTTTCATCAAGTGATTGTAATTTATTGATTCTATAGGTAGACCGAGTTTATAGTTAATGTATCTTAGGAATTTATGCTGAATTTTTTCAATAGAATCGGAGTGGATTTTAAAGTAAGGACACCAAATAGGAGAATTATATTCGATTTGACTTCGAACAAGTGAGGAATATAAGATTTTTAGTGTTGAAATATTTTTAAAGTCTCTGCCATTTCGGAGAATGAAGCCGAGCATTTTTAATCCTTTGTTGGTGACTGTTTCTACATGTGAAAGAAAGTTAAATTTTGAATCGAAAATAATGCCGAGATCGTTAATTTCACTTACAGAGGCGAGAGAAACATTGTTAATTTTGTATTGATAGTTAAGGGGTTGTTTTGTTTTGAAAAATCTTATAATGTGGCATTTACTAATATTGAGATAAAGTTTGTTAGTTTTGCACCAATCTTGAAGTTTATTTAAATTTATTTGAATGTGAATACAGTCATTTATTGTTTTTATAATTTTAAATAGTTTAAGGTCATTGGCAAAAAGTAGCACTTCAACATTTTTATCAAATACAGTAACAATATCGTTTATGAAAAGGAGAAACAGTATTGGGCCTAAATGTGACCCTTGGGGTACACCGCTAGTAGCTATGAATTTGTGAGAAAGGTTAGAATTATTTTTTATTTGAAGATTTCTATTTGTTAAGTAGCTATTTATCCATTCCAATAGTTTACCCTCAATTCCGATTTGACTAAGTTTATTGGGAAGAATTTTGTGATTAACTTTGTCAAACGCTTTTACAAAGTCTGTATATATTGAGTCGACTTGGGTTTTGTTTTCGAGTGAACATGCTATAAAATTTTCATATAAGGAGAGATTTGTTAGTGTGGATCTGCCTGGCATAAATCCATGTTGATTAGTTACAATGATGTTGTTAATATGTATGGAGATTTTATCGAGGATAAGTTTTTCAAACAGTTTGGGGATAGTTGAGAGCATGCAAATGGGTCGGTAATTAGTGACATCATGAATATTGCCTTTTTTAAATACAGGTGTTAGATAGCAATTTTTCCATAGGTCGGGGAAGCAGCCAGAATTTAATGATTGGTTAAATATATGACATAGTGGATTGGCTATTATTGATGCACAGTTAATTAGAAAGGCAGGACTAATTTTGTCAGGACCCGCTTTTTTCTTTAAGTCGAGTGTTTTTATTTTGCGTATAACATCAGGAACATTTATATGTAAAGCGGGAATGTGGACCGATTTCTTTGGATGAAAGGGTGGAAGTTGAACATTTGGGATATCATTATCGTAAACATTTTTGAAGAAGTCGGCAAACAAATTAACGATGTCGTTAGTATCACTACTACTTTTCCCTTCGAAATACATGTATGTTGGTAGGCTAGGTTTGTTTTTTCTTAGTGAGTTTACATGTGTAAAAAAGTTTTTGGTATTTGAAGGAATAGACTTTTCTGTGTTGAGTATGTATGATTGATATAATTTTTTGGAGAGCTTTTTACAGTCAGTTCTATATTTATGAAATATTTTGTAGTCTGAGATAGAGTTGCTCTCTTTGAAATTTTTGTGCCAGATTTTTTTGTTAATTATTAAGTGTTTTAAGTCATTATTAAACCATTTGGGGAACTTTGATGGTTTGAATTGAATTAAGGGAACATATTTTTCAATAGCCGTGTTGATGATGGAGTAGAAAGATTCAAGATTTTGGTTAACATTTGTATTTTTGTCTAAAAAGGACCAGTCTGTACTTTCTAAGTATTTTGTTATCAGTGGATAATCTGCCCTTGCAAAATCGTATGAATATTTAGGAACACTATTAGGGTAAATGTTTAGGAAGTTGTTAGTAATGGTGATGTTTAAGGGAGGATGGTGGGAATCTTCGGGAAGAAGGGGGTCTATGGATTTACATAATTTTACTGAAGGATCGCTACTAAATGCAAGATCTAGTAAGTGGTGATTAGAATTGTATACGTTATTATTTATAAGGCTCGAATTAAGAGGGAGTGATGGATTTAAATTTCCCGCCCTTTTGTAGTAACTCTAATTTGACCTTGTTGTAGGTAGAATATATGTACTCATCTTCTCTTCTGTGACATTGCAAAGCGAGTGTATAACAAATGTACTTCTTATCAGTTAATAAAAGCAAATCATACAAAATAAGAGTTTATTTCTGTTTAAATCATTATACACATTACTCGGTGTTTCTACAATTTTACAGGTTTTATGATGTCTTCACACATTTTTCATGGTTTTTCAAAAATTTTCAGTATTTTACGACGATTAACGATGTATTAGATAATTTAAGATTTTTTTCCACAATTAAACAAAAAAATAAGGTTTTTCTACATTTTTTCATGTTTTACCACAATTTAAAACATAAATTCGGTTTTTCTACAATTTTGGAGGATTTATGACGATTTTACACATTTTGCATGGTTTTTCAATAACTTTCAGTGTTTGACGACGATTTTCAAAGTTTTAGATAACTTTTCATATTTTACCACAATTAATCAAAAAAATAATGTTTTTCCACAATTTTTCAGGTTTAAAGACGATTATATACATAATTCGATTTTTTTATTATTTTTCATGTTTTATGACGTCTTCAAACATTTTTCACGGTTTTTCAATAAATTTCAGTGTTTAACGACGATTTACAATGTTTTAGACAATTATTCATGTGTTGCCTCATTTTTACAAAAAAATAAGGCTTTTCTTCATTTTTTCATGTTTTACCACAATTTAAAACCTAAATTCGGTTAACATACAATTTTTGAGGTTTTATCAAGTTTTAACACATTTAGCATGTTTTTTCAATAACTTTCAGTGTTTTACGACGATTTACGATGTTTAAGACAATTTTTCATGTTTTTTCCATAATTTAAAACAAAAATAATGTATTTCTACATTTTTTCATTTTTTACCACAGTTTAACACATAAATTTGGTTTTTCTACAAGTTTTGAGGTATTGTGACGTTTTTACACACTTTACTTTGTTTTCAATAACTTTCAGTGTTTTACGACGATTTACGATGTATTTATACAATTTTACAAGTTTTTCCACAATTTAACACAAAAATAAGGTTTTTCACAATTAATCAGGTTTAACGACGATTATACACATTACTCGGTGTTTCTACAATTTTTCAGGTTTTATGATGTCTTCACACATTTTTCATGGTTTTTCAATAATTTTCAGTGTTTTACGACGATTAACGATGTATTAGATAATTTAAGATTTTTTTCAACAATTAAACAAAAAAATAAGGTTTTTCAAGATTATTTTTAAGATTTTCGAAGTTTTAGACAATTTTTCATATTTTACCACAATTAATCAAAAAAATATTGTTTTTCCACAATTTTTCAGGTTTAAAGACGATTATACACATAATTCGATTTTTTTTAATTTTTCATGTTTTATGACGTTTTCACACATTTTTTACGGTTTTTCAATAAATTTCAGTTTTTTACTACGATTTACAATGTTTTAGATAATTATTCATGTTTTGCCTCATTTTTACAAAAAAATAAGGCTTTTTCTACATTTTTTCATGTTTTACCACAATTTAAGACCTAAATTCGGTTAATATACAATTTTTGAGATTTTATCACGTTTTACCACATTTTGCATGTTTTTTTCAATAACTTTCAGTGTTTTACGACGATTTACGATGTGTTATACAATTTTATAAGGTTTTCCACAATTTACAAATTTTTCATGTTTTTTCCTAATTTTACACAAAAATAAGTATTTTCCACAATTTATCAGGTTTTACGACGATTATACACATAATTCGGTTTTTCTACAATTTTTCAGGTTTTATGACGTTTTCATACATTTTGAATTCTATTATTTTCAGTGTTTTACGACGATTTACGATGTTTTAGAAAATTTTTCAAGTTTTTCCAAAATTAAACACAAAAATAAGGTTTTTCACAATTAATCAGGTTTAACGACGATTATACACATTACTCGGTGTTTCTACAATTTTTCAGGTTTTTTGATGTCTTCACACATTTTTCATGGTTTTTCAATAATTTTCAGTGTTTTACGACGATTAACGATGTATTAGATAATTTAAGATTTTTTTCAACAATTAAACAAAAAAATTAGGTTTTTCGAGATTATTTTTAAGATTTTCGAAGTTTTAGACAGTTTTTCATATTTTACCACAATTAATCAAAAAAATAATGTTTTTCCACAACTTTTCAGGTTTAAAGACGATTATACATATAATTCGTTTTTTTTTTAAATTTTTCATGTTTTATGACGTTTTCACACATTTTTTACGGTTTTTCAATAAATTTCAGTTTTTTACGACGATTTACAATGTTTTAGATAATTATTCATGTTTTGCCTCATTTTTACAAAAAAATAAGGCTTTTTCTACATTTTTTCATGTTTTACCACAATTTAAGACCTAAATTCGGTTAATATACAATTTTTGAGATTTTATCAAGTTTTACCACATTTTGCATGTTTTTTTCAATAACTTTCAGTGTTTTACGACGATTTACGATGTGTTATACAATTTTATAAGGTTTTCCACAATTTCCAATTTCCAAATTTTTCATGTTTTTTCCTAATTTTACACAAAAATAAGGTTTTTCCAGAATTTATCAGGTTTTACGACGATTATACACAAAATTAGTTTTTTTTACAATTTTTCAGGTTCTATGACGTCTTCATACATTTTTATCCTATTATTTTCAGTGTTTTACGACGATTTACGATGTTGTAGACAATTTTTCATGTTTTTCCAGGGTGCAATAGGTTCGGATAGCTCAAGGTAGATAGGTGAGATTCTATATTCATCAGGGCGTAGGATACTCTTCGTTCGCTTCCACGTCCTCGAAGGTACTGACCTTCGAGGACGTGGAAGACCTTTCCCCATGTACTGACATGGGGAAAGGTCACTTCAATTATCACAAAACAGAACTTGTAGGACAAAGGTTCTTTATATGTTAAAGGTTCTTCATATGTTAAAAATAGAATTTAAGCTGTTGCTTTAAAAGGTTACATGTCACAAATTATAATTATTCCCTCAGGGGTTCCGCAAAGCTCCCATCTAGGGCCTCTCTAGATGGGAGCCTTGCGGTACGGTAGTTATTTTATACATAAACGACATGAATTGTGTTTTTAGTAATTCTTGTTACCTATTTTACGCTGATGACGTGAAATTATATAAATTTAATAGTTTTTTTTATAATCTAAAAACTATAATTTTAAAACAAAGGCGTAATTGCGTTTCTCTGAAAAAACAAAAGATTTATTAACAATACGTATTTACAACTCTTAACCATCACATTATCTGTTAACAAAAGATTCACTCACCTGTAAAAACAAAAGAAACAACATTTAAAGCCCTTATTTCAGGTTTCTTAATAATGTGAGATATTATATTCTGGTGTATTCGGTGTATTTAATGAAATAATGATGACCCTTTTACTTTTCATATCTCGCTTTAATTCGCTAAAATGTCAAAGCTGTCAGCAGTGACATCTAGTGGGCCACCAACTAACTTGTCGGTAACGTGGCAAATTCAAACTTAAGGTAAGCACTCCTAAGTTGTTTTCTTTACATCTCCCCCCCTAGGGAGAAACATTTGCAAAAGAGAATGTAAGCGAATGTTCATTTACTAACAAACACTGGACACAGTTTTGTAATGTGGTAGAGGTTTGATTCTGCCTTCCTGTGTCCGGCATCAACTTCATAGATTGAATTTGAGATATTCTTTAAAATTTTGTATGGTCCAATCCGCAATTCCTCCAATTTCTTCCTATTTAGTCGATTTCCGTTTTCCACGTAGACTCTGTCTCCTACTTCTAATTTATATTCTTCCCTGTGCAGGTCGAATATTTTTTATTATAGTTGTGTGATTTTATTGTGTTCTTAAGAGCTAGTTCCCTATCTCTTTTCAGGTCTTCACTTGTATGTCTTGATTTTAATTCAAGTTGTAGAATATTCACATTTTCGCCTTCCAAGAGGTATTTCGGAGCAAACTTGGTGACTGTGTGTTCTGTTTCGTTATATTTTTCTACACATTTCTGTACAATCGTAGTCCATGCTGTTTTCTTATCACTTTCATTTATTTTACATCTTATCTTATTGAATAAAGTTTGATTTAGCCTTTCATTCAGCCCGTTTGAAAATGGTGCATCCACAGCAGTGAAAACCATTCTTATGTTCTCCTTCTTCAGATATTCTTTAAATTCTTTGGAATTTATACCAGGGTATTGATCCGTTAATACCATATTAATGTTGTATCCTTGTGTCATATTTTTTTATTAATTTTATAAAATCACTGGAGTTTTGATTTCTTGATGTGACAATATAAGCATATCTTGTGAAATGATCAACCAGAAGATGTAAATATTTCTTTGGTGAGCGTGACCCTCCAAAGCCTGTAATGGTATCAATAGATATATTTTCAAATGGGCGTATTGCTGGACCTAAATGTGACATTAAACCATATTTTGCTTCCTCCTTGATTTGTTTTTATACAAATTTCACATTCATCACAAATTTTTTAAATGTTTTCGATGATATTCTTTGCTGTGTAGAATGGTGTTATTTTATTTGTTATCTGGGTTCTCCCAATGTAGCAGTAAGTATCGTGGACATTCGTTATTAGACTTTTGCTAAGTTTTTCTGACAGTACAATTTTTTTCCTTCTTTTATTCTTTTTGTAGTATATTTCATTCTCCAATATAAGTTTTCCATTTTGTAAGTCTAGATTGATGTGTTGGTTCTTTTTTATATCTTCTAGGTTTATTAAATTTACTACTTTTAAAAAGTCGTCAGTATTTTCATAAGCTTCTAGAACTGGATTTCTGTTTAAACAGTCTGCTTCTTGGTTTGATTTTCCTGGGTTATATTTAATTTTAAATTGATATTGGGATAAATAATACGTCAAATCCCATTAGCCAGTGTTGCCAATATTTCACAGCTTCTTTTATTGCCAGACATTCTAGGCATATTGCTTTCTTCTTTTTTTGAGCTTCAGTCAATTTTTTTTTTAAATAAGCAACCGGCTTACTGACCCCGTTTTTATCTTTTTGTTTCAGCACTGCTCCCACTCCTTTGATACTAGCATCCGTGTAAATGCTTATTGGTAGTTCAGGGTCAAAGATATTTAGAAGTGGCTCTGAACATAGCAATGCTTTTATTTTATCAAATGTTTCCTGACATTCTGTGGACCATATGAATTTCACGTCTTTCCGTAAAAAATTGTGTAATGGGTCCAGGATAATCGCACTGTGTGGCACAAATTTATGATCAAAATTTATTTTTCCTAGGGATTGGCGTATATTTTTTTTTGTTTCCGGGACTGGAAAGGTTTTGACAGCGGTTAAATATTCGTTTTAATCTTTCAGAGCTCTGATTGAATTGTTTTCTATTATGTGACCTAAATATTTGGCATAATTTTTTGCAAAAGTACATTTGGAAAATTTTAGTCTAAAACCTTCTATTAGAATTGCCTTCATTAGTCTTGATATATGTAGCATATGTTCTTCAAAAGTTCTTGAAAAAATTAATATGTCGTCTATAAAATTTACTGCAAAACTGGAGAGTTTGTATTTTCTAATGATGTTGCTCAATATTCTTTGAAAAATGGCTGGGGTCGTCCTTAATCCAAACGAGAGACACGTCCATTGAAAATGACCTTCTTGTGTAACAAATGCAGTTTTGTATCCGTCTTGAATTTTCAAAGGAATTGACCAAAATGCCGAATTTATGTCAAAAAAAAACGGTACCGACGTCATATTTGTCTTTGGCGAAGACTGGTTTGTATTTTTCTATCAACTTATCAATCTCTGATTGTTGATATAAATCTAGATGGTTTATTATCAGTTCAAATCCATCCGTGTTTATATGTTCGTTGAAATTTATTTCACCTTTGTTTATGTTTTTGGTGTCTTGTTCCTCAGAATGAAAAAAAAAACTTTCTTCAATTTTTTCACCTAGTAGGTCAGGAATTTTGATATTTGTTATATTTGAAGTATCATTTTTTGAGTAGTTGTTTTATATATCCTTTTCATTTAAGGTCACTTCTTCTGGGTTGGTACATTGTATGATCTTTAATTCTTCGTTTTGCATTAATTTGAAATTTTTGATACAATCCAAACCAATTAGACATTCGTAATCAAAATGTTCATTATCTGCTACAAATATATCCACAATTCTTTCTATATTGTAGATTTTTATTTTTAGTGTTACCATACCTTTTGTTTTCTTCTCACCATTGATAGTCTTCAAGTTAACTATTTGTATATTACTTGTACATGTTCTTGGCTGTATCTTCAATAATTTTGAATCGTCCCGTCATTTGAATTTTGTCCCGCTCGCGTGTAAAGGTGAGTGGTGGGAATATTCCATATATGGTTATGCTTCCATTTGGGCGATTTCATTGGTCAAGCGTGCCACAATAGTCCACGTGTTATCGAAATGAACGTTCCTATTGGCTGTAGGTACGTGTAGACGCTTTTTGACAACATGCAACGGCCGCATGGTCGGCTTCCAGTCGCATGTATAAGTATGTTTCCATATAAGTACGTAAGTCTGTATGGGTAACCATAACAGTGTTGACATGTTTTGAGCGCGTGATCGACTTCCGGCCACGTGCATAGTTGTGTCCATACTTAGATGCGTGGGTAGGTCTGCAAGTACGTATGGGCAACCATAACAAACTATATAGTCGAAGTAGACAAGACGACCAGTAATATTCTATTAAACAAAGAAAAAATAAATTCTGGTTACCAACTTATTACCGTTGAAGACGCCAACCCGGTAATTCAATGTTAAGACTGTTTACGTTTCGGACACAGTACGCATACCTGCATACAGAAGGAGAAGAAGGAGTCGCCGACCTGCTGACACTGCGGATTAGCCCACCAACATAAGGACTGTATACAATTTGCAACTTCGCCAACTGCATCGATCAAAATAATAGATTTAAACTGACGTTTCCTGTCAATCATTATGCAAACGATAAAACTAACTGTAAATATTACAAAAAAATGCACGCAATTGCGCTACAAAAAATTACTTACTAGACATATCTTTAAAAGTATTTCATGTCCATTCTTATTATCTTATATATGTAAAACTGATTATCTTCTAAGCGCGTCAAAACCTAATCATTTTATGTTCTATTCATTTCATCAACTGGATATCTTTCAGTCAACATGTCACATAAATATTATGTGACTAGTGCAGTTCTTGCCTATTTGGTTATTTTGTCTATGGTGTTTTTTTTGGAAGTTTGGCAATTTTTTTGGGGAAGACAAATAGCTTTTGTTTATGGTCACTTCCTCTCGGTCAGGATGGGCTAGCTGCACGCGGAATTAGTCACTCACCATGAAGGTGTTTTAATCTGAGTAAATCATGTGAATACAAGTTGTTTTTATCTTTAAAAAGGGCGCGGGGTGTTTTTCCTAACACGAATAGTTCGTGTAGGTTTTTATTTTTAGTGGAGGTTATGTGAACCCCACTTTTTTTCGGTGATGGCCGGTGGCCAGTTTTGTGGAATTTGTGTTTTGGACTTGAAATTGTAAAGAGATTGGTCCTAGTTGTGGCTAGAATATTATGCCTGTTTAACCCCGTGTCGCGAAGTCACGGATTGCTGTTGGTTCTTTTGAAGTCCGTAAGTCTTGGAGACTGGTTGGACCACGTGCTTCTCGGATGAAGATTCTTGAGACGTTCTTTGAAGGTGTAGCGCCCTTTCTCCCGAAAGTGAAGGATGACCTTGGTTCCCTGGATTCCACGCCGTCCCCGGTAGATCCGTGGTCCCGTCACGGGTCTGTTCCCCTCTACCAGAACCACCCTGAGGCTAGAGACGCTCTCTAAAGGTGTAGCGCCCTTTCTCTCCAAAGTGAAGGATGACCTTGGTTCCCTGGATTCCATGCCGTCCCCGGTAGATCCGTGGTTCCGTCACGGGTCTGTTCCCTTCTACCTGAATCAAGTTTTCGTTTGCCATCCGTTGTTTTCCTTCGATACTCGGCCACGTTTAGTTAGCATAGTGTGCTCAGGAGTCCATCTTGTATGTTTATGCTTTATATTCTTTATGTTACATCGGTATACTTTGAACTCCCTTGTTGTGTTCTTTTGATCGTTACATTATAGTTTTAAAAAGTTCATCCTCTTTTTATTTTCTGATTTCCTACCTACTTGACATAAAATTAATCCCATAATCCTGAGTTGTGATCTCTGCTCTGCCGTATTAATTCCTCTACTTTGATCTTGATTATCTCACCATTACATTGGAATGTCTAACCATTACATTGGCGCCCAACGTGTAAAATAAATCATTTTCGGTGACGTACTTTTTTGTCATGTCAGGTTGGATTTTCAATAATATTAGAGTTGATAATATTACAGTTATATCGGTGTGTGTGTACTTACATTTGGATATATATCTATTTTGTTGATAAAATACATTAATATCCTAATGTCTATTAATGTCTAAAAATTTAATTAATACATACTTTCTCAAGGTGTTATCCGAATTTTTGTTGGAATACATTTTTTCTGATTACTGGCAATTCTAATTTATCTGTCAGCTGTCTGTGGTTTTATCTATGTTGTGATTAATCGGAGCTCAGCTGTCAAATATTACTGTTTATTATTATTTTACACATAACAGGCATTTTGTGACTGACATTTGTCATAAGTGATTGTTTTCTGTTGCCTTGCGATCACTGAAATATTGGGAGATTATAATGGTTGCACTGTTTTTACTCGTGTGTTATTAGTATATATACATACTTTGTTATAAATGGACTTCGTTGTACGTATGTTATATAATAAGGAAAAAATTCGGTTTATGGGCGAAATTCCTAAAAAATAAAACTAGTTATTTTTATACTAACTTTGGGCCGAGGAATCCGAATCTGGAAGTATTAGGTTGCGGCAAGCAATATTAACTGAATTACACGACTTTAAAATTTCGACGCACAAACAATTTAACTGGCCATTTTGAACGCTTTCTGACAATAAAACTAGTTATCTTTATACATCTTTATACTAACTTTGGGCCGGGAAATCCGAATCCAAAAGAATTAGGTTGGGGCAAGCAATATAAACTGAAAAACACGACTTTAAAATTTTAGATGCAAACAATATACAACGCCATTTTCGATGCGCTTTTTGACAATAAATCCATAGAAAAATAACCAAAGATATATAAAATTAAGTGTTGCTAGTAAGCAATAATATCAATAACGTAAAATAACATGTTTATAATTTCAGTCATATTTCTTATTCAAACAGTTAGATTTAGGTTTATTATCACGAAAGGTGAGTTTTTATGTCGGGGGAGACGAAAAAATTGCCCCCTTCGTAGCGCCTACTCGCGTCAAGGCAAGAAAACATCCCAGTTTTCAAGTAGTTTAGCGGCTACGCTAGGTTTGTGTAACATGATTTGTGATAGAAAAGAAAGTGCCCCCTTCGTAGCGCCTACTCGTTTCAAGGCAAGAAAACATCCCAGTTTTCAAGTAGTTTAGCGGCTACGCTAGGTTTGTGTAACATGGTTTGTGATAGAAAAGAAAGTGCCCCCTTCGTAGCGCCTACTCGCGTCAAGGCAAAAAACATCCCAGTTTTCAAGTAGTTTAGCGGCTACGCTAGGTTTGTGTAACATGGTTTGTGATAGAAAAGAAAGTGCCCCCTTCGTAGCGTTTACTCTCGTCAAGGCAAGAAAACATCCCAGTTTTCAAGTAGTTTAGCGGCTACGCTAGGTTTGTGTAACATGGTTTGTGATAGAAAAGAAAGTGCCTCCTTCGTAGCGCCTACTCGCGTCAAAACAAGAAAACATCCCAGTTTTCAAGTAGTTCAGCGGCTACGCTAGGTTTGTGTAACATGGTTTGTCATAGAAAAGAAAGTGCCCCCTTCGTAGCGCTTACTCGCGTCAAGGCAAGAAAACATCCCAGTTTTCAAGTAGTTTAGCGGCTACGCTAGGTTTGTGTAACATGGTTTGTGATACAAAAGTGAATAAAATGTATCTGAATACTTTACGTAAATGAATTAGTGTTAGCAAAATTAAAATATAAAATTCATATTTTTTCGTCTCCCCCGACATAAAAACTCACCTTTCGTGATAATAAACCTAAATCTAACTGTTTGGATAAGAAATATGACTGAAATTATAAACATGTTATTTTACGTTATTGATATTATTGCTTACTAGCAACACTTAATTTTATATATCTTTGGTTATTTTTCTATGGATTTATTGTCAAAAAGCGCATCGAAAATGGCGTTGTATATTGTTTGCATCTAAAATTTTAAAGTCGTGTATTTCAGTTTATATTGCTTGCCCCAACCTAATTCTTTCGGATTCGGATTCCCCGGCCCAAAGTTAGTATAAAGATGTATAAAGATAACTAGTTTTATTGTCAGAAAGCGTTCAAAATGGCCAGTTAAATTGTTTGTGCGTCGAAATTTTAAAGTCGTGTAATTCAGTTAATATTGCTTGCCGCAACCTAATTCTTCCAGATTCGGATTCCCCGGCCCAAAGTTAGTATAAAAATAACTAGTTTTATTTTTTAGGAATTTTGCCCATAAACCGAAGTTTACCCTATAATAATAATAATTACTTTAAATATTTGCTGCATTCCAAGGAAATTTAAATAAGTTATACATTGCATCGTAAGTTTCAATAAACAATAAATACTTTTCAAGTTTATACGTACAGGGTGTTTGGTAATTGACGTTTTATAAATAAATTATTATTTATATTTCATTATTACGTTTAATTTAATATAATTATTGAAGAATAATTATTTAATTACTAATTATTATTTTCTCCAGTATAACAAAAATGGCGATTTCCGATATTAATGGGGTGATTAAGGAAGAAATGATAAAATTGTTAACGGATCGTAACATCGTTCCGGAAGCTACTTTATCCAGTATGCGTGAACAGGCTCGCTCCTTTAATAAAAGTTTGAAAGATGGGGGTGTTTCCAATATGAATGCAGGTGATGATAATACAGTTAGTTCAGAAAACACTAATACTATAATTAATAATTATTAACATTCGGCTATTCCTTCAACTTCCTCTTCATCTGTCCATTTTGGGGTTTAAAATTTTCTGGGTCTTCGGATGTCAGGGATTTCATTTTGCGAGTTGAAGAACTATCTAGATGCTGGAAGGTGGAGTTTTCCTCAGTTGTTACCTCTTTCTCTGACCTCCTGGAGGGAAGAGCTCTTTCCTGGTTTAGAACTAATTTTGATGACTCTTTGTCTTGGTCAACTTTTAAAAAGCTCCTCGTTTCCCGTTTTGACGTTTGTACCAATCAAATGGAAGCTTTAAAAGCCTTGTTCGCTATGAATCAAAAGTTTAACCAGGCTATGATGGAATATGTTGAAGATGTTCAGTTAGCAAACTTAAGGTTGGATGTTCCGCTCTCTGAGGAACAATTGGTGGACTTAGTCTGTGACAATCTCCTACCTAAATACGCCTTGGCCGTTGCCTATTTCTCGGAAAAGAGTTTTTCAGCCTTAGTAAGTGTGTGCAGTAAATTTGATAAGCTTTCGGTAGACAAACCCGCTCCAGACTTTAATTCTTCTTCGCTAGTTTCTTTTCCTAAAACGTCGTAATCTAATCGGGTTCCGTATTCTCAACCGTCGTATCCGCCTTAAGCTCAAGGTTCGTTTTCTCTCCGGGTTACTTATAATCAGGCTTCCTTTTCTCCACGCGCGTCTTCTTCAAGTTCTTCTTTTAATAGTAAGAAAACTTTTAATTGTTTCTATTGTAAGGAACAGGGACATACGAAACAATCTTGTCAAAAATGGAAAAGGGATTCTTTTAAGCATAATAACGCGAATAAGTATAATCCAAAAAACTAGCCAACGATCTTTTGCGTTCTGTGCACAAGGGTGACAAGAGGTCGTCGGCAGTTTCTAGTAATAAATCTAAGTTTTCCACGCGCAACATGGTCGCATGTTTGCCGTTATCTGATTGTGGACACGATGTTAGACCACATGTTAATATTAAAATTAAAAATTTGTTTTTTTTGGGACTTTTGGACAGTGGAGCATCTGTCAGTTGTTTCGGGGATTCTGTTTATAATTTTTTCATAGGATTAGGATTTAAGTTAAATAAGTTAGATTCCTACGTTACCACCGCGGATGGCAAACGTCAGGATATAATTGGTACTATGCGAGTACTAGTATTATATAATAATATTAAAAAATATATTAAGTTTTTCATTATTCCGTCTTTGTCCTCTTCAATTGTTTTGGGAGTAGACTTTTGGAAGCAATTCGACGTGGCCCCTCAGTTGTTTCCAAGAGTCGACAGCAATGTTAATTTTGGGATTGTTGTCAGTGAGGTTCGCAAATTAACATCAGCTTCCTTGCTGTCCCCTCAAGACAATCTAAAATTAAATTCGGTTCTAGTTAAGTTTAATTCAATTTCTTTCGAAGAACGAGGCTTAGGTAAAACCCATTTAGTACGTCATTAAATAAATACAACAGGGGATCCTATTAAGCAGCGTTACTATCCATTATCTCAAACTCGTCAGAAACAATTAGAAGCACAATTAAAAGAAATGTTGGATTTAGGTGTTGTCCGCCGTTCTCGTTCGGCTTGGTCAAACCCAGTTTTGATTGTCCCTAAGAAGGATGGTTCTGTTAGATTTTGTTTGGACTCGAGGCGCTTGAATAGCGTTACTTTGGCTGATTCCTACCCCATCTCTTATATTTTGCGTATTTTAGATAAACTTAGGGGTGCTCGTTTTATTTCATATATAGATTTGTCCAAATCATTTTGGCAGATTCCCTTGGATAAGGAATCCTGTCCTAAAACGGCTTTCGTTGTACCAGGCCACGGTTTGTTTGAATTTGTGAGGATGCCATTCGGTCTTAAGAATGCTCCCAGCGAATTGCAGCGTCTTGTGGATGCTCTTTTTGGTCCTGAGTTCGACGAGAACGTCTTTTGCTATCTCGATGATTTAATTATTAATTCGTAAGATTTTGAATCACATTTGAAGATATTGAATAAAATTTATGAACGTTTAAGAGATGCGGGCTTAACAGTTAACCTCAAAAATGCGAGTTTTGTAAAGAAGAGTTGAAGTATCTAGGTTATATCGTAGACGCGAAAGGTCTTCGTGCAGACCCCGTTAAATTAGAATGTATTCGTACTTACCCTACCCCTAAGAATTCGAAGCAAATTAAAGCTTTTATAGGTCTTTGCGGTTATTACAGGCGTTTCATCAAAGATTTCTCTACTATTGCGGCCCCGTTGACAAAACTCACTGGTTCTAGAATGGGAATAAGTAATTTTTCATGGTCTTCAGAAGTAGAAGTCGCGTTTAAAGAATTAAAAAAAGCTCTAACTTCTGCTCCCGTTATTAGTTGTCCAGATTTTTCTTTGCCCTTTACTATACATTGCGACGCGAGCAACGTTGGAATCGGCGGCGTGCTTACCCAGGTGTTCGACGGTGAAGAACATCCTGTTTCTTTTTTCTCTAGGTGTTTAAATGTTCACGAGACAAACTACGGCGTTACGGAGCGCGAACTCCTTGCGGTGTTAGATTCAGTGAATCATTTCAGACCTAACGTAGAAGGTGTTCATTTCACAGTGGTGACAGATCACTCCAGTTTTCAGTGGTTGGTTTCGTTGTCCAATCCAACTGGTAGACTTGCTCGATGGTCTACGCGTCTTTCTCAGTATTCTTTTGATGTGGTGCACAGAAAGGGTAAATTAAATACTGTTCCAGATGTTCTTTCTTATAAAGACGATTTTACTGCTGCTGCCTTAGATTCTACGCCTACAATTTCAGATAGTTGGTATAATAATTTGTTTTCCAATTGTATGAATAATCCACAACGATTCAATAATTTCCAAATTAAAGATAATTGTTTTTTTCGACATTCTAAATCTCGTTTCGGTTTGCAAGATGATACAGCCTGAAAGCTGGTTGTGCCTTTCGAGGACCGTAACGCTATTTTAAGTAAAGAACACGAGTCTATTAGCTCTTGCCACCCATGTGTATTCAGAACATATAAGAAAGTCCAACTACGTTATTTTTGGCCGGGTTTGTATAATGATGTCAAAAAGTTTGTTAATAAGTGTAAAACATGCAAAGCACATAAAATAAATACATCTGCGCCGGCTGGTATTTCTACGAATCCTAAAATAGTCAACAGACCGATGCAAATGTTGTCTATCGACCTTGTTGGTCCTCTTCCACGTAGTTATGCGGGATTTATGATCGGTTGTTGACGTTTTTTCGAAATACACTTGAATTTTTCCGCTCAGAAATGCTACTGCTAAAAGCATTGTAAAAAATGTTGAACTATTTATTTTTCTGGTTCACGGTGTTCCTCAAACCTTTGTGTGTGATAATGGTAAACAATTTGTTTCAAAAGAGTTCAAACAATTGTTGGCCAATTATAATGTTCCTATGCCTTTTTATAACGCATATTACACCCCGCAAAATAATGTAGTCAAGCGGTATAACCAAACTATCGGGACTGCTTTGTCTATCTTGTCCGAGTCTGACCATCGTAGTTGGTCTAGATTTCTGCCTCAGATACAGTCAGCCTTGAATAATACAGTTAATTTTGCAACAGGTTTCACGCCTTTTTTCCTTATGCACGGCAGTGAACAAATTATCGACGGTAATTTACACAAATTTAATCTTTCTTCTAGTGTCGCGGACATACCTTTAGATCAATCTAGAGCCGAATTTGCAAAAAAGTTGAAAGACTTAGTTCCTATTTATGAACAAGTTTCAAATGCATTAGAACAGGCCTTTAAAAAGAATGCCCAACATTATAATTTACGCCGTAAATCCGTGGTTTATGATATAGGTGATGTCGTTTGGAGGAAGAATTTTGTTCAATCCAGTGGTCCGGATTACTTTTCCCATAAGTTGGCACCTAGATTCATGCGTAATGTTATAAAAAATAGAGTCTCGGATTTAGTATACACCGTGGCAGATATGCAAGGTAAAATTGTAGATAATTTTCACGTCAAAGATATTGTTCGGATAGATTTGTTTTGTTTTTTTCTTTAAGGAGGCCAATGTTGTAGTGTGTAGGCCTACCAACCCTTCACATTATTGCATTTGTTTCTTTTGGGACTGTTCTGGTCTCATGTTTTGGAGTTTGGTACCTCCAAATCTTGTGCTCAGTACGGACACTTAAATCTAGTTTATTGACGATAAGCCGTTTATTTACCCTCGGTAAACTGGAATGTGATCCTTGTGGTCACTGGCACCCAAATTTTGTTAATTAAGTCTTTCTTTCGAAGGAAAGAAAGTAACGAAGGTTACTATGCTTTTCCTGTTAATAATAACATACACTAGTTTGGAGATTTTGGTATTGTCAAATGTATGATTATTTTGGTAATAATATACTTATTCACATACGTACACACACACTGATTTATTACTTTTTTCCGTCTGTATAACGGATTAAGTTTTAATGCTATTATTTTTAAGTTTATGTCCTTCTTTCTTGAGTCCACTGGAGGCCCTTTTATTAGCCAATGGAACCTCCAGGGAACTTGAGAAGGAATATCTTGGAATTTTGTGTTTCAGAAACTTGAGCTACTTTTTGATGCACAGAAGTTCTGTTAGTTCTATTATTGATAGTTTATATTTCATTATGGTATAGCTTTCAGTTTTATTATGGTATAGCTTTCCTAAAAGTTCTTTATATAAATTTTAGTTCATAAGAAAGTTGTTTTGTCTCTAACAAAAGAAGTACTGCTTTGGCGTGCTTAACTAGTAATTAATTCTTTTGGAATTATCACTTTGCCTCTAATACAGGAAAGTGTGTTTCTGTATAGTTTTTTAAGTCTAAATATTATAAACATTAGTTTCTTACTGTTAATACCAGTATTAGACTATAAATTAATTGTTATTAGTGTCATTCATTAATATTTTGGATTGATCACCCCTCGAATAGTGTCAACTCACTGAAAGCCATAGTTGATCACACAATGTTGTTTTTGTTTGTACAAGAAATCCTGACTTTTGTCCACACGTGGAGTGTTTTTTTTAGGAATGCCAGCTTGGGTATTGCCTTGGTCTTATTTTTTTTTACAAACAATGTCACTCTGTTGAGTGTTTGCTGCAGGTTGTTTTATGGATTTTTGTATATCCTATGGTGTGAGCTTAATTTTCTAGTTTCTGTTTTGCTTGTGAATACCAATTGACTTTTGTCATGTTCTGATAGATAGATAGGTAATGTGTTATGTAAATCCTAATATATCCACCTTGATTGGCAGGTATTTATTGTTTTTTTAAAAACCTGACCTGATTTGATTTTCGAAAAATGGATAATTTAAATATTATTCTTGTTTGACGACCTTGTTACAAATAGGTATTTCCTCGGAATTGTAAATCCTGGTTCAAAAATGACGGATAAATAATCCAATACAAAATCCCTACTCTGTCCACGTCTAATAGACAGTTTGTAAACTGATTCTATATTACTTATAACACAGAAAAGTATTTTCTTGTGTCCTAGTTTTGCCAACATTGAACTCCATTGTTCTGAGTTAAAAAAAATGTATATTTTTAAAAGTATTTTCGTTATTTAGGCTTGTTTAATTTTAAGTTTTGTTTAATTTTTAGTTTTGTCATAAGAATGTTAAACCGGATGGACATAGTTAGATAGGTTACTCATTTTGCTATTTAATTATAGCGTAAATTCAGTGTAAGTGAGGGCTGTTCAACCCTAAAGTGAAGCCAAATTGGCCTTTATTTCCTGTGCAAGGAAAAGTGCTCATACTTTTTTATTTGTTCTTTATTATTAAGAAATATATTTTTAAGAATTTTTTTTCAAGAAATTTAGTTTTAAGAAACTTAGTTCTAAGTTGTTATTTTAATTACTAATTAATGTTTTTGTTTTAATTTTTCTAGATACCTGATGGACTCATAGTTTAGTTTGTTAGTGGTCTTAGTTTTTCATGTTTGAGGGCAAACATTTTTGTGGAAGGGGGGAATAGTCACATAAATATTATGTGACTAGTGCAGTTCTTGCCTATTTGGTTATTTTGTCTATGGTGTTTTATTTGGAAGTTTGGCATTTTTTTTGGGGAAGACAAATAGCTTTTGTTTATGGTCACTTCCTCCCGGTCAGGCTAGCTGCACGCGGAATTAGTCACTCACCATGAAGGTGTTTTAATCTGAGTAAATCATGTGGATACAAGTTGTTTTTATCTTTAAAAGGGTCGCGGGGTGTTTTTCCTAACACGAATAGTTCGTGTAGGTTTTTATTTTTAGTGGAGGTTACGTGAACCCCACTTTTTTTCGGTGATGGCCGGTGGCCAGTTTTGTGGAATTTGTGTTTTGGACTTGAAATTGTAAAGAGATTGGTCCTAGTTGTGGCTAGAATATTATGCCTGTTTAACCCCGTGTCGCGAAGTCATGGATTGCTGTTGGTTCTTCCGAATTCCGTAAGTCTTGGAGACTGGTTGGACCACGTGCTTCTCGGATGAAGATTCTTGAGACGTTCTTTGAAGGTGTAGCGCCCTTTCTCCCGAAAGTGAAGGATTACCTTGGTTCCCTGGATTCCACGCCGTCCCCGGTAGATCCGTGGTCCTGTCACGGGTCTGTTCCCCTCTACCAGAACCACCCTGAGGCTAGAGACGCTCTCTGAAGGTGTAGCGCCCTTTCTCCTCAAAGTGGAGGATGACCCTGGTTCCCTGGATTCCACGCCGTCCCCGGTAGATCCGTGGTTCCGTCATGGGTCTGTTTCCCTCTACCTGAATCAAGTTTTCGTTCGCCATCCGTTGTTTTCCTTCGATACTCGGCCACGTTTAGTTAGCATAGTGTATTCAGAAGTCCATCTGGTATGTTTATGCTTTATATTCTTTATGTTACATTGGTATACTTTGAACTCCCATGTTGTGTTCTTTTGATCGTTACATTATAGTTTTAAAAAATTCATCCTCTTTTTATTTTCTGATTTCCTACCTACTTGACAGAAAACTAATCCCATTATCCTGAGTTGTGATCTTTGCTCTACCGTATTTATTCCTCTACTTTGATCCTGATTATCTCACCATTACATTGGAATGTCTAACCATTACAAACATAGAATAAAATCAGTATAAGGGTTATAAAAACTGAAAATTCTAAGACATTACTGATGATAAAATATATTGATGATAAAAAATAATAATATTATTTTCTCGATAACACAATACTTAATAGGTTATATTTTATGGTAACGTTTCGTCATATTAAAACGGAGGCGGAATTTTAAATTATTATTTCTCATATAATTCTAATAATTATGGTAAATTTGGGTACATATAGGCGTTTTTGTAAAAACAAAATATTCCAGCAAAGAAAAGGGGCAAATAACTAAAAATCTACAAGTAGCGTTTAGGAAATTCTATTAACTTTTATAATTTTAGATACGAGATGAAGTAATAAGGCTAAAGACAATGCCTATAGCTTCTAGATACAACATGCACAATGGTGCTTTCCACCACGACACAACGCATAGAGATTTACCATAAATGCACCAACCCCATAAACGCACAGCCACGCACGCCTTAAATGCGAAGCACGATTCCCATACATTATGAAACTGTTGGTGGTCTGAGTCTGAAAAAGAAGAAAGCTGGGAGATAATTAATTAAGGTTAGGCTGATCTAAAATCTATATTCGGGGGCCTATCTTCAATTTTTTTTTGTACAGTTATGAGATAAACGCAAATAAAGATTTTATTGCTCATACGCTCGACTGTATGCCCGACTGATTTGCCGAAATGAATCTCTTAAACGGCTGAGATGAGAGATGAGCTTCGTGTCACTAATAAATATGATAGTAAATATCAATGAATGAAAAAACAGGCAATTATTTCTGAAAGAGTAACTTCAGTTTTTGTTTAAGTATGTTAATATCCTTTAATGTCTTTATTTCAATCGGAAGGTTGTTGAAATACTATATTCCTAAATATTTATAGTTATTTTGCATTTGTTTGGTATTACATTTTGGAATTTTGATATTGTATTGATATCTTTTAGATAAGTGGGTTTCAAATTATTTGATTATATTATCTTTATAAATTTGGATAATTGCATCTTTCTTGAATATATCTTCTACTCGGGGCACCCCGAAATCTGTAAATAGCATTTCTGTTGGATACGTGGAGGGTTTCTTGAGGATTACTTTGAGGATTAGCTTCTGGACCTTTGATCGGGGTTGGAATCTTATTGTATGACCCCCCCCCCCCATCCAATAATTCCGTATTGAATTAACGACTGGATTAGTGCGTAGTATACTCTTTTTAGGTTATTTATTTTTAAAATATTTCTTAATCTTATGAATATGTATACACACTTTCTGATACGCTTAACCAATTCACAGATATGTCTTTTCCACTTCATATGTTGTTCTATTATCACTCCGAGATATTTAATTTCTGATACTGAGTTCAATATTGAACAGCCTTGGATACATATGTTTTTATTACATTTGTTATTGTGAATAATTATTTTAGTGTTAGGGAGTGTTTGTAGTTTGTTAATTGAGAAATGTATATAGTATGTCTTGTTAGTGTTCAATGAGAGAAGATTTGTATCAAACCATTGTTTCAATGTGTTCATGCTATTATTTGCTTGTTCGTTTACTATATTCCAGTCGATCCCATTCACTATAATAGCTGTGTCGTCGGCATAGGTTATTATGTTTGCGTTAAGTGGTAGTTTGAAAATATCGTTGACATAAATTATAAATAGTAGGGGGCCTAGGACTGTGCCTTGCGGTATCCCGAAATTACTTGTTAGTGGTAGACTAAGTGAGTTGTTTATCTTGACTACTTAGCATCGTTCAAATAAATAGCTTTTTATCCATTTTAGAGCTTTATCGTTTATCCCAACACAATTCAATTTTTCAATAAGTTTATCATGAGAAATACTATCGAAAGCTTTTTTAAGATCTATGAAGATACCCAAACATTTCAAAGATATGTCTAATGTGTCTGGGATTATGTTCGATAATTTGGCAATTGCATCTTGCGTACTTCTATTTTTCATAAATCCATATTGGTTGCCGTGAATTACGTCATTTTTGTCAATAAATTCAGTCAATCTTTTTTTGATAATTTTTCAATGATTTTCGCAATGTTTGAGATCAGCGATATTGGACGATAATTTGACACTTCTTCTGGGTTGCCAGATTTATAAATTGGAGTGATGATGGTTTGTTTATATACAGTTGGGAATATTCCGCTTTGGAGACTTATGTTGATTAAATGTGTTAAGGGTTTTGAGATATGTTTTTTGATAATTTTTAGTGTTTCGACAGTAATTCCATCGAAACCTGGTGCTGATCTTCCCTTCATGCTTGAAATGATTTGCTCGATTTCCTGTGCTGATGTCAATTTTGTTTGAGATATTAATGTTAAGGTTCTGCACGTCATTGGACGGTACTTTTTGAATTTGATTTTCAAGGTTTTTGCCTACATTTGCAAAGAAGTTGTTGAATATGTTAGCGGCATCTAAAGACTTTTCTTTGCATCGTATTTTGATATTTTTATGTGTGATGCTATGTATTTAATTTTTTTTATGTTTTTTCTTGTCTATGATTTCATTTACAACATGCCAGACTTTTTTTGCATCGTTCTCCGTTGCTTCCAATTTTTGCCGAAAATAGTTTTCTTTCGTGTTTTTTATTAAATAAGTAAGTTTGTTTTTGTCTGCGTTTAGGTGATTCTTTAGTGTTGTATTTGTAGGTTGTCGGATAATTTTTTTGTATACTGCTTCTTTGTGTCTGATTGATACAATTAATCCAAAAGTTATCCATGGCTTAACCGGTTTAAATTTTGATGATTGTTTTCTGGAATCAATGAATTGTGCAGTACTTACGTGCGTTGATAGTTTTTTTTCAAATAGTTTGAAGCATTTATTCGTGTCATTACAATTGAAGATGTCATGCCATTTCTCTTTATCTAGATTATGTACTAGGGCAGAGCGTTTTGCGTCGGCCGTTGTCCTTCCCCGGAGTTAGAGTTTGTATTGGTAAACATTTTTTATCGTAATTATACGTAAAAATGCACCCGAAATGATCTGTGATTGTCGTTTGTATGACTGCAGATACTATGTTTTTATATCTTGAATATTTGTGAACAGATGATCTATGCACGAAGGTCGTTGACCTGGGATAATTCTCGTAAATGAATTAATACACGAAATAAAATTTAATTCTGCCATCATATTCAGATAATTATCTTTGTCGTAGGATGAGTAATCATTTGCGATATTGAGGTTAATGTCTCCGATAATGATGGTTTTCTTATTTCTGTTCGCAAGAAGAATGTGTTTTAGTTCATCTACATAGGTTGGTAATATTGAGGCATGGGTTCTATTGCGAATATGCTAAAGGTGTACTTTTGGAAACTGATTTCCATATTTAAAATGTTTACATTGTGCATGTGAATTTCTCTGTCAAAAGTAACAACATATTTATTTGAAATAAATATTGCGATTCCGTTTTTATTAATTTGGGTATTTGTTGCATAGTATGTATAACCCGGAATATTATAATTTATATCGCTCGATGAATGCGTCTCTGTTAATATTATACAGTCTAGTCTGTTAAGTGATTTTATTTATACCAGGAGTTCGTCTAAATGCCGTTCTATGCTCATTACATTTTTATGAAATATGGTTAGGCTTACTTCGGAATTTATCGCTAATATGTTGTTTCGTTCACCGATGTATATATTCTTTCGTCTATTGATATGGTTTTATTTTTAGCATTTACCACAAAGTCATCCATATCGAAGAAATAATAATATTGAAATTCATTAGTAGCCGTGAATCACCTTTGTTCGTTTCACTGTTGGAGTTAGATTTTATGGAGAACGGATTTGTTCTTTATACAAATAGAATGGCGTCAATGCCGTAGAAATGAGATCCCTGATCCTTGAGGTATAAGGAAAAACCATGAATCATCGTGTGATAAATGTGGAGATTTTTCAAATAATACAAGGTTGATTATAAGTATAATGAGTAAGATTAAGAAAGGGACGCTTAGGGAGCAAACGAACTAAGAAAGGAGTGTAAGAAGAATATTTGAGACGAATATGAATGTTAAAAGAAGTCGGGGATGCCCGAAGAATACACGACAGATATATTTCCATTCACAGACCTAAAAAAGTATATTAAAAGTATAGTATATTTTTCATGACCTGTTAAAATGTTTTAACACTGTAGAATATTTACCTATTATACAATTTTTATTTCGTTTTATTTCATTCGTACCGTTGTTGCTGTTACACATTGTACAAGTCCAAAAATTCAGACCTGAACTTAAATCCTAGTCCTCCACAACACAGGTGAACTCCTAGCGTGGAGGACAATATACTATACCATTGTAATACAAATATATTTAAGAATAAATAAAAAAATATATACATATAAAAAAAAATCAAAAAGATACATTTGACCAGAATAACTAGTGAACGGTTTCTTCTGAATTTCGCTTCAGAAAACGAAACGCCAAGTTTTTCAATAATGGCTAAGCGAGATAGATATTAAATCAATTATTCTGTGTGAACGAACTCAATTGCTTTATTTTGTCTGTTTGCACATTTTTTGCTTGCCATAAAATAGATATTGAGTATTTATTGCACCGAACCCAATACCTTTAACCCGGAAATATCACCAGAAATACAATAAGCCCTGACATTCCCATTTTGCCAACTGTTTGTACTAAAGTATAGTTTTCACACAATTCCATTGTTTTCAGCGGTGGTTATTGCTGTAACACGGGCTAAAAATAATATTTTTTAAAGAATTAAAAATTTCACTTGTTTAAACTCTATCACACTCTTACCCTTAAAAGAATGAATACTTAATTTGTGTTGACGTTTAAAATGATCCAATTCAAGTATTTGATCATGACAAGCCTCCCTCAAGGGTCACCGACTTTTTCCATTCACCTGCAATTCTTATCCATAATCTATAGAACTAACTATTTAAAAAATCCCCAATTCCCCTTTAATGTGCGCGGTATAACACCCAAATTATTAAACTCGACATTCTCACTATATTTACAGAAATATGATGCATGTATATAAAAAGTATCGACAGCATCTCTTATCCCCATCCTATCTTCATCTTTGTCTTTTCTTTACCATATTGTTAATTTAATGTGCTTCAAGAAGCTCTGCAGCAAATGGTTACTGACTGCTTAATCAAACGTACACCATCATAATTGATATATAAAAGCCTAATGAAAGGGAAAATAAAAACCATATCAAAGAACAATGGATACAAGAGAGAAACAATTGATAGTTTATTAAAGAAAAAGGATAAAAAAACTTACATTTAGAATCATTTCACAAGGCCTTGAAAATAAATATGAAAAAGATATCACTAAAAAATGGGTTAAATCCACCGGTTAAATCCCTTACATTGGCGAAATTTCAACAAAAGATTAACTTATAATTATAAATGCAGAACAGTTTCAATAATGTGAATTCTCTAAGGAGAATTTTAATCAACAATAAGATTAGAGAGAAAAACTTGAAAAGGGCGTTTACCAAGTGAACTCCGCTAATTGCCCGTCGTATAACATAGGTCAAAATGGGAGGTCATTCAAAACCCGAATTAAAGAACACTTCACAAACTGGGTGAATGACAATGGCGAATTGTCAAATGTAGCATCACACTTATTAGAAAACAAACACTCGTTTGATAAAGGCAGAGACATTCAAATTCTCCATACATGTAATAAAAGTCATAAACTTGATAGACTAGAATCTTTAGAAATTACCCGCTTATCTAAAAAAATAGACTCTAACTTTATAATGAATAAGCAATTAGAATCAATCGTTAAGTCTCCGCTTTTGTATCTATTATAATTTCGAAATTAAAATATGTATTTAGTTTATATAATGACCATTCCTACTCCAATGTTAACATGTATCCCTTAAAAAGCAATAAAAATCCCATACATCATAAATATAATAACGATTTAACAATAAAATTAGGTCATTAATAATTCATATTACTTGTAAGATTTTTCCCTGAACAATATTGAAGTGAGCTACAAACTCAAGGTTTTAGCCTACTGGAATTACCAAAATAATTAGTAATTCGACAGTCTAAAACGACTTAGTAATAAATGTAATTAATATAATTGAGTAAAACCCTTGTAGACCACCCCTCTCCCCCCACCACCCCCTATTGCATGGCGGGACTGATCGGGAGAGACTAGACACCCTGACCCCCAGATTCCTACCTACCCCTCATGCCTTTTTCCTTCCCTTTAATATCTCTCCTACTTTTTCTTTAAAAGACCCCCCCCCCCACAGCATTCTCAAAGATGACATAGAGCTAGTGTAAAAAAAGGAAATAGTGGCTCTGACTTCGGCAATTAGAATTCTCTTATGGTGTTGTGTAAAAAAATTATAATAAAACCAGCAAAATCGTATCTTTCCCATCGATCAAACTACAATCTTTCAAAGTTGTGTAAAAGAAAAGGAGGTTTAATGAAAGTGTGTTTCAGCAATCACCCCATTTTCTGAATTATTGACTGAAGTTCGAAGCCTCCGTGTTTCATTAATTACTATTTAAAGTACGCAGATCTTCGGATTAAGATAAATGGGTTCTAATAAAAGTTATTTCGAATAAAGCGCCGAGGTACTTAAGCTGATTTCCCACCGGCTTAAGTACTGTTTGTCTTGACTGTTTTAAGGGTAAAAGGGATCATCACCGTCAGATCAGATGAATTCTTTTACTTAAGTCGTCCGTCAAACACAAAACTTTTAACGGCTTTCCAATAAAATTCTTGGCAAACAAAGTTTAGCATCATGGCGGGCGCAATAAAAAAGTAACTTACTGAAAGTGGTATTATTTTGATGGTTTGCTTGCGAGATTTTATTATTTTATAAAGTTTTCAATTAAATTGGTTTACTTACCTACTACCGCGGAAGTAATAAATTAATAGTGAATCCAAGATGTAGTTTTATGGTTAATGCATATGATTTTAAAAAAATAATTTGAAACTTAAAGACACTTTATCATTTGAACTTGAAGAACTGGTGACGGAGAAAACAGTTACTAGATATATATTATGAATAATTGGATGGAAGAAGATATCGTGGATATCTCTGGAAGACGTGCAACCATCTTGTATATTAAGTATTTTAGTTTTTTGATGAGACACTACCCTAAAATAAAGCCAGAATCTTAACGTAATTGAGGCAGCCGTTTTCAAAAATATGCGAGATAAAATTTGTTCAGACGATGAATTAGTAACTTCCCGATGGATCCCTCTAGAAACATTCGAGATTTTAGTAATACGGTCATCAGAAATAATTAAAATGTGAGCATCGAGTAAACCTCTGTAATAAGGGTATTATGTGGTCTTAATGGCAAGATTCAACGTAACAGGATAGTGTATATGACTCGTTATATATATGAAATAAGCTAGGAAAGTTAAAAGTGGTTCGACATTACATCCTTTCTGCATACCCTTGCTGGTAAATTGTATTAAAGTTAATAATTTAGTTTCCGTAATACTAATTGATACTAGTTAATTGACTAGCAACCCAGAGATTGTGGGTTCAAATTCCAACGTACGCAAGTAAAATGTATTTGATTAAGTAGGTTTACTTCACAATTAATTAATTTCAAATAATATGTGGCATGTTTGCGGCTCTTTCCAGAGTGAAAGATACTCTCAGTATCGCCCTGGCGTTAGACCAACATTCAGAATTGTAACGTTGCTTGAATCGGCTTTAGCCATGTTTTGGGACCAGATCTGAAGAGCGAGGTATTCCTCTTTCTCATCTCATGCCCCTCCCCACTACCATTGGTTTCATAAAATACCCCGCTTGGGAATGCCATAGTCTCGCAGGTTTCAGACGGTTGGAAGCAGTTGGGACTTTTGTGAAGCATTCACAATAAACAAACCTTTTAATATATTTTTTAAGAAGGCACCTATTTTACCGACCTTCGTAATTTTTCTAGAAAAAAATGATGAGATTTTTTTATCAAAATACAATATTTGTACGGTAGAAGGTGAAGTTTTTTCAAACGATTTCTTAAATGTCTTTCACTTTTTGCTATGGATAGTCAACAAAAAGTCATAATAGCATTACAATTTTAGTAGATTTAATAAAGAAATTAATAATGGTAAGTAAAAGTGTGGAAAGCAACCGTACAGGGACTATTTTAACCAGTATATATTATGTTGAGTTTATATTTTATGTACCTTTCTGCAAGGAAGAGCAGCGCCAGAATACTGCAGTTCATCTAATACAAAACTTCTCAAATTTTGTTTGACCAGAGCTACCGGGTGACCGCGAGGTGTTGGTGCTAGTAATAAAAGTATACTTTTGTATGTAGGTATATATATATATATATATATATACCTACAGTAAAGGACACGCAATTCATCGCTGAAAACCTCGCGAAACCGTTTAAATTCACCGCGCACGATTGCCAGAGTGTGAATGCTATAGCGCTAAAATTGTAAGTTATTAATCCTAAACGAATTCCTTCCAGACGCATTGGATTACGAATTATTAAATTAACCAACACATGATTTGCCGTTGTGAGCGTAATCTGTCTCGCTCATTTCACCGTTTTAGCGGACCGGGCTGTTTCGATACCGCCAAATGCTTTCCTTGCGTATTATGGTAAAAAAAAATCGTTTGCGATTGTGCGTGTAATCGCAAGGCGAATCAAGAATGGACTGTAAAATTAATTGTGAACTTGAAGTTGACACAACGATGGTTAGAGATGGTGAACAGGGAGTAAGGAAGGAATCCGACTTACCCCTTTGATGTTTGTCAACGATTTTGCTGGCTGGTTTCACTCACAGGAGATGATTTATTTCACACGCAACTTCCACAACATCTGGGTTGGGTAAGAAACACACTGATGGGAACCGAATATATTCACTGCACAGTATTCTACCCCGAGTTGATATCAATAAAAGCACTGATCATAAAGAGATGTTCATCACACTGGCTTCATCAATAAACTGATTTGACAGTTACGTTTATTGTTGTAAATGTCACACAAACGTGGGTACAGTCGGATAATGACAGGTACTTGTAGGTAATAGGATGGGAAAATTTCAAGGACAATGTTAAAGGAAGATAGTTGCGTCAACAGTGCGGAAGTGCCAGAAGAAAACCCAAGTAATGACCTGGCGGGAAATATGACTGGAACGAACTCTCGTATATCTGTAAAGTTATGTTAAAGAAACGCTTCTGACAACAAGAACTTCTTACTGTTATATATAAATAGACACGAAATGTTTATACAACTACGTTGCATACGAAAATCCGTGTTTTGATTTTAACAAGAAATCGTTGGAAATGTAAGTCATTACGGAAAAAATGGCATAAAGTATGTCGTACATATAAAAAAATCACAAACAATTGGTGAACTTACTGAAGACTTGGCTTACTGAAATAATTGATGTGTATTAGCTTACAATGATATACTATTTTAAAGGTTTTAAAAGTGTTATTTATGTTTATCATAATTTTTTTTTGCTATATTTCTGTAAAATTTCTAATTTTTTTAAAATATAATTGTTAAAATATAACTGTAAACTCACTATAATAAGATATTTAATTTAAAGAACCCGTTAGACAAATTGCTAAAAAGAAGTTAATCGGGAATTTTTTGCCTTATATTTGTAAAGTAAAGTAAAGTGTTGTTGGACGAAAATTAGAAAAAAAAGTTTAAAATAACGCATGACATTGTAAGTTGTGGCGCTGATGTTCAAAGCTGTACTGTGGTAAATACATGGAAACATTCATTGCTAACCTAGAAGATGTGTTCTAAATAAAAGTCTTGAAATATGTTGTTTTGATGAAGGCATTATTTTTATGTTTTTATTATATCGCAAAATGTTTGTAAAACCGATGTATGTGCAACTACTACAGTTTGGAGTTATGACAGTCATGACATTGATTGGAATAATAGATTTGTTTATTTGTCAATTACAGTTAATTAAATTTAACAGTTTTGCCGGTGCAGGCCTTATTGTGGCATAAAATATTGATTCAGCACATATCTGACTCTGAGTATAAGAGGAAAGTTGAACATGGGCACAATACTAGGTTCACAAAGAATGAAGGCATGCTTGTACCTAAACATAATAATAAATACGGACAGCGAACCCTTGAGTATAATGTGCCTAAAATATATAATATGCTACCTGGTAATATTAAGAAATGCGAATTTCCAAATAGAGTCAGATATTTGCTGAAAACATGGCTACTAGGTACAAATAATTTGTATTAGGCGATTTAATGAGTAAGTTTATTGTTATTGTATAAATTAAGGTCTAAAGTTGTAATAAAAATCCTGTTTGACAAACTACTTAACTGTAGTTTAAGGCTCATAGCGCACTAGCGGCTAGGCCGCAGCGGCCATCGAGATAGATACATTAAGGGGCCGCATTCCAAATTTCTACCGATTTATAACAAGTTTCTCGTAACACTTTAAGTTTCTAAGTTCTTAAAAAAATATATGCTATTTTTCAAGATATTATCTGAATATGTGTAAGGCCGAAACGTTAATTACATAAAATTCCCTCGATAGAAAAAAATTGCAAAGTATGCTCCAAAAATTATTATTTACACATTTGTTTCTGTTATATTACAAGTTACAGGTATGAAAAAATTCAAATTGCTTCTTTAAATGCTACTTATGATATTTCTAAAGAAATTTTTGCTGTATTGTTAATAAGTCATGTTTAATTAAATATTTTCACAACTGTCTCTTACGCTTATTGCTTTTAAATCACATTTATTATAGCGCGCTCGCTCCGACATGAAGATTAACCTATCTTTCATTGCATAGCTCATTCGCCAACTTGAGGGCTTTGGGGGCAGACGTGTCGTTCAACGTTTTATGATATACAGACGTGCGATTACGTGCAAATATTTGAACCTATAAAGATAATTTTAAGCGTATATCAGTTCATAAATATTGTTTTTTCAAAGATGGGAAATAAGCGAAATACATCTCGTATTCCAAAGAAAACAATATATCTCCAAAGGGTTCAACGCATGATAGGTGAGAAGAAAAAAGTACAATATTTGATTTACAAGCTTATATTTATTATAAACGATAATTTATTATAAACATTTGTAATTCATATTTTTATTTATGTATTGTGTAGTAAAAAGTTATAAAAATTATTATTTTTTTTTTTCAGAATACGATAAACGATAATTTATTATAAAAATTAATTATTATTTTTATTTATGTATTGTGTAGTAAAAAGTTATAAAAATTATTATTTTATTTTTTTCAGAATACGTACTTTGGGAAATAAAACTAATTCCAAAACATTAGAAATTACGGGGCAAGTTCTTATTAATTTAGTTTGCTTGTTGAGGATACTATATGATCGTGATTTATTTGTGAATTAACTTTCTACGTACACAAATACACACGTCACTTTACAATACTACTCTAAGATCTGCTCTAATGATTCACAATGCAACGATGTCCGAAATATAATATAATATGTAATAATAATATATGGGCCATCTGTTTCAAATAACAATACTCGAACGTGGAATCCAGAATAATAATGAACGTGCGAGCGAAAGAAGCTATTGAAAGTTCTGAAACTGTGGGGAATATAATTTAATAAAATACAATACTCTTTTGTTTTAAAACCACGATATTTATTAATTTAAGAACCGACCGGTTTCGCTTTACTTAAGCATCATCAGGGTACAAATTAATACTAAACAAGAAGTACATAATGTGTGCATATACTTAACAAAATATAGAGGGAGACAACATGATACAAATATAAGCAACACAAAGACGGTCATAAAATACATTAACATAAGTGCACAAGTAATGGAAAACCGCTAGATAATTATGTAGACTAATGGGTTATACGAATAAATCGGGAGAATCAAAACATCAACTGGCAAGGTGGTAAGGAGGTAAGGAGAACTGGGATTTTTTTATGGGTTTATTGGAAACAGACTTAATATTGGAATACTTTATATGTCTAATTGATTATTAAGTATCTGACTTTTGGTTTTTACAGCTTTTTTAATTTCTAGTGCCTCTAAATTGTTTAGTCCGTTACCATGCCCGTTTTTATGTAAGATGTTAGCACCGGTGCTATGACAGAATGTATGATCTTTATCGATCAAATGATTTGCGAATTTGGAAAAACCGTTATTATTGAGGTTTTATTGATGTTTTGTTTCTCCCGATTTATTCGTATAACCCATTAGTCTACATAATTATCTAGCGGTTTTCCATTACTTGTGCACTTATGTTAATGTATTTTATGACCGTCTTTGTGTTGCTTATATTTGTATCATGTTGTCTCCCTCTATATTTTGTTATATATATGCACACATTATGTACTTCTTGTTTAGTATTAATTTGTACCCTGATGATGCTTAAGTAAAGCGAAACCGGTCGGTTCTTAAATTAATAAATATCGTGGTTTTAAAACAAAAAGTATTTTATTTTATTAAATATGTCAAACCACAAAGTGATTGCTTTCTACAATAATACAAGAATATAATTTAGTTCAGTGATGTTATTTTTTTATTTCGGAAGGAGGCCCTGAAGAAAATAATTTCTCTCAGAGCCTGTGTCATCTTTGAGAATGCTGTATAGAGGGTCTTTTTTGAGGAGGAGGGAGTGAACCTGTCCTGAATGTCAACTGTACAATTTCTACCCAGAATTAACTTTATTGTACGTTTTTTGACTAACCGTACCTTGGTGTTCTATTTTCAATAAACTCTTTAATTATGTTTCAGATGTGAAATCTATACTCCGCTACAGAATGTTTTGCCCAAGTCTTGTAAAGATGCAAAGGCACGGAGGTAATAATAAAAGAAGTTATTAAAGTTATTGTTTAATTTTAAATAATAAAATAATTTAAATAATAAAATCATTTGAGCCCTTTACTGTTATTTAAAAGGTCACTTGAAGTGCAGTTATAATCAATGATTTTATTTTTTTCTAGCTTCCACGAATAATCTGAAAAGGCATTATCTAAGGATTATACTCTTAAGGAGAATATAGAAAATGTAGAAAGGTGAAACGGATTTAAGATTTTCGATGAAATTATTGTGTTGTGAAATATTTATTTTGTTATTTATTACTTTATTTTTTTACAGTTTTACCGTACGCGGTCTTGTTGTTGAGTGGTATATCTAACTGTCATGGAAAGTTTTTTTCTGAGCTTTAAGAGAAAGGTTTCTTAAAGATACTGGAGTTATTCTAGGGCTATGTTAGATTTTTAACATCGATCACCGTAATGCTTGCCTTCCTGAATAAATCTAATTTTATTTAATCATTTACGGCCAAGATATTTTTGACAATGGTGTGTTTTTATCTTTCTGTATTCCAATCATTTAGCTTTGCTTCTAGGGTTGTGCCCCAGTATTGCTTTTTGGAGACTGTAAACGGATCTCTCGGCATTTAATGAAACTGCAGCAGAACAAAGGCTGTTGCTATATTGACGTTCATGGTATGTTTTGCTCAGATTGACGATAAGGTTTCCAGATCCGCATTTCGCTCGAAGCATGTTTAGGGTAATAAATTTATAGTTTAGGGTTCTTTCACCGTATTTATGGGAACATTTCAAAACCACCAATCTTTCATTTTGAGTGAATCTTGTGTTTGTGATTAAATTATATTTGACAATTTAAACAAATAATATTTAGAGAAGTTAAAAATAAAATTGAAAGTTCACTGAAAGCTTAAACTATTAAAAGTAGTAATTTCATAAAAATGTAAATAAATAGAGCCCCTTTCACATTTTAGAATGTAATTTTATGTTGCTTACATGTTTTATTAATCTTTATATTTATTGAATTGTTTAAATGAATAAATAAATAATTACAAAAAAGTCTTCTGATTTGTAAGTCCTCAGGAAGCACTAAGGATCTTTCTATCTATCTTTATAATATAATAAATTTGATGAGCATAAAAATGTAAACGTGTATATAATTTATATAAATGTACAAAAGTAGATATTACACGTGTATAAATATTATATTGCGCATATTATACAAGATGTCGGGGGTAAAGTGCACAAACTTCGGGAGGTAATTCTAATTGATAGTACAAGTAAAAAAGATAAAAAACTTTTTTTGGAATTCCAACGTTTTAAGATAGTTTTCGAGTAAAAAAGTTTAATTTTTTGAATAGAAAAAAAAACAATTTCTTCTACGGAAAATAAATTTTTGTGGAAAAAATTTGGAAATTCGAATAATTTCCATTTCTTTTTTACTTCTTCTAGCATTTAGAATAACCTCCTGAAGTTTGAGCACTTTACCCCCGGACACCCTATAAAGATAACCATATAAGAAAAACCTTATTGATGTAAAAATATATTTATTGATTTTATAAAAGTTATAAATTACTTTTATAAAAGTGATAATAGTATTTTAGTAAAGTAAAGTAATTTGTATACCTATACAAATAACTTTCGTAAATGTTTTTTGTAAAATTTAAAAAAAAAAATAATTAATTAAATCCGTAATAAAACCCATATTTTGAGAACCATCTTCATTTCGACTTCGTTCATTTGCTCGGTGCTAACTAAAAATGGGTCTGTTTTTCTAAAATTGCAATAGATGTCGGTAATTTGATTTCGTTATTTAAATTATTAAATAATCCCCAAAATTATTCCTAATACGAATTCAGACACCTCTGTCGGATTCTTTTAACACTAAATATTGTTTATTTTGTGGGTGTTGCCCAAATCTAAATTCTTTACGCGGAAAGCGGGCCCTTAATATGAAATCGCCATAGAGCACGCGCACCTATAGATCAGCGGCCAGCGGCCACACCAAGCCGCAGCGGCCAGCGAGATCGAAGCGACGCATTTGCGGCCCGTGTTCAGTCGCTGGCCGCTGCGGCCACTGAGATCTATTGCATTGTAGTTAAATCACCAGTGTGCGCGCACTATCCGCGGCGGCCGCATGTATTGTGGAACTACAGCGTGATTTGTGATCATCGCGATGTCTTTCGACACGGATTGAGACAAGGAGGGCGTTGTGGGACATGTCCTGTGAAGACCAACGTCCCAGTGAACTGCCGCCACCATTGGATTCAGGAAGAGAAGAAAATTCTATCCAATCAGACTACTCTCAGGCCTCGCAAATTCACAAACAATTGAAACGTGTTTTAATAATTATTGAACAACTGCACCTTTGATTATGATAATACGTGACGTGAATTCGACGGCCGGCGTGGTCTAGTCGTATACGCTTTTGACTACAGATCCGAAGGTCGCGGGTACGAACCCGGCGTGCGCAAATAAATTTTATTTGATTAATTTGTGTTATTTCACAATTAATTAATTTAAAATTTAAAATAATATATAGTATATTTGCGGCACGTTCCAGAGTGGAAGATACTCTCAGTATCGCCCTGGTGTAAGACCACCATTCAGAATTGAAACGTTGCTTGAAATGGCTTAAGCCGTGTTTGGTGACCAGATCTGAATAGCCAGGTACTTCCCCACCTTCCTCTTCCCCATCTCCCTCCCCTCCCCAATACCCTCAGCCTCACAACATACCCCAATTGGGGATGCCATAGTCTCACTGGCTCCAGACGGGAGCAGTTGGGACTCTTGTGCGGTATTACTGTAAAAAAAAAAAAAAATACAGTACTTAAATACTTTTATGTACCTACTTGTTTCACTTATCTACCTGCATTCCTTTTTCATAAAACAGACACTGAGATAAAAAAATAATTTGAATAAAAGTGGATAGGCATAGGCTTACCTTAAAGTTACAACAAGTTTTTCCTTGGCAGAAATGCAGGGGCGAAATTTAGTTACAGTTCCGGTGATTGATGGACTTAATTTTCTTAACAGTTCTTCAAACGAAGACTTGCTCATCCGCAAATAATTAAAGAACTTGTCATCATATTGCTGAAGGTCGGTGAAATAAGTATGAAATAATCCCTTTTTTCGCCTTTCACGTAGCAAGGGATGAACCCAATATTTTTTCCTTTTTTTTTCCGGTTCTTACTTATAAGATACAAAAGCACTGCTATTTTCTCAACATCCATTTTGAAGCGCGCTGTATGTGCAACTGACGATCGTAGCCGCGGTTTTGGCCGCGTTGCAAATCGCAACCCCTGCGGCCAGGCCGCGCGTCGTGGCCGCGCTCCCAGGTCGCTAGTGCGCGTTGGCCCTAACGGGATATATATGAAATAAATAAAATAAAAAAAAACATCACTTATTTCATGACAATAATCTAAAAGTAAGTTAGATGCATTTACAACATCACTTATTTCATTACAATAATCTTAAAGTAAGTTAGATGCATTTACAACATCATTTATTTCATTACAATAATCTAAAAGTAAGTTAGATGCATTTACAACATCACTTATTTCATTACAATAATCTAAAAGTAAGTTAGATGCATTTACAACATCACTTATTTCATTACAATAATCTAAAAGTAAGTTAGATGCATTTGCATCTAACTTATCTAGGGTTTAAATTATAAAATTAAAATAACTATAAGAGATTCAGCTTGGGTAAAGTAACCATTGAGATCCACATTATCAAATAATGTTTTTAAATGAACGTACTCTATCAATAAAAGCAAAAATAATAAGATCATTTTTTTACTTGAAAGTTTAAATTTGCACTTACTTCTCTTTTTAACACTTTTAAGCTTGAGACTTATTCAATTGTTTCACATTTAATTCTTAAAATGAGAATTTTGCACAGGCCTTCGTGGTTGAGTCGTTTTATTTAATTAATTTTAAAATTAATTTGTATTAGCTCCTCGATCTCGTTAAGGTGATAATAATATACGACTTATTAATGTGTGTGGATTGATGTATTATAATTAATCAATGTAATTATTTAATTAATTTTAAAATTAATTTGTTTCACTAAAAATAACATATAGTATATTCGCTCCAAGGTGTAAGACAACCATTCAAAATTTAAACGTTTTTTGAAATGGCTTTGGCCGTGTTTGGGGTCCAGATATGAATAGTCAGGTAATTCCCACTTTCCTTTTCCCCATCTCCTCCCCACCCCTCTAACTTCAGCCTCACAAGATACCTCAATTGGGAATGCCGTAGTATCACTGGCTGCAGACGGTTGGGACCAGTTGTGCGGTTTCACATGAAAATTTAAAAAAAAATTACTTTATTTTTACGCTCTTGGTACGGTATGCACACGGTGTTTCTATTGACAGTATACCATTGGTGGCAGAATACCTCCACATGACTGCTACTGCGTAATAACGGTTCGAATCAAAACTTATTGGTACTTTTTATGAAAACGTGAAATTTATATTTTTCGCGACCACCCTACCGATCCGAGCGTCAAAAATTCAATGCATACAAAATATTTTTTCATATTTCAATAATGTTTTCGTTTGATCGGATAGGGTGGGTGTGCTGCGGGAGAAGAGGAGAGGTGAATGAGGAGGGTGATTCTGTTCATGTTCAGGGCTTGTTTGCTTTATTCCCCAAAAATGCAATATGTTATTGGAGATAGTGCCAACCGCTTTCACAAATCAGGGCTGCCACTACGGGCCATCCATAATAAAATATACATAGTTAAATCAGGGTTTTTCTGTTTTAGCTGGTTCTTTAAAATAGGGATTGAAGGGAAAGCAGCGTATCAAAAATTCACTGTTGTAAACTTTACCTGATAGTATTAATTTATTTATTTATCAATCTTTCGTTACATGAACATTAAAGCGTTAAGAAGTAGTAGTAAGTAAAAACTGGCGTAAGGTTTCGAAATTCGTCCAGCATCATGTATGAGCTACGTTTCTTTGATAAGAATAAGATTCCATTTTGTTTTTTAAATAGTCCAATAAACATTGGATATTGTGTGATAAAGCTTAAAATAAAAAGAAATATTATTTAATTTGAAACATTTTAAAAGTGCTTCATTGGATGAAAGGCATTCTCAATATCGCTAGTGTTAGACCAATGTTAAAAGCTTAAACGTTGATCGACATTACACTTTTAAAGTTTTAGTTAGGTATCAGATCAAACCTTACCTGATATTATTTTAATTTTTTATTCATTGTAACTTTAAAAAAAATTATTTATTTATTTTATTAGATACAATATTTTTTACAATTCAAGGTTTTCAGTAATGTAGGCCTCACTGGGTGGCTTGCCCGTGCTGAGGCCTTCATTTTATAATATAAAAAAAACTACATAATACATTTAATGAGATAAATTATACATTTAAAATTAAAAATACATAATAATATATTTAATTTTTTTTTTTTTAAATAGTACATTGAAAATAATCTTGTGTGTTTGTGAGTGTTGTATATTTATATTGGTTTTGTGTGTTACGTGTAGGTTTTATTTTTATTTTATGCTATGAAATTTTGGTAATATTGTCTTTTTTGTTCTTTAATCCATTTTGTAATTTTGTGTGTGAATTTATTTTTATTTTCCTCAATTTTAATATCAAGTTTTAAACTGTTGAAAGCTTTTATTGCGTGGTATTGGTAGTGTCTTTGTCCAAAGCTTGAATTTACTGTCATAGTTTTTATGTTTTCTTTGTACGCTTGTCTAACTGGTCTGTTGGACTGGACTGGGATTGGTGCAGGAGGGTGCAATATTTTTTGGCAAGACTGAAGTCGGGTTTTATTTCTACGTAGTAATGTAATAAGATGAGTTTTTCAAACGAGTCCGTCGTTCCCACCGTTGACGGCGTGATCTCCTGCGTTCGTGAGACTTTCAAAATGTTGAAAATGACTGACATTGGTGGTGCAAACTTCACCTCTGTTTAGTACCCGATCGGAATTGAAAAAGAAGCCCTGAAAATACGGAAAGCAGTGTTGTCTATTACCACGAGTCCTGAGATAAATTGCCATTTCGATCTTGCTAAGGTGATAATAATATACGACATATTAATGGGTGTGCATTGATGTATTATAATTAATTAATGTAATAAGTCAATGTGTGTGTGACATTACGCGTCTGATATGTTTCACATACGTTTATAACATGTGTGACACCGTCCATCTTAAAACTGATTTATTTTTTTATTTTAATTTAAAAAATCATTTTAGTTTCTAACCACTAACCAAATGCAACGAATTTGAAATCCCATCCATCGAGTCTTTTGAACTCACCAAATGTACAAATACAGATTTGTTCTCCCTTCACTGCGTTACATTTCATCGTTAAGTCTCTGCAAATATTTGCGCACGTCAATCCTTATTGCAGAAGGCATCCCTATCCCCTACTCATCCCCTTCCCTAGATCGTTGCACGCCGGGGTACACAGTGTAAAGGTAGTAATAGACAAACGATGGCTTCTTTGTTTGGTCATAGTCAATGTTTTGAGAATGATCAAACGGTGGCTTTTTCATTAAAAGACGTTTGTTAGGGAGAGGATATTTTTTCCTTGAGCAAGTGCTGAAAAATTTGAAAATAAAATAAACTTAATTTTATATATGTACGTTACTTGTTACACCGTTATATTATAATTGCACCACTATTAGTATAAGGTTCGGGATTATTCACATACTCATACTCCGAGATTGATTACTTCGTTTATTTTCAACCGAGTTCAAAGATTACGTATACGTGCTTACTATTTGCTAGCTGCGATGTGAGAAAGAGATCAAAGGAAGGCAAGGGCTTTTGTACAATAATAATACATCTGTCTCGCTCTACACTGACAGAGTCAATAACCAGACTTTTTTGTCCCACATTACTGATATTAAAATACATTTTCCGATTGAAAAGTATGTTAATAATATCATTTGATTTTCAAAATAAATTGACGCTTCATTCATTATGGCATGGTAGATCGAACATGTAATAAATCAGTTTAGTGTTACAAATTACACAACATGTAATATATCAGTTTAGTGTTACAAATTACACAACATGTAATATATCGCCAAATGGCCAAATACATATTTATTTGCGCAAAGTGATTGAAACCCGTCGTATATTTGGGTGGTTTCATAATAAAAATGCAATATGGTTTTCATTAAAAATTCAATCAATGAAACGCACTTATTTCGGTTGGGCGTTATTCCTGTGTGAAATTATTCACGTTCAATTAACTTCCTTTGAATTCAAGGGTCATTTTCAAAATCGGAATTTCTTGAGAAAAAAATAATTCAGTCTGGCGATGAAGTAGGTACCTACTTATAAAGTAATATTTTAACAGAACATTATTTTGTGATACGATTGATGCTGAAACTTTCAATTTTTGTAAGGATTTTAGATAGCACAATTATCTGGCTATTATAGACTTTTAGTCTATAATTGCCTGATAATTTGTAACCTAAAATAATGATTTTAAACCCCTTTATAAAGTGCAAGTCCCAGAGAGAAGTCGTACGCACGTCAAAATAAAAAAAAGACAGATGATACTACAACGATGACGTCACGTATGATCTCTCTATGGGACTACTATATTTCATCAGCACTGTACAGCGGACTTTAAAGATTCATAAAAACTAGCAGGTAATATATCAGGTAGGTATACTAGCCAGCTCCTGCAGACTGATTTTGGGCGAATTGAGCAAAGGTCCGTCAATAGGGTTGTGCCCCTTTGAACCTAAAAAAGCGATGAAAATTTAAGCAAAAAAAATGCTTATCGTTTGCAAAATATCGTCGTATTTGTCTAATTGGCCAGTTTCAAAACATCGTAATTTATTCAGATGGATTCAGAATTCTTTGTCAAATCGGACACTTCCAATATGCAGAATATCGTCAATGTAAGCAAAAAAGTACTTATCGTTTGCAAAATATCGTCGAATTTGTCCATCATGCCAATTCTAAAACATCTTCATTTATCCGTATGGATAATTATTTGTCCCAATTAGTTCCAAGTAATTGCATTAGCGGGTTCAAAATCAAAACACAGATCAAGCTACACGGAGAAAATTTAGTTATGTAAAATAATGCTAATTTATTTAAAATCTAGTCAAATTATTCGTATTCCTGTTAAAAACGGGACTGATTTTGTTTATAAAATAAACTATCAGTAAATATGAATGTGTTATAATGTGGAAACACATGTTAATAAAAGTTATTAAATATATTATGAATGTACTAATACTTTATTAGGAAATAGCTTGATATCAAAAATTTAAAAAAATCAGTAGCATTAATTTTTCTCCGTGTAATGAGCGGATTACAATGAGTAATTTAGTCTGTTGTTAAGGTATCAGAAATAAACAATTGGAAAGATTAAATAAGGAATACGTATTTGGACAAATAGATCAAAACCGAGGAACAAAGGAACAAAATATTATAGTATTCAAATCTCCTGGTTCCACTATCTCAAAGTATGACGAGACTCCCACTGTTGATTTCCTAGTAGCTCACCTCGCTTGCCTAGATTTTATGGTACTTCGAACGTTAAGAAATGCTCCAGGTATATAAAAAAATTATTCGTCTGGCAAGGAAATAATGTACCTTAATATTATTTTAGTTTGTCGTTTCGTGACTTGCAAATATGTTTATTTTCTCTGTGAAAAGGCCCTTCTCAAAATTCTATTTGAAATATAATAATTATCATTTTCATTATGGTACCATATTTTTTTACAAGAAAGTCTCAAATGACTTACTTTTTTATCGTAAACAACGTTTATTTTGCTGTAAAATTACATAAAACTATAATATTTTCATTTGTCTCCACCATTTTATATATTTTTTGTAGCCTTGGATATTTAAAAAGCATTTATGTGAATATAAGTAGCTACTCTGGAGAAACTACACAGGATGAATACATTTAAAAATTATACATATGAAAACATGTTATCTAGTAAGATGTAATTTATAATATTATTATTATTTTATTTTTTTTAAAAGAAAGACAAACATTCCCGGGTTACGAATAACCTGACAATATTTGAAAATCTCCTACTACCACCACAGTAAGCTGAAAATGTTGCTTGTGTTGTGATGGAGGACTTAGCCAGCCGAGGAATTGAATACACTATACCTGGGTGGGACCCAAACGCGATGTGAACTCAAACTTTTAAAAAAATTATTTATTTATTTTATTAGATACAATATTTTTTACAATTCAAGGTTTTCAGTAATGTAGGCCTCACTGGGTGGCTTGCCCGTGCTGAGGCCTTCATTTTATAATATAAAAAAAACTACATAATACATTTAATGAGATAAATTATACATTTAAAATTAAAAATACATAATAATATATTTAATTTTTTTTTTTTTAAATAGTACATTGAAAATAATCTTGTGTGTTTGTGAGTGTTGTATATTTATATTGGTTTTGTGTGTTACGTGTAGGTTTTATTTTTATTTTATGCTATGAAATTTTGGTAATATTGTCTTTTTTGTTCTTTAATCCATTTTGTAATTTTGTGTGTGAATTTATTTTTATTTTCCTCAATTTTAATATCAAGTTTTAAACTGTTGAAAGCTTTTATTGCGTGGTATTGGTAGTGTCTTTGTCCAAAGCTTGAATTTACTGTCATAGTTTTTATGTTTTCTTTGTACGCTTGTCTAACTGGTCTGTTGGACTGGACTGGGATTGGTGCAGGAGGGTGCAATATTTTTTGGCAAGACTGAAGTCGGGTTTTATTTCTACGTAGTAATGTAATAAGATGAGTTTTTCAAACGAGTCCGTCGTTCCCACCGTTGACGGCGTGATCTCCTGCGTTCGTGAGACTTTCAAAATGTTGAAAATGACTGACATTGTTGGTGCAAACTTCACCTCTGTTTAGTACCCGATCGGAATTGAAAAAGAAGCCCTGAAAATACGGAAAGCAGTGTTGTCTATTACCACGAGTCCTGAGATAAATTGGCATTTCGATCTTGCTAAGGTGATAATAATATACGACATATTAATGGGTGTGCATTGATGTATTATAATTAATTAATGTAATAAGTCAATGTGTGTGTGACATTACGCGTCTGATATGTTTCACATACGTTTATAACATGTGTGACACCGTCCATCTTAAAACTGATTTATTTTTTTATTTTAATTTAAAAAATCATTTTAGTTTCTAACCACTAACCAAATGCAACGAATTTGAAATCCCATCCATCGAGTCTTTTGAACTCACCAAATGTACAAATACAGATTTGTTCTCCCTTCACTGCGTTACATTTCATCGTTAAGTCTCTGCAAATATTTGCGCACGTCAATCCTTATTGCAGAAGGCATCCCTATCCCCTACTCATCCCCTTCCCTAGATCGTTGCACGCCGGGGTACACAGTGTAAAGGTAGTAATAGACAAACGATGGCTTCTTTGTTTGGTCATAGTCAATGTTTTGAGAATGATCAAACGGTGGCTTTTTCATTAAAAGACGTTTGTTAGGGAGAGGATATTTTTTCCTTGATTTTTTCCTTGAGCAAGTGCTGAAAAATTTGAAAATAAAATAAACTTAATTTTATATATGTACGTTACTTGTTACACCGTTATATTATAATTGCACCACTATTAGTATAAGGTTCGGGATTATTCACATACTCATACTCCGAGATTGATTACTTCGTTTATTTTCAACCGAGTTCAAAGATTACGTATACGTGCTTACTATTTGCTAGCTGCGATGTGAGAAAGAGATCAAAGGAAGGCAAGGGCTTTTGTACAATAATAATACATCTGTCTCGCTCTACACTGACAGAGTCAATAACCAGACTTTTTTGTCCCACATTACTGATATTAAAATACATTTTCCGATTGAAAAGTATGTTAATAATATCATTTGATTTTCAAAATAAATTGACGCTTCATTCATTATGGCATGGTAGATCGAACATGTAATAAATCAGTTTAGTGTTACAAATTACACAACATGTAATATATCAGTTTAGTGTTACAAATTACACAACATGTAATATATCGCCAAATGGCCAAATACATATTTATTTGCGCAAAGTGATTGAAACCCGTCGTATATTTGGGTGGTTTCATAATAAAAATGCAATATGGTTTTCATTAAAAATTCAATCAATGAAACGCACTTATTTCGGTTGGGCGTTATTCCTGTGTGAAATTATTCACGTTCAATTAACTTCCTTTGAATTCAAGGGTCATTTTCAAAATCGGAATTTCTTGAGAAAAAAATAATTCAGTCTGGCGATGAAGTAGGTACCTACTTATAAAGTAATATTTTAACAGAACATTATTTTGTGATACGATTGATGCTGAAACTTTCAATTTTTGTAAGGATTTTAGATAGCACAATTATCTGGCTATTATAGACTTTTAGTCTATAATTGCCTGATAATTTGTAACCTAAAATAATGATTTTAAACCCCTTTATAAAGTGCAAGTCCCAGAGAGAAGTCGTACGCACGTCAAAATAAAAAAAAGACAGATGATACTACAACGATGACGTCACGTATGATCTCTCTATGGGACTACTATATTTCATCAGCACTGTACAGCGGACTTTAAAGATTCATAAAAACTAGCAGGTAATATATCAGGTAGGTATACTAGCCAGCTCCTGCAGACTGATTTTGGGCGAATTGAGCAAAGGTCCGTCAATAGGGTTGTGCCCCTTTGAACCTAAAAAAGCGATGAAAATTTAAGCAAAAAAAATGCTTATCGTTTGCAAAATATCGTCGTATTTGTCTAATTGGCCAGTTTCAAAACATCGTAATTTATTCAGATGGATTCAGAATTCTTTGTCAAATCGGACACTTCCAATATGCAGGTCAATGTAAGCAAAAAAGTACTTATCGTTTGCAAAATATCGTCGAATTTGTCCATCATGCCAATTCTAAAACATCTTCATTTATCCGTATGGATAATTATTTGTCCCAATTAGTTCCAAGTAATTGCATTAGCGGGTTCAAAATCAAAACACAGATCAAGCTACACGGAGAAAATTTAGTTATGTAAAATAATGCTAATTTATTTAAAATCTAGTCAAATTATTCGTATTCCTGTTAAAAACGGGACTGATTTTGTTTATAAAATAAACTATCAGTAAATATGAATGTGTTATAATGTGGAAACACATGTTAATAAAAGTTATTAAATATATTATGAATGTACTAATACTTTATTAGGAAATAGCTTGATATCAAAAATTTAAAAAAATCAGTAGCATTAATTTTTCTCCGTGTAATGAGCGGATTACAATGAGTAATTTAGTCTGTTGTTAAGGTATCAGAAATAAACAATTGGAAAGATTAAATAAGGAATACGTATTTGGACAAATAGATCAAAACCGAGGAACAAAGGAACAAAATATTATAGTATTCAAATCTCCTGGTTCCACTATCTCAAAGTATGACGAGACTCCCACTGTTGATTTCCTAGTAGCTCACCTCGCTTGCCTAGATTTTATGGTACTTCGAACGTTAAGAAATGCTCCAGGTATATAAAAAAATTATTCGTCTGGCAAGGAAATAATGTACCTTAATATTATTTTAGTTTGTCGTTTCGTGACTTGCAAATATGTTTATTTTGAAAAGGCCCTTCTCAAAATTCTATTTGAAATATAATAATTATCATTTTCATTATGGTACCATATTTTTTTACAAGAAAGTCTCAAATGACTTACTTTTTTATCGTAAACAACGTTTATTTTGCTGTAAAATTACATAAAACTATAATATTTTCATTTGTCTCCACCATTTTATATATTTTTTGTAGCCTTGGATATTTAAAAAGCATTTATGTGAATATAAGTAGCTACTCTGGAGAAACTACACAGGATGAATACATTTAAAAATTATACATATGAAAACATGTTATCTAGTAAGATGTAATTTATAATATTATTATTATTTTATTTTTTTTAAAAGAAAGACAAACATTCCCGGGTTACGAATAACCTGACAATATTTGAAAATCTCCTACTACCACCACAGTAAGCTGAAAATGTTGCTTGTGTTGTGATGGAGGACTTAGCCAGCCGAGGAATTGAATACACTACACCTGGGTGGGACCCAAACGCGATGTGAACTCGGCCACCGACCGGTCAATAAATAAATATATCATTAAATAAATATATCATTTTTCAAAAACCTAAACAAACGATTATTAAACGGTTATTACGAAAATAGTGTCAACTGGTGTAGGGCGGGCGATCAGCATTTTAACCACGGCATACCAAGGGTTTAGTAAAAGATAGATCAATAATTATAGATATTCAGTATTCCTTACGTTACATTAAACTATGAAGTATCAATAATAGTAAGTTTGGGGAAGTTTCGTGCGATATTGCAACTGCAGGCTCAGAAGGAACGGTTCAAATTTCCGTTTAGTGCAATTGTGCAGCAAGTCTGTTGGACAATATGGTTCCCCATTGTTCGTCGCGCCAGTTGCGGGCTAATCTGCCCATTTAGATTCGAGAACTTTTGCTTAGTCATGGAAACAGATATTCCCCGGAGAGCTCGATGCAGCCCTTACTCCTCGAAGGCTAACAGGATCGGATTAGACACATTTATTTATTTTTTCTAAATATTTTTTTTCGTTAGCTGTGAAGTCATTTTTTATGAAATTTGTATCTAAACGAACTATTTGAACTTACAAATTCGAATAAATATCATATTACTAAGATGTTATTTTTGCTAAAAAATAATTTAACGTTGTTAATATCCTTACTTGATCAATTACATCAGGCACATCTGTTGCTACCGAAATTACAGTTGGCTCCGTGTCGGTGTGCCAATTGCTACCAAAATAAGAATAGTTGCTACCAGACAGGTACTCCGATACTAATGAAAATAATTCTTCTAGGTTATGTTGATAATTCTATGTTAATAAGATATGGATTAATAAATTTAGGTGGCCTGTTCAGTTTTGTACTTATCAATCTAAGATCCAAAAGCAATGACAAATTCTATTTTTGATCTGATTAAATATGGATTATTTTGATTTGATTTCATTAAATTTTGTTTGATTGATACGTGTTTTTTCGCCATTTACAAATTAAAAATAATTTGTTATATTTGCGGCATGTTCCAGAGTGGAAGATACTGTTAGTTTCGACGTGGTGAAAGACCACCATCCAGAATTGAAACTTTGCTTGAACTGGTTTTCCACTTTCCTCCTTCCCCACTTCCCTCCTTCTCCTTCTCCTTCTCCTTCTCCTTCTCCTTCTCCTTCTCCTTCTCCTTCTCCTTCTCCTTCTCCTTCTCCTTCTCCTTCTCCTTCTCCTTCTCCTTCTCCTTCTCCTTCTCCTTCTCCTTCTCCTTCTCCTTCTCCTTCTCCTTCTCCTTCTCCTTCTCCTTCTCCTTCTCCTTCTCCTTCTCCTTCTCCTTCTCCTTCTCCTTCTCCTTCTCCTTCTCCTTCTCCTTCTCCTTCTCCTTCTCCTTCTCCTTCTCCTTCTCCTTCTCCTTCTCCTTCTCCTTCTCCTTCTCCTTCTCCTTCTCCTTCTCCTTCTCCTTCTCCTTCTCCTTCTCCTTCTCCTTCTCCTTCTCCTTCTCCTTCTCCTTCTCCTTCTCCTTCTCCTTCTCCTTCTCCTTCTTCTTCTCCTTCTCCTTCTCCTTCTCCGTCTCCTTCTCCTTCCCCTTCCCAGTACCTTCAGCCTTCCAAAATATTCCAATTGGGGATGTCGTAGTCTCACTGGCTCCAGACGATCGGAGATGGGTCTCTTGTGCCGCAAAAACAATATAACAAATTGAAGAAGAAAATATCAGTAAATTTTAATGAAAATTAGAAAAACGTACAGAAAATTAAAAAAAGTTGCTGTCGCAACTGGGACGTTGTTAAAATCTTGGTCAATGCTTGAATATTACAATGAGGTTCATAAGCTTCAATAAGTTATCCCAACATAATAAAATTGTATAATTATTTTATTAACGAAATATGTTTTCGTTACACGGTATCAGTTTCGTCGTACAAATATTTTTATGTTTATATTTGAAGAAGGGAGTGGAAAATATGCATGAGTTATTTAAATATTAACAATTGTCCAAAGATAAAGCTCTTTATCGTAATAACAGTGAAAACTTATCTGAGATTGACAGGCGAGTTAATTTTGTCAATATACATATAACCTGTCAACTGTGGATGGGACACCGGAGTCATCCATACAAATAAAACTATATGAAAAATGAGGTCAGAATCGCTTGCGTTAAATATTGCTTAAGAAAATACTTTTTATTTGATGTATTCAGCTTCTCTGATGGTTTTGGAATATATTATTTACGAATTTTCGGAGTGTAATTTTTTCTTAAGGTCACGAATGTCACTACAGTCAACTGATTAAATGTAACGAATTCGCTCCTGTTCGATTCCAACATATTCAACATTTCTCCATGCACCCTCGTGGGGTGACATGTTGTCGTAAATAATAATGAACTCGGCCAAATATTTACTGCTTACCCCTGGAGGCGAAAGATATTAGATATTGATTGCACCTCTAAACGCATAAAGATGGCCACTGCACGCAATACACACATATTATATTATATCATAATGCAGCCAGTTGCAGGGGCGTGGAATATGAATTATTCATAAATATATTCAAAAACCTCCCTCCTATTTTAGTACTGTATTTTTATTATGAATGTAAAATGTGTATAACCTTGATAATTTCTGGGTATAAAGGCAGTGTTTTGTATTCTCGACTGTGAAGAAGAAATATTTTTAAGCCGCTTTTGAGATTGTTGGGATCTTGCATTACGATTATTTTGTAGTAGTTTTTTTTTGCAAATATATGTTTGTTAGATACGGTTATGAAGGGTAGGTCATTTATTGATAATTAATTAATAAACTGAAAACTTTAACACCTATCAGAATTTTATCAAACTGTATTTCTATTTGCGAATCTTTTTTTTGGTAGTTACTTAGTTTTATTAGCGCAGATTAGTGAAAAATAATGAGATATAAAAATATATTTCGTCTGTTATAGGTAGATCGTTTATCGCTTGTTTGATTTCTTCACACAATTATCTACAATTTTAAAAAAATTAAACTTATATTCAAAAACAAATTTGAGTTATTTGAATCAGATTTTGCGCAGGACTGACGTACAGCATAGAATACCGAAAATAGCATATTTGCAATTAAGAATTAGCACGAAATTAGGAGATACAAATCAATTTATAAAGGTCATTGGAATTATAAAATTAATTTATTCTTTTTCTATTTTCTGACATGCAATTGTCATATTAAATACCAATTTTACAAAAAAATAATAATAATCGGTAGCTGTGGACGGAACACCTCCAGTTAAAACGCGACCTGTTAATTATAATATAAAATTAAAAATTCCTGAATGTCAACCGAAATCTGTAGTCGCTTCTGTTCCTCCATCACGGCACAATCATTTTAAAGATTACAACTATGTGCAACGAGCTGTTCACGGCTGTTCACCTAGAGGCTGGCCAAGCCTTGCTTCATTGATGCTGACAACCTAGAGGCTGATGAATTCCTCCTGGCTACCGACTGAACCAGCCACAGTTGCTGACAACCTAAAGGCTGACGAATACCTGCTGGCTACCGACTGAACTACCCACTGCCGCTGATCACCTAGAGGCTGGCCAAGCCTTGCTTCATTGATGCTGACAACCTAGAGGCTGATGAATTCCTCCTGGCTACCGACTGAACCAGCCACAGATGCTGACAACCTAAAGGCTGACGAATACCTGCTGGCTACCGACTGAACTACCCACTGCCGTTGATCACCAAGAGGCTGGCCAAGCCTTGCTTCATTGATGCTGACAACCTAGAGGCTGACAAATACCTGCTGGCTACCGACTGAACTGCCCACTGCCGCTGATCACCTAGAGCCGGCCAATTCTTCCTGGCTACCGACTGAATTAGCCATTGATGCTAAAAACCTAGAGCAGTGGTTCTTAACCTTTTTGGCTGGCGACCCAAGGTACGAATATATTTGAAGTACGCGACCCTAATCTAATTTTTTATTTTTTTTCCATTGACAGGTTATGTAATTTTATACTATAAAATTTATACGATGTATTGGTAAAATTAGAAATAAACAAATTTATTAAAATGTTCTGTATTAAAATCAGACCAGCATTAAAACAGTTAAAAAATTTACAGCAAAATAATCAGTGACTACCCTGGTGTTGTATTTTTGAACAAAGATCATGTATACGTGGAGTTATGTTTATAGAAAGTGCACACCGCATGTCATGCTGAGGATCCAACCTATTCCTGTACTTATTCTTCATAACAGCAAGGCATGAAAATCCTGCTTCACATAAATAAGTAGTTGGGAAAGGTAGCAGGGCTTTTTCAGCTTCATTGCTCAGAACAGGCTTCCCAGATAATTGTGGTGAACGTATGTCTGTCGGTATGAAAGAGACAGGCATATCTGAGTGAGACAGCATGACCGAGACGTATAAAAAGGCGTGTCTGTTGTAACTCGTCCTCTCTTTGCAACAACATCTCGAATACTGTACATTAGTAATAACACTAAATAAACCAAATAGTATGGAGTATCCAAACGACTATTATTTACATCTTATCTGAGTGATCGACACGGCAGATCACCACAGTTGGCGCAGCCGAAAAAGGAAGCTGAACGGCCGCAAAATTCTTCCTGGAGGAAGAACCGTAGCCGCAGCTGAAAGAACTACAGTTGGAGCAGCCGAAAAAGGAATCTGAACAGCTATTAAATTCTTCCTGGAGGAAGAACTACAGTTGGAGCAGCCGAAAAAGGAAGCTGATCAGCCATTAAATTCTTCCTGGAGGAAGAACCACAGTAGGCGCAGCTGAAAGAACCATAGTTTGGTTATAATCCCACCGAGCACCGCGGAAGGGATTATTGTCGCATAAAAAATAAAATAATTTGGGGGCAGCTTCACGGACAGTATCGGACATTGAAGGAGCATCAAGGCAAGGAACTGGTGAGGAGATTCAAGGCGCTGAGCTCAAGGAATCAGCAGCCGAGAAACCGGATGAAAAACGGATCCAGGCAGCTTGTACGGGGACCCGACACGGGAAGGCGTGGCGGTGGTGACCGGACGAGAAGGACGACCAGGAATCCGGACGGAGCCAGAAGACGGTCGGACGCGGAAGGGCGGCGATCGGCGGCAGCATCAATCATCAGATTCGTGAGTTGAGTGCTGTTTGTTGTTGTTTTTTCTGATTATTGGTAATCTGTGTGGAAATGGAGGGAGTGGGTTTACCCAGGTTTTGTCACCTTAGGGACGGGCTGGAGACGTTCGTGCTACAGTTTGAGCAGTTGATCCTCGTCAATGATGACAAATTTAAATCCGAGGATAAAAAGAGGGCGGTTTTAATATCCCACCTACACACAGACACGATTAATCTACTGATAGATTTATGTTTTCCAAAAAAAATAACAGAATTATCGGTTGAAAATATATTTTTGTTATTAGGAAACCACATTGGTGTTTCAAAGAATGTGTTTAAGGAACGTGGAAATTTTTTTGCGGCGAAACAAAAAGTTGGGGAATCTATAAATGATTATATAGCTAGGTTACGTTGTCTAACAAGATTCTGCAAATTTGAAAGCAGACTGGAAGAAAACTTAAAAGATATTTTTGTGACTGGTTTATTAGAAGGTCGTATTAAAGAAAAAATGTTTTTAGATGCAGAGAAGCTGACTTTAAAAAGTACATTAGAGTGCGCATCGGGAATGGATTCATTTCATAAAAATATTACGTGTATTAAATCCGAGAGTGTCGGGCTCATTTCTAGAAGTAAGAAAAATTTTAATAGTAGTGCAGGTAGGAATTATTCTACTTCACCGGCGCGGGCGAAAGACAAAAATGTTACAATTCCCAGAAAGAAATCAGTAGAACGTATACAACAGTTGAAGTGCAAATATTGTAATTTAAATAATCATGATTCCAGTAATTGTAGATTAAAAAACGTGACGTGTTTTAATTGCAAAAACAAGGGACATTTTAGTAAAAATTGTCGCGAAAAAAAACGGGAGGAAGTTTCATCTGTGTTTGTGAATTCAAGTGAAATAAATTCAAGGTTAACAAGAAATACCGATCCCATTTATTTATCGTTAAAAGTTAATAACGGTATCATCATAAAAGGATTATTTGACACGGGTGCAGGAATATCGATCCTATCGGATAAAGATTATTGGGAACATTTTAAAGATGTACAATTGAAGCCGAAGAATTTAACCCTGAAGGGTTACAATAATTGTAAGTTACAGTTACTTGGATGTTTAATTTTGTCAATTAATTTCAATGGTATTACTAAAATAATGGAATTTTGTGTTGTAAAGGATGGTTCAACCACTGTGCTAGGTAGAGACTTCGTAAAAGAATTTAACATTGGTTTTACGGGTTTCGAGACGGTTTCTTCACAGTTGAAAAGTGAAATACTCACGCATAATATTCACGACGTAAACAATAATAGTGTCGATACGTTAGTGCGTAAATATCCGGAGGTATTTTCAAGTAAACTAGGTAGATTCAATAAATTTAAAGTTCATTTAAAATTGAAAGAAAATGCAGAACCGAAATTCTGCAATCCGAGAAGTATTCCTTTCGCTTTGAAAGCGAAAGTTGAAACGGAATTGAACCGTTTACAGGAAGAGGGAATTTTAGTTCCGATTAGTTATAGCAAGTTTGCATCTCCTATCGTGCCCGTAGTTAAAAGCGATGGAAGCATTAGAATTTGCGGGGATTATAAATGTACTGTGAACCCACAATTGATTGTTGACAAATATCACATGCCGAAGATAGAAGTTTTATTATCACAAATTTCGGGCGGAATAATATTTTCAAAAATTGATTTACGTCAAGCTTATTTACAGTTGGAACTAGACGAAGAAAGTATGGAATATACTACGATTTCTACACATTTAGGATTATTTAAATTCACTAGGCTAGTGTTTGGGATTAACAGTGCACCGGCAATATTTTGTAGAACTATAGCTTCATGTCTACAAGGTTTGAAGAAAACAGCGGTTTTCCTGGATGATATTATGGTTACAGGAGAAACGATAGAGGAACATAATGCTAATTTAAATGCAGTTCTTAATAGGTTAAAAGATTGCGGTTTGTGCGTAAATATTCAAAAGTGCAATTTTAACGCTTCATCGGTATGTTTCTTAGGGTTTGAAATCTCGAAGGAAGGGATTAAACCTATGGAAGATAAAACGAACGCAATTAGTAAAGTCGCGCAACCAAAAGATTTATCAGAGCTACGCAGTTTTTTAGGAATGGTAAATTTTTACCGATCTTTTGTGCCAAATATGTCTATGTTATTAGATCCTTTGCACAAATTATTGAAAAAAAATACGAATTTTGATTTTAATCAAGATTGCGTAAAAGTTTTTAATAAAATAAAATTAATTTTATGTGATAATCGAGTGTTAGCACATTACGATCCAAATGTTACTTTGAAGGTAGTTACGGACGCCTCAACGAAAGGTTTGGGTGCAACATTGTTACATGTGTATGAAAATAATTTACAAAGACCTATTTCTTTTGTTTCTCGTAAACTGACAGAAGCGGAAAAGAAATATTCAATTTTAGACCTCGAGGCTTGTGCAATTGTGTTTGCTTTTAAGAAGTTTTTCGAGTACATTTACGGAAGGGAATTCATTCTAGAAATAGATAATGAACCTTTATGTAGAATTTTTGGTGAAAAAAAAGGAATTCCTGTTTTAACTTGTAATAGATTACAACGTTATGGTGTAATTCTCTCATCTTTCAATTATAAAGTTCAATACGTAAAATCAACATTAAATTGTTCGGATTACTTATCTCGCGTACCTGTAGGAGATCCTGTTGAGGAAAATAATAACTTTGATTCAAGAATTTTGTGTTTATTCAAAAATAATAGCGAGATGCCAATAGATGTTGAGGAAGTTAAAGCAGAATCTAATACGGATAAATTATTATTAGAGATAAAAAATTATCTTAGAACAGGGTGGCCAAATAAAGTCAATAAGGATGATTGCAAATGGATTTATTGGATAAAAAGGAACGATTTATCAATAATTGATGATTGTATTTTCTGGAACCATAGGTTAGTAATTCCAATAAGTTTAAGGGATAAGATATTAAGCTTATTGCATAGATCTCATCTAGGGATTGCCAAGATGAAAGGGCTAGCTAGAGGCTATTTTTGGTGGCCAGGGATTGACAGTCAAATTGAATTTTTAGTTAGAGAGTGCGGAATTTGTGCGGAAATTCAACCATCACAACCCAAGAGTGAGTTAACTCCATGGCCGATAACGGAAGAAATTTGGAGTAGGGTTCATATAGATTACGTAGGGCCTATCGGAAATAAATATTTTTTGGTAATCATAGATTCAACCTCAAAATGGTTGGATTGCGTGGAAGTAAATTCACCTAACTCAGATAATACCATTAAAATCTTAAAGAGATTATTCAGTTATTTCGGTAGTGTACAAACCTTAGTTTCTGATAATGGAGCAGCATTCATGTCAGCAGACTTTAAACAGTTTTGCGAGAGAAATGGCATTAAACATTTAACAACACCTATAAATCATCCTCAATCAAATGGATTGGCAGAGAATGCAGTCAAAACGTGTAAAAATTTTTTAAAGAAAATATTGTTAGAAAAAAAATTTCAGTCAGGTTATAATGAGAAGTTAGAATGTTTTCTCATAGATTATAGGAATGCACCACACTGTACAACAGGGTTAGAGCCAGCAGTTGTAATGTTTGGTAGAAGGTTAAGGTCAAATTTGAATAATTTTATACCTAGAGGGGGGAAGGTAAAGGAAAATGTGATTGATAAAGATACCAAAATGAAAATGTCAAAATGTCAGGAAAATCAGAAATTCTATTATAAAAGGAATAACAAAGTATCTACGAATTTTAAGATTAATCAGAAAGTTATGGTTAGGGATTTTAGAGACCAAAACAATGATAAGTGGGTACCAGGGAAAGTACATAAACGTTTGGGAAATAAACTATATTTAATTGAGGTTAAATTGAATGATAAAATCATGTACTGGAAAAGACATTTTGATCAATTATCCAAACTGTGTGTATCATGGGAAAAGAACCCTAGTATTTTAATCCCTGAGTCTGAGACGAGGAGGCTATCGTTCGATGAGTACGATGTCTCCGACTTTGTTTCGGATGACAATCTAACGGGTGACCCTCTTTTTCCTTCCAGCTCCAGTGAACCCGTGGCGTCAACGTCGGGGAACTGGAAGGAGCGCCTTCGACCAAGGACAGAGAAATCAAAATAAGCAGCAGTCAACTCTCCGAATCAACATGGTTATAAATAAAAAAGAAAATGTTGTAAAATAATAATTAAATATGTGTATGTATGTTTTATAATTATTATTATGATAATCATGTTGTGTTACTGTCTGCTGATTTAAGTGTGGAGGGATGTGGTGAACGTATGTCTGTCGGTATGAAAGAGACAGGCATATCTGAGTGAGACAGCATGACCGAGACGTATAAAAAGGCGTGTCTGTTGTAACTCGTCCTCTCTTTGCAACAACATCTCGAATACTGTACATTAGTAATAACACTAAATAAACCAAATAGTATGGAGTATCCAAACGACTATTATTTACATCTTATCTGAGTGATCGACACGGCAGATCACCACAATAATTGTGCCCAAAATTTTGTGAGACTCGTTCTGGCAAATCTCTCTTTTAAAAGTGCATCACCTTGCATTTCGAGCAATTCTTCTTGTAATCCAGCTGAATCGTTTTCAACGCCCATTACATCTACTTCAAATGGATTTCTTACCCAACTGTATTTCACGATATGGACATTTTGTGGAATATATCTTTCCATTTCATTTTCAAGTCTTCTCAAATGTTCTAAAAAAATAGGCATGTTCTCCACGAAAAAAAGGTTGCCATTAAGATTAAGATCTTCCAAAAACAAGTTTAATGTTGGAAACGCTGCCAATTGACATTGAGCAATTTTATTTTGCCAAAGTTTTGTTTTGTTTTTAAAAACAGTAATTTTTTCATAAATGTCTACTACAGTGCGATTTTGACCTTGCATTTCTGTGTTCAACTGATTCAAGTGGTGGAAAATATCACCCAAATATGCCAATTTAGCCATCCATTTGTTGTCACTGAAGCGATCAGCACATTCATGTCTTTTATCTGTCAAAAATATTTCTATTTCTGTTTTAAGAGAAAGAACTCTAGCTAGAATCTTTCCGCGGGATAGCCAGCGAATATCCGAATGGTATAATAAATTCTGGTGTTCTGAACCCATTTCTTCGCACATCAGTCGAAATATCCGAGAGTTCATAGCGCGTGCCTTTATGAAATTTATAATTTGTATTACGTCCTGTAACACCTGATGTAGATCTGGCTGCATATCACGTGTAGCCAAGTTTTCTCGATGTAAAAAGCAGTGTATTAAAACAACCTCTGGATTTCGTTCCTTGACTTTGGCACAAAACCCGATGCGACTCCCTATCATTGCCGGTGCTCCATCTGTACAGACTGCGAGACAATTGTCCCACAGTAATTGGTGTTCCACAAAGAACTTGTCTATTAAAAGAAATATATCAGCCCCAGTTGTAGTTTCAGAGAGCTTTTCACAAAGCAGGAACTCTTCATTGAAATTTTGTGGAGTTCTGTATCTTACGTACACCAACAGCTGTGGGAAATCTTCAATATCAACTGATTCGTCGATTTGAATTGAAAATTTGATGGCTTTTTTGAGATCCGTTATTAATTGTTCTAAAATATCTGATGACATTAAATCTATTCTCTTTTTCACAGTATCGTTTGAAATTGGCACCATTTCCAGCTTCTTCGCAATTTCATCTCCACAGACAGTTCTTGCCATGGCTATTGCAGCTGGTTTAATCAACTGCTCAGCAATACTATGGGGTTTTTTACATTGAGCTACTTTTAAAGCTACTTCGAAAGAAGCGTAGGTAGTTTTTTCTAACGAAACTGTTGCTGAACTTGATGGTGCATCAAGTCTCATGCGCTTTGTTTGTGTTTCTTTTTCTTTCCAAAAAGCAAGCGGTTTATTTGCGTACGTTGGATGGACTTTTTCGAGATGTCTCTTCAATTTGTTTATTTTTAGCGATTCATTTGAAAGAAGTTGCGTACAAACCACGCATTGTGGACGTGGCACACCAGAGCGATCTTTTATTTCAATAAATCCTAAGGCTAAAAATTCTTGCTTGTATGTTAACATCCGTTTCGCCATGACTGTCCACAATTCGAAAGACTTACTGAAACAAAACGACAAATTATAGAAATATACTATTCTATTCGTTCATCGGCGAATTGTAGGCTAACAATGTCATTTATTGGAAAAAAATATTTTACCTTCTTTCGATAACAGCAATCGCGAGTTGCACTTTTAATCTTCCACAATTGATTATCACAATTTTGTAGCACTTTGTAGTTGTCAACAAAGAGTGTATTGTAGTCAAGTATAAACGTTATTCACGTAAAACGTATGAGAACGAGCGTGCAATCGTAAACAAACTCGCTAGCAAACTGACCGAGATGAGACGAGACCGACCGACCAGCGCGGTGCGGCGGGCGGCGCGGGTGGTGACCGAGCCGAACCGAGCGATGCCGACTGCGTGAGCCGAGCGGTGGCGATGGCGCGCACTCCTCGCTTTGCGCCCCGTGCCCTTCCGCCCATTAAAACAGAACTAACATGTCGCGATTGTGAACAATAGATATCCTTGTTCTGAGAGTAGTAATAATTGTGACTATACTAGTTTAGTGACATCGATCGGGATATCAATACGCGATTTCCGCGACCCAACCCAAAACCTCTCGCGACCCAAATTTGGGTCGCGACCCGAGGTTAAGAATCGCTGACCTAGAGGCTGGCAAATTCTTCCTGGCTACCAACTGAATTAGCCATTGATGATGAAAACCTAGAGGTTGGCAAATTCTTCCTGGCTACTAACTGAATTAGCCATTGATGGTGACAACCTAGAGGCTGGCCGATTCCTGCTGGCTATCAATTGATCTAGCCACTGCTGCAGCAGTCGCCTTCGCCATTTGCTGTATTGTATGGCGCGATGATGCACAATGTGCTCCAATCTGAAATTATCGCTGAAAAAATTCCGATTGTCTCAGTTTTCCATCTGTATATTAAAACACAGTTGTATTGAATACATATAACTATTTCTTGTGAATTGGGATGGCTGTAAAAAATAGGAAGTACCTATAAGCTACACCCCTTTGTACGTTATTTATACAAGATCAATACTTGTAATTAAAATGTGAATTTAGATTTGAATCGTCTTTCTTTTATGATGGTTTGGATAGAACACCTCACGGTGTTTTACTTAAATCATTACCCAGGTTGAGGGCTGATGTGTGCCGGTGCTTATTATTTACAGTCTTTTCTTGTGCAGGCAAACATGTCCCGTACAGTAGTAGTGTTTTGTGAACACCACTAGGAGAACCTGTGCTGAGGTGTTCATACTACAGGAAGTGTACTTAATGATGCAGTTAAGACGAAAAGAGAAAAAAAAAAAAACAAGTATTTAAATAGGTAGATACATAAAAATATTCTCTTCCGTGTGACTTATTCGTTATAACTTTATGTTATTAGTTTTATTACATATAAGCAACAATAATTAGTCGCCTGTAATATCAAAACAAATTGAATATATCTTCCGAGTAAAAACAAATGCCGCCGACGGGAATTGAACCCGCGCCTTCTGATGTTCGGCCAGACGCTCTGGACCACTGAGCCACGTCGGCTTATTTTCATCCCGCCAAATAATTCAATATGACTCTTCCGAAATGGTGGTCAGTTTTAATAAATGTATTGATTATGTACTTCAATCAACAATTGCTGCTTATTATATTTTTTTGTGATTATTTAAATCTTATTTATTAGTTTTGTTCTGACGAAGGAAGGACTATTCCGAAATGGTGGTCAGTTTTAATAAATGTATTGATCATTAAAAATATAAAATTGTGTGTTCATCAATTCCACTGACGCCACTGTTGATGAACATATTATTATCATTTGTTTGTATTTCCGCTTTCAATGCCTCCTGCCCATGGTCCGTGCACCCCTCTGTCCTACCCCCTACGCCCCTTTCAATATACACAACATCCACAACACCCAAGAGCACAGTGCGTTTCCCATGCAGGAAATTGCTTTGGATATTATTAACTGCTCTGACACTAACTACTACTTATTATGAACATTCTCCGTCTAATGGTGTGGATTCAACACCAATAATGCTTTATCGCGTCACTATCACTTCACTTCCCTTTGCATGAGAATACTTGTTATAAACTAAAACATAATAATATTTTTTTTACTAGGCAAATTATAATAATTTAATCAAAAATTCAAGAAAACCTCATTGAAACTTGATTAATAATAATATTTGGCTAATTTATATAGCGACGTTTTTGTGAGAAATCACCTCAAGGGCGCTGTACAAATATATCTATTAAATAATTAATACTAGAACTACTTACTTAAAACTAGTGACTTACATCTAAGACTTATATCTAGTGACTTACGACTAGGGCCTGTAACTAGTCTCTTAATGTCATATATATTTACAAATGTAGAAACATGCAACTTTCATTTACATTTACAATTTAATTTTACTAGCGCCAGAAGAAAATGGGAAGTTCTATGATATTAGGGTTTTTAGTTAGTCAAATGTCACCTAAAGGAGCATGAAATGTGGCTACAAAAAATATTTGGCTGAGTATTTAACCTTTCTATCCAGGAACTGAAGTCAACAACTCTACTAAACTCACCAAAAGCCGAACGGGTGGGACCGACATTTATTTCGTAAATTAGTTGCTGTAATGTCATGCGATTTCAAAGAAATGCGTACATGGTTTGTGATTTTTTTTTTGGTTAGGTGTTTCAAACGTAGGTTTGTACGCATGTATTCATTCCCGAAAATAAAAGTGCGTACATGTTTACGTTTGTGTACATGTATTCATTGCCAAAAATAAAAGTGCGTACATGTTTACGTTTGTGTACATGTATTCATTACCGAAAATAAAAGTGCGTACATGTTTACGTTTGTGTACATGTATTCATTACCGAAAATAAAAGTGCGTACATGTTGACGTTTGTGTACATGTATTCATTACCGAAAATAAAAGTGCGTACATGTTTACGTTTGTGTACATGTATTCATTACCGAAAATCAAATTGAAATTCAAATAGATAATTTAAAAAAAAACTACTTTTAAATACTTTACTAAACTTTGATAATGCCTTATAATTTCACTAGTTTTAACTTTTCATTAGTTAGGTATATGAAAGGCTCCTTTATAAGCATTCGAAGAGAAGAAGAAGATTACTGACTATTTCTTGACTAGTGATTTTGAAAGGGAGATATTTAAGTTCGAATGATAGAAGGAGAAAAGTTACTTAATAGGCGCAAGCGACTGTTTAGAGAACGTAAACAAAAATATTTAATAATACAAGACTTATTAAAATAAAGTAAAATTTCTCAACATCTGAGTTAAGTAGCATTTAAAGAAACACTTTAAATGAGTTCATACCTATAGCATATTAAATAATAAAAACAGATGTGTTTTTAATAATTTTCGGAGCACGCTTTGCGATTATTTTTATCAAGCGAATTTCATGTAATTACTTTTTCAACTCTGCGTCTGAATGGGGATTATCTTAAAGAATAGTTGTTTTTAAGAGCTTAAACTGAAAATGTTCAAGATAAATAATTATCTATCGGTATAAATACAAAATGCGGGTATGTATGAGATAGTTTGAATAAATTATATTTATATAAACATAAACACCGTTCATGTACAGCATGTTACAATAGTGAATAGGCAGACTTGATTCTAATTTAAATTGTGCCAGGATCAACTTGATTTAAAAATAATAAAGCAATTTGATTTAAAATATAATATGTACAAGCATTCTAGGGACACGAATAAGATAAACATATTTAAATTCTCCCCCTTCCCTATATGTTAAAAGTTAGGACTTGGTGAACAGAAGGTAGATTCTTCATTTTAAATAAAGCACTTTTGAGAAGTTGAATTCCATCGATTTATTGTTATATTTTTCAAAGTTTACATTGCTACCGATGCTCTGATGAAATTACTCAACCAACGGACAGCGAATATAATAATTACTTTGTGTTTATTAAGCTAGAAATATCGAGGAGAAGTGAAGTTCTCCAATTAAATTCAGAACTTAAATAACCTAGTTTCACTGCCCATGCCCATAGAGAAGGGATAAAACAACAATTCATTATTTGCTAACTACCTACTTAACTAGCGCCATCTATACCAATTTTATAATTGGTTTGAAACTCAGCTATGAAATACTTGACTGTGCTCAAGGAAATTCTGATTTATCTTAATCGTTTTGCTTTTCATCTGTCCGTAAATTTGTTTGTATTTCTCGTTTCCTCTAAAAGATGATTGCCAGATATAATGGTCCAATAAAAAATAATTTTTCAAATGAGAAATCTGACTTTTTTTTCAATATTATGGCACCTATGAAAAAATGATTCTTTGAACAAATTGATTAATTCCTAATTCCTTACATTAATAAATATGTTAAGCATGTAGGTATTTAAGTAACTACTTGAAGAGGTTGCGAGTTCGACAAGATTTTTAAAAAAATGTTGCATTGTAAATGTGTGAACACGGTTCTGTTAACAGGTGCCAAGGCAGAAGAGGGGTAAAGCTACCGACTAGCGACAGTTCACAGGTTCAAATCTCGGCTTGCGCAAGTAAATTTTATTTGGTTAATTTATATGGCTTATACATGACTTTAGCCATGTTTGGCGACCAGATCTGAATAGCCAGGTACTCCCCACCTTCCTATTCCCCATCTCCTTCCTTTCACCACTACATTCAGCCTCACAATTTACCCTAACTGAGAATGCCATAGTCTCACTGGCTCCAGACGGTTGGGAGCAGTTATAACTCTTGTGCGATATTTCTTATTATTTATTTTGTTAAATCGCGCTATAGAAGATGTCTGCTCCAGTTGCACAAACCGGGTCTTTCCATTCCTAGGTAGGTACCCGGTTCTTCTGATTAAAATAATAATTCAATATTCTCTTCCATTCCCCTTTTATTATACCCAACTTAAGAACATTTATTACATCGTTTCCACAACAAATTATTCTTAACTCGAACCAATTTCAAACCTCTATTTAACCCTCGTGGTTCCTTACCGCTTTATCCCCTAAATAGAGTTTTCCCTCATATTGAATGTGATTGAACGCTTACAGATCAACTGCTTTACTTTTGCCAACTAGACGTTAACATGTGATCACATTCAAATGATTCCTAACTGTTCCCAACCGTCGCACAGTGGGGCTGAACCCCCAAAACGTGGCGGAAACCCCGAAACGACGTTTAATTCAAACAAAACTCATCACTCAGGGGTTTTTGAGGTCGCTGATTACGAATTTGAAGTTAAAAATTATCCAAACACAATGGTGGATCCAATATAGCAACGAGACGCATGAAAACCCGAAAATATATAGACAGTAGGAGATCAATAATTACAACAATTAACATACTGAAAACGTCATTGTTTATTAAACTAAATAACAGAATATCAGTCGAAAATATATCGAAGCATTGTTGTCTTAAAATTCAAAACTTAATCTGATTAACCCTATGCCCTATCCGAATCAGTATCGCTCTCGAAGTCCTCAGAGTCAGAATCCACATCAGAGTCTTCCGTGTTCAGTCGTGGTGCGATTTGAATTTCAGGAGAAAGTAATAATCCTATTGCCTCCTTTGATAAACTTTTCATTTTCTTCTGTGGCAGTTTTCTGATGCTGGAGATGTATGGATCGGAAGTTACCAGAAGCCGCTTGAAAACGTCTTCCATTGTTTTTACTCGCGAACACTTTCTGGAAAAGTCTTCGCGATATCTTTTAATATCCTTGTTCCTCGCTTCCTGTGCTTCTTCGGATAACTGACCGATTGGTAGCAATGCGTGAGCTACAATTTGTGGACCGTGAATCAATAACTTATGCACCGAAGTAGGCATATAATACCATGGATACAGCTCAACGAATTTCCTCGCAGTTGTCAGCGTATAATTATGGAACTTATCAGAATTGATTTCATGTCCACTCGAAATGACTTGTAAGATGACGTGAAACCGTTCTATCAAATCTATGTCCAATGATGTTATGAGAGCAGATGTCTTCGAATTTTCAAAAAAGCGTCGAGCTGTATTTCCATCATTGGTATTTCCGTAACCAGGTTTCGGACGATCGACAATAAGTCCCAGTTTTGATCTGAATCCCTTTTGAATGATCTTCTTGCGCGTGTCTACCATCTCTTTTTCTTCGGCACTGCGTGCTTGCCATTTTTTTAAGCCAAGTTTATACGACAAATGCAAGCAGCATTCAAAAAACCTTATCCAAGCATGTAATATTGAAAGTCCAAACTTCAGATTCTCTTCTTTGACTTCTTTTTGCAAAACAGCATCGATGTTATTGAAATCTTTGCTAGTACTTCCACATAAATAGCATCGTTGCGTAGAGTTTATGGATGCGACTGCGTTGCATACTTTGCCATCGATCATTGTGAACGCCATATTGTACGAAACCGAGATTTCTTTCCCATATATTATATTCTCAAAGGGAACAAGTGACTTTATCTGCTCTTCAATATATTGCACCTCACTGACCGTAGATTCTGCACTTTCGTGCAAAAATTGTAGTCTCAGTGGTCTACAAAATCGAGGAGACGATGGTCTAGGATTCTTCCAAATCACGACTACTGCCTCTGATTTTGGATCCACAGAAATGAGTTGTAAGGGTACTACCGATGTAAAAAATACATTCGCATCTGATACGCGTTCATCCTCAAATGTTTGTTTATATTCACTTTGTCCTGAACTTCCGTCACAACCCCATTTGAAAATGAATTTCATGTGGCTAACATTCGCTTGATCCAAACTGCGAATGATATCTTCTTGGCATAGTAAAATACGGTCGGTTGTATGATCCAATAAAGCTTGTAGCTGAACTTCAGCCATGCTTTCTGTAATGGTGATAGCAGTATTAGGTGGATAGCAACGTTTTTTCGCTTCTGCCAATTTCTTGTATGAAGGATACAGCTTGCAGTTATTCTCATTACTTGTTATTCTCAATCCCTGATATTGATTCTTTGTGAATTTGTACTCAATATATAACGAAAGTGCGGCTTCGGAGGACAAAGTTTTCTCGCTTGTCGCGGTCAATTGGAAAGCCTGTCGATACTTCAAAGCTCTCGATGGACTTGTCATTGTTATTTCATAAAGAACCTTTGAAGCATCCAATTTACCTGCAGAGCGCAGGCTCATTTGAGTAGCATAAGCTAACTCTTGTGGCGTCAAAGTTTCGCGAACTGATTGGGTTCTTTCGCGTTTCGACCTCTTGCTCAATAATTCAAAATCCCCAGAAGGACGACCACTGCACGTACTAGTCGATGGCAGATCACAGTCAGCTTGATAATTGCCACTAACAATAGGTGCCGGAAATGAAACGGATGCATTCAGCCATTCATTATTCCGTTTCAAAAAGGGATTCTCTGTCCTGTTAGCTTTTTTCCACCTTGTTCTCATTTGATTAAACAATATAGAAAGCGAGACTCTCATGTCCTCAGGTACCTGCAACGGTTGATCAATTTTTCCGGAAAGTTGTTCCTCCAGAAAAGGGATTATTTCAGGTAGGCCATCATTCAACCGGTGTTTAACGATGTTGAATATTTCTTGCCGAGTGAATTTCACACACTCTTCATCCGAATCTGTATGAAAAATATTACTTTAGCATTAGCAACAAATTAATTACAGAAAAATAATCAAATATCGTAAGCGTGCTGCATGGGAAAAATAGTTCTGAAGCCTGCCGCACCGCGCGCTACATCAACCGCGGTGCACCGCCATGTTGTGATACGTTATTTGGGACGCACACGCTCGAAGAAAAATTCATTATACAAGAGAATAGGCAGATTTAGGCAGCTGATTTTTGTCAATTCCATCAGATAATTGATTATTCTATAGTCTGGGAGTTGTAATTCCGCATGATATTGCAAAAAATGCTACTTTTGCTCTAGTTGAAAATACAAGTACAGAAAATCATGCTATTTTTGTACAAGCGTCGAAATATGTGTAATATAAATAGGATAACCATTAGATTTAAAACTTATTAGTATATGAATATTTTCTACATACCTGAGGCAATCGTTTCCATTTTGTAGAATTGTAATTCTTTACTTCACTACTTAATTATGAACTCACTAATCGAGGGTAAATTTGACTAGTTTCGACAGCGACACGTGTGCTCTTGACAAAGGTCAACTTCGAACTGAAATGGTTTGACAGATCCCGAAGGTAGGGACCTATCCGTTCGGAGTGAGATGCACGAACCCTTCCCCCACCCGCTTCATTCCTTGAAATACCCCGAATCGAACATTCATTTTTCGGGGTTTCCGCCACGTTTTGGCGATTTGGCCCCACTGTGCGTCGGAGCTAGCGAGATTATGGCCCCAATCGGGGTATATTATGAGGCTGGAGGTAGTGAGGAGACGACGATAGGAAAGTACCTACCTTGCTAATTGTAACTTTTTTTTGTTTTAAAGCTATTACAAACAAGGTTCCGATTTCGAATCTTTCACCAGTTCTATATGGAAAATATGGACCAAATAATAAACCCACTACATTCCACTTACTAACATATTTTAAATGTTACACCACATAAACATCCATTGTGTATTGTATTTTAAACGGTTGTTTCTGTTTTGTGTCAAATTTAAAATATGTTTATTAGTAAGGTCCTTGTGAAAAAAATACTTAACTTACTTGTACCCAATGTAAAAGTTCCATAGACGAACAAAGGAGTTAATAAACAAATATATCATTTTAAAGAATATATTATGAAATTACACATATTATTATAAAATTTAAAACACGTTCATTAGTGAGGCTTTTATTACTAACCCTTGTGTAAAAAAATAACTTTTCATGTACTTTATGTAAAAGCCTCATGGGCGTATAATAATTGAAAGAAGAAATTTATTATTTTCAAAGAATATATTATGTAATAAAACAAACCAATCAATTAAATTGACCTGACCAATCAATTAAACCCGAAACCTTCGGATTCGTAGCCGAGGATCGTACAGAACCACGGTACACACATTTTATTCGTTGCAGGATTATACCTATTATCAATGTTCAAGAAAGTATGTTGAACAGGATTAAACGAGTCAGCATTACATCACAGGAGCACAGAAAGTTGAAATGTAACTAGCAGGAGCGGCAGCAATCGCTAGATATTATCCCGCCTTGGTTGAATGCAAATAAGGCAAGTGGCGGAGGATGAGAAAAGTAAAAAAGGCGAGTATGAATACATTAACCATTCATGAATCCCTGGTCTGTCTGGCTCCTAATAAAGGATGCTGGTTTAACATTCATCCCACACGAAGTCAGATTGAGATGCAGATTTTTGTGGGATGTTAATAGGCCCTGTTATGTGTATATTAACGCCCATGGAATTTAATATATATATATATTTTTTTTTAAATGTATCCTTGTTAAATATACATGTAATACGTAACATAACTTAACCTGCATAACATCACCAGTGTAGTAGTTTGATGTCTATAATTCAATTTGGCTCGTTTGTGGAACGAACTAACGGGATATGTTTTTTCTTCTTCATATAATTCGGGCACTTCAAGACCCGGATTAATAAATCCCTTTCCAACCTAAATGCCCCTACGTTAACACAACTTTTCGACATGATTCACCTATATATACATTATATTTACATATATGCATACAAAAATAATAATTAATGTATTGAACAAATCAATTAAACAACATTTTCAACTCGTATATTAAGTCCCGAAGAGAGATCGTAAGCGAACACGTGTTCCGACATCGGGATAATGATTCCTCTGTTACTAAAATTTTATGAGGTAACCTATAAATTTATTCGTTAAGGGTCTGCGATCCCGTTTTTAACCGGATATTGAATAAGTTGAACAGATTCTTAATAAGTTAACAATGTTCATTTTTCTTTTAGCGTAATAAGATTTTTTTTTAAATGTGTCTATACGCTTTACCTATCTGGCAGAAAAGCTGAGATAAATTCTCAGCATGTTGTAATTTGTAATGCGTTATTTAACCTGAAATATATTTCGCTAACATCACTAATCTTGCTCACCTGGGGCTCCAGGCTAATTATCGCATTTGACAAATGATGCGTAGGTACTGCACGCCGCAATATGCATTTCAGCAAATTATGAATCATAACCATTTAGTATTCGCTTTGTCATTCCCCATCGCATTTACCGTGTAAATAGCTTTAACGCAGTAATCATTGGTCAAACAATACCCTTGCTGGATAACCGGTGATTAGATAACGCAATTCCTATGGTGGAATTAATCATTACTGGGTTTGGACAAGCTTTTAGGGTTAATATTTTAATATTTGAAACTGTTATTTCGTGGTGGAATTCCATTATAAATATATATAAAGAACACAATTTTAAACTTTTTTCCACTTGTTTTTATTTGACCGTGACCGGTTTCAGCCTGTTAGGGCCATCTTCAGACTGGTACAATTTTTGTCTTAAACTAGGGTTTATATACATAGGCAAATTACATTGAGGGGAGGGGTTAACATAGTAGGTTGGTTTGAATTATGAGGGGTTTTTTCGTGAAACATGATATTTCCCAAATAAGTATTGTTATTAAAATCAAATGAATTTATCTGTAGAACTATGATAATTATGCCTATTAGGACTATCAATTTAAGGATTTACCCAACATAAAGTTATCGGTAATCTATTGTGTGGTTAGGAAAAAATATTTTAATGGATTTTATATAATTCAAATACATATTTATGATAGGTGACACACTGATTATAATGGATATAGCAACGGAGATTTAGCAACTGATTCTAATTTTGTGTTCATAACATTGTTGGAGTTTACTTTTTTAGTTAGGCGGGTTATCTCTAATGACTCTAGCCTATCTAATTTATGACCTTTGTCGCAGGTATGTAAAAATTTTACATCTCTATCCTTGTCAAACGAGTGTTTATTCTCAAGTAAGTGTGCCGCAACATTCGACATTTCGCCTTTGTCATTTACCCAGCTTGAAAAATGTTCCTTTATGCGGGTTTTGAATGATCTACCCGTTTGGCCTATATAGTAAGACGGGCAATTGGCACAGTTGATTTGGTAAACTCCTGAGTTTTCCATTTTATCCCTTTTATCTTTATTATTTATTAGGATTTTACCTAATGAATTTACATTATAGAATGCTGTTTTACAATTGTCTTTATTGGTTATCCTAGATATTTTTGTGGATATATCACCAATATACGGTATTTTAACCCATTGTTTTTTTGTGACATCATTTTCATTGTTGATTGTAAGACCTTGTGATATGATTGCCAGTGTGAGTTTTTTATTCTTTTTCTTTAATAAACTATCAATAAGTTCACTACTATATCCATTATTATTTGCTATGGTTTTAATAACATTTAGTTCATTATTATAATTTATACAATTCAGGGGTATATGTAAGAGTCTGTGAATGAGTGAGTTAAATACTGATAACTTGTGAGAAATGTGGTGTCTAGATGTGTTATGTATAATGTTGTCGCTGTATGTTGGTTTTCTGTAAATTGTGAATTCTAATTTTTTATTAATTATTTCAATACCTATGTCTAAAAAATTAATTTTATTTCCCCCCATTTCCATTGTAAATTGGATGGCTTTGTTGATTTTATTAATTTCTTTTAGAAAATTATCTAATTGTCTGTGAGTTCCCGTCCAGATAATTAAAATGTCATCTACGTATCTACGATAGAAGGTAACCTTTTTAAATGATTTTAATTTTTCTATCTGTTCTTCCATGTGATCCATGAAAAATTCGGCCAGCACCGGTGATATCGGGCTGCCCATGGCTAGTCCATTAGATTGAATATAAAAATTATCATTAAATCTAAAGAAGTTTTGTTCTATACATGTATTTAGTATTTCAGTTATTTCTTTCCGTTCTATCAAATTAGTATTACGTTTTTCCATGTAGTTGTTAATAATTATATTTAATTCGTTTGTCGGTATGTTAGAGAATAGGCTAACAACATCAAACGAAACTAGAGTGGCATTGTTAGGTATGTCTATGTCTTTGATGAGGTCTATAAGTTGTAGGGAATTTATTATGCCGTATTTTGATTTAAAATTGAGAGTGTTTTTGATGATTTTATTTCCAAATTTTGCTAATTTATAGGCAGGAGCTGAATTGTATGATACTACTGGTCTTACTGGCATGTTATTTTTATGTACTTTAGGTTGTCCATAAAGGCGTGGGCATTGGGGGTTCATAACAGATAGACTATATTTATGGAATTTATTCTTAATAAGGACTTTGCTAGAGTTTAAGATTGAGTTTACATCAGATGTGAATTTCGAGGTGCGGTCCTTTTTCAATAGGGTTACTTTACTAGTGTCCAGCACATCTTGGACTTTTTCTATGTAATCTGATTTGTTTAAGATTACTGTACTATTCCCTTTATCTGCTTTTGAGATAATAAGGTTGTTTTGTTTGATTTTACTTTTTAATGATTTTATTGTGTGTGCTTCGCTTGAAAATTTACCCTCAGTCGTTGCTTTTTTAATTATTTTAGCGCATAGGTATTTATTGCTATAGTCTGACGTTGCTATATCTGTGTCTATAGCTAGATTCTCGAGATCTTTTTCGAGACAATAGAATTCAGATATTGAATAAGTTGAACAGATTCTTAATAAGTTAACAATGTTCATTTTTCTTTTAGCGTAATAAGATTTTTTTAAATGTGTCTATACGCTTTACCTATCTGGCAGAAAAGCTGAGATAAATTCTCAGCATGTTGTAATTTGTAATGCGTTATTTAACCTGAAATATATTTCGCTAACATCACTAATCTTGCTCACCTGGGGCTCCAGGCTAATTATCGCATTTGACAAATGATGCGTAGGTACTGCACGCCGCAATATGCATTTCAGCAAATTATGAATCATAACCATTTAGTATTCGCTTTGTCATTCCCCATCGCATTTACCGTGTAAATAGCTTTAACGCAGTAATCATTGGTCAAACAATACCCTTGCTGGATAACCGGTGATTAGATAACGCAATTCCTATGGTGGAATTAATCATTACTGGGTTTGGACAAGCTTTTAGGGTTAATATTTTAATATTTGAAACTGTTATTTCGTGGTGGAATTCCATTATAAATATATATAAAGAACACAATTTTAAACTTTTTTCCACTTGTTTTTATTTGACCGTGACCGGTTTCAGCCTGTTAGGGCCATCTTCAGACTGGTACAATTTTTGTCTTAAACTAGGGTTTATATACATAGGCAAATTACATTGAGGGGAGGGGTTAACATAGTAGGTTGGTTTGAATTATGAGGGGTTTTTTCGTGAAACATGATATTTCCCAAATAAGTATTGTTATTAAAATCAAATGAATTTATCTGTAGAACTATGATAATTATGCCTATTAGGACTATCAATTTAAGGATTTACCCAACATAAAGTTATCGGTAATCTATTGTGTGGTTAGGAAAAAATATTTTAATGGATTTTATATAATTCAAATACATATTTATGATAGGTGACACACTGATTATAATGGATATAGCAACGGAGATTTAGCAACTGATTCTAATTTTGTGTTCATAACATTGTTGGAGTTTACTTTTTTAGTTAGGCGGGTTATCTCTAATGACTCTAGCCTATCTAATTTATGACCTTTGTCGCAGGTATGTAAAAATTTTACATCTCTATCCTTGTCAAACGAGTGTTTATTCTAAAGTAAGTGTGCCGCAACATTCGACATTTCGCCTTTGTCATTTACCCAGCTTGAAAAATGTTCCTTTATGCGGGTTTTGAATGATCTACCCGTTTGGCCTATATAGTAAGACGGGCAATTGGCACAGTTGATTTGGTAAACTCCTGAGTTTTCCATTTTATCCCTTTTATCTTTATTATTTATTAGGATTTTACCTAATGAATTTACATTATAGAATGCTGTTTTACAATTGTCTTTATTGGTTATCCTAGATATTTTTGTGGATATATCACCAATATACGGTATTTTAACCCATTGTTTTTTTGTGACATCATTTTCATTGTTGATTGTAAGACCTTGTGATATGATTGCCAGTGTGAGTTTTTTATTCTTTTTCTTTAATAAACTATCAATAAGTTCACTACTATATCCATTATTATTTGCTATGGTTTTAATAACATTTAGTTCATTATTATAATTTATACAATTCAGGGGTATATGTAAGAGTCTGTGAATGAGTGAGTTAAATACTGATAACTTGTGAGAAATGTGGTGTCTAGATGTGTTATGTATAATGTTGTCGCTGTATGTTGGTTTTCTGTAAATTGTGAATTCTAATTTTTTATTAATTATTTCAATACCTATGTCTAAAAAATTAATTTTATTTCCCCCCATTTCCATTGTAAATTGGATGGCTTTGTTGATTTTATTAATTTCTTTTAGAAAATTATCTAATTGTCTGTGAGTTCCCGTCCAGATAATTAAAATGTCATCTACGTATCTACGATAGAAGGTAACCTTTTTAAATGATTTTAATTTTTCTATCTGTTCTTCCATGTGATCCATGAAAAATTCGGCCAGCACCGGTGATATCGGGCTGCCCATGGCTAGTCCATTAGATTGAATATAAAAATTATCATTAAATCTAAAGAAGTTTTGTTCTATACATGTATTTAGTATTTCAGTTATTTCTTTCCGTTCTATCAAATTAGTATTACGTTTTTCCATGTAGTTGTTAATAATTATATTTAATTCGTTTGTCGGTATGTTAGAGAATAGGCTAACAACATCAAACGAAACTAGAGTGGCATTGTTAGGTATGTCTATGTCTTTGATGAGGTCTATAAGTTGTAGGGAATTTATTATGCCGTATTTTGATTTAAAATTGAGAGTGTTTTTGATGATTTTATTTCCAAATTTTGCTAATTTATAGGCAGGAGCTGAATTGTATGATACTACTGGTCTTACTGGCATGTTATTTTTATGTACTTTAGGTTGTCCATAAAGGCGTGGGCATTGGGGGTTCATAACAGATAGACTATATTTATGGAATTTATTCTTAATAAGGACTTTGCTAGAGTTTAAGATTGAGTTTACATCAGATGTGAATTTCGAGGTGGGGTCCTTTTTCAATAGGGTTACTTTACTAGTGTCCAGCACATCTTGGACTTTTTCTATGTAATCTGATTTGTTTAAGATTACTGTACTATTCCCTTTATCTGCTTTTGAGATAATAAGGTTGTTTTGTTTGATTTTACTTTTTAATGATTTTATTGTGTGTGCTTCGCTTGAAAATTTACCCTCAGTCGTTGCTTTTTTAATTATTTTAGCGCATAGGTATTTATTGCTATAGTCTGACGTTGCTATATCTGTGTCTATAGCTAGATTCTCGAGATCTTTTTCGAGACAATCAACTCAATTTTAAATCAAAATACGGCATAATAAATTCCCTACAACTTATAGACCTCATCAAAGACATAGACATACCTAACAATGCCACTCTAGTTTCGTTTGATGTTGTTAGACTATTCTCTAACATACCGACAAACGAATTAAATATAATTATTAACAACTACATGGAAAAACGTAATACTAATTTGATAGAACGGAAAGAAATAACTGAAATACTAAATACATGTATAGAACAAAACTTCTTTAGATTTAATGATAATTTTTATATTCAATCTAATGGACTAGCCATGGGCAGCCCGATATCACCGGTGCTGGCCGAATTTTTCATGGATCACATGGAAGAACAGATAGAAAAATTAAAATCATTTAAAAAGGTTACCTTCTATCGTAGATACGTAGATGACATTTTAATTATCTGGACGGGAACTCACAGACAATTAGATAATTTTCTAAAAGAAATTAATAAAATCAACAAAGCCATCCAATTTACAATGGAAATGGGGGGAAATAAAATTAATTTTTTAGACATAGGTATTGAAATAATTAATAAAAAATTAGAATTCACAATTTACAGAAAACCAACATACAGCGACAACATTATACATAACACATCTAGACACCACATTTCTCACAAGTTATCAGTATTTAACTCACTCATTCACAGACTCTTACATATACCCCTGAATTGTATAAATTATAATAATGAACTAAATGTTATTAAAACCATAGCAAATAATAATGGATATAGTAGTGAACTTATTGATAGTTTATTAAAGAAAAAGAATAAAAAACTCACACTGGCAATCATATCACAAGGTCTTACAATCAACAATGAAAATGATGTCACAAAAAAACAATGGGTTAAAATACCGTATATTGGTGATATATCCACAAAAATATCTAGGATAACCAATAAAGACAATTGTAAAACAGCATTCTATAATGTAAATTCATTAGGTAAAATCCTAATAAATAATAAAGATAAAAGGGATAAAATGGAAAACTCAGGAGTTTACCAAATCAACTGTGCCAATTGCCCGTCTTACTATATAGGCCAAACGGGTAGATCATTCAAAACCCGCATAAAGGAACATTTTTCAAGCTGGGTAAATGACAAAGGCGAAATGTCGAATGTTGCGGCACACTTACTTGAGAATAAACACTCGTTTGACAAGGATAGAGATGTAAAATTTTTACATACCTGCGACAAAGGTCATAAATTAGATAGGCTAGAGTCATTAGAGATAACCCGCCTAACTAAAAAAGTAAACTCCAACAATGTTATGAACACAAAATTAGAATCAGTTGCTAAATCTCCGTTGCTATATCCATTATAATCAGTGTGTCACCTATCATAAATATGTATTTGAATTATATAAAATCCATTAAAATATTTTTTCCTAACCACACAATAGATTACCGATAACTTTATGTTGGGTAAATCCTTAAATTGATAGTCCTAATAGGCATAATTATCATAGTTCTACAGATAAATTCATTTGATTTTAATAACAATACTTATTTGGGAAATATCATGTTTCACGAAAAAACCCCTCATAATTCAAACCAACCTACTATGTTAACCCCTCCCCTCAATGTAATTTGCCTATGTATATAAACCCTAGTTTAAGACAAAAATTGTACCAGTCTGAAGATGGCCCTAACAGGCTGAAACCGGTCACGGTCAAATAAAAACAAGTGGAAAAAAGTTTAAAATTGTGTTCTTTATATATATCTTTTAGGGTTATTTAACTTTTCTGAAACAATGTATTTATGTCAATTATACGTATTTATATGTATGTAACATGTCAGTTTAAATTATTCATATTAGTTGTACTAAATAGATTATTGTTGTATAAAAACCATAAAATACTGTAAATTTTATTAAGACCGACCGGTTTCGCTTGGTAAAAGCATCTTCAGGGTTCAAAATTTTACTAATCAAAAATACAATGGGCGTCCTTATAATACAAATATACATATCATAGATTGAGACAAAACATTAATAATAGAACAGTGAGACAGCATTAACTTCAAATTTAACATAGATACAAAGCGTCAAGTGAACTGACGATGATGGGAAATTTATGAGTTTATGGGGAAAATCCTTAATATTGGGCTATTAATTATTATTATATTGTTTATTACTCATAAATTTCCGAAATATGTAGATGTATTTAAAAATAAGAGTAAAATACTCACTCAAAACACAAAAATTTATCATTTCATCAATGACTATCAACATTTCATCGATCACTCTCAACATTCCATCTATCACTCTCCACATTTCATCGATCACTCTCAATTTTCCATCGACCACTCTCAACATTTCATCGATCAGTCTCAATTTTCCATCGATCACTCTCAACATATTATCGATCACTCTCAACATTTCATCGATCACTATCAACATATTATCGATTACTCTCAACATTTCATCGATCACTCTCAACATTTCCAAGTTCTCTTGCCAATTTAGGATTCCATACGCATAACTATACATAATTAAGTACGCATTATTATACATAACCTTTTTACTTGATTTTATTTCTTAATATTTCATTTAAATTCTTTGCATTTAGCTTAATTTCAACACATGTATATACATATAAATTAAATTTTGTCAAATAAACTTCTAAAATGGGGACCTCCGCACTGGTAAGCTAGCACCCAGTGAGGTTCACATTATCAAAAAATAATGCAAAAGTATCAACAAAAAAATAATAATTGATAAACGCGTCAATAAATTAATGAAGAATTTTGCAATGGCCGACAGATAAAATGTCATCTGTCCCATTTCCTCAGAACCTCAGCTAATCAGCATAAAATGATTATACCCACCGTTCACACTATTAAATTACTCAATATGATGAATTCATCTACTCGTTCATACCGGAGCGATTTATGAATGCAGTTGAGCCAAATCCGACGTCCCGCAAATTAGATTAATCCTTGTAATGTAATTTCATGAGATCTGCTCCAATCTCAGAGATTCATTCCTAAATCAGATAACAAATAATTCGACCTGCAAATCAGCCAGACGGAACCGGATTAATAATAATATTCTCAAAGTGCTTAGCTTATATAACTCCAGTAGGAGGCATCATGTCTATGGAACATCTAATCATATCTTCAAATTATAACATTTTAATTCAATGTTTTATTTTATTTTGTTTTTGTGTGGGGCCATACAAGACTCCCAACTGGTCCCAACCGTATGGAGCAAGTGAAATAATAGCATCACCAATTGGGGTATGTTATAAGGCTGAAGGTTGTGGGGAGAGAACGGAGATGGGAAGGAAGGTGGAGAAGTACCTGGATATTCAGATTTGGTCACCAAACACGGCTAAAGTGATTTCAAGCAACGTTTTAATTCTGAATGGTGGTCTTATGCCAGGGCCATTATTTATTATTTTCAATGAGTAAACTGTCAAAATCATAAATTAATCAAATAATATTTACTTGCGCATGTTGGGATTTGAACCCGTGACCTCCAGCTTGCTAGTCGAGAGCCTAATTTCTCGACTACTGGAAGCCGTCAAATATATATTGTCCATATTTCTGTCACCGAGGTCACTGTCAGAACAGACTTTGTCATACCTAGCGAGGTAGGTAAAATAAAGCAATCAATTAATAATGTTGTAAGCTGATCATGACGTCATCGACTTTGTCCTCTTCCTTCTCACAGGTTTATATACTAAAACGATGACGTCACTTACGATCTCTCACTGGGACTAATATAGCAATAAATATGCTACTGAAATGGTTTAGCCGTTTTTTATTATTATTTCAGAAACATTTATTTGAAATAATAAAGAATTGGATAAAACCAGTCTTGAGGCAAATATTCATGTCGCTGCAGAATATTGGATATTTCTTCACCAAAGTTAAAACCAAACCTTTTAATTCACTCCCACCAATTTACTCAGCGCCGTAACAACCACAATTATGAATACTGGAAAATTATGGTCATATCTTAGGACGGGTTGTTTCGTAGAATTTGAACAATTCTTCAAATTTCAAAGTCAATTTTCAAGTTCTGTAATTTTTTTTTCAAATTCTGTTATTATTTCAGTTCTGTCAAGCATTTAGCAACGATATAATAACAGAACATGAATAGGACTTTCACAGAACACAGAAATGAACGTTGAAATTTGATGAATTGTCCAAATTCTTCGAAACAACCCGTCCTTAATTTCTAACTCAGCAATCCTCAAGTTATTGTGACTAGAAATATAGCATTTACCTATGTAGCAGTTGTCGCAGAACAAAAAATTAACTGAATTTGCTGGTGTTTGTTACTTCTTCTCTATGTCATGAAGAGAAGATAGTTATACCTGCAAAATCATAGTCATCTTAAAGTTTTGTTCAACATTAATCTTCAGATGCCAGAATACCATTTCCCTGATACTATAAATTTGTTTTCAATACATGAACCTTCTATGTATACTAGATGGAACATATTAATTCACAACAACAACTTCATGTACAATTCTTTTATGGAGAGAGTTAATAAACTGGTCAATGAATTTACAAATGTCGCTGATATTTTCTGTTTAAATGTACACACATTCAAAGCCAAATTAGTTCAGCACTTTTAGTCAATGTAAATAACGAGTAATCACAATTTGTGCATATTTTTGCTCTTTTGTGAATATATGCTTTAGTATTCTCAAGATCTTTTTAGTCAATGTAAATAAGTAGTAATCACAATTTGTGCATATGCTTAAGTATCCACAAGATCTTTTTAGTCAATGTAAATAACAAGTAATCACAATTTGTTCATATGCTTATGTATTCACAAGATCTTTTTAGTTAATGCAAATAACGAGTAATCACAATTTGTGCATAAGTAATCACAAGAACTTTTTCAATTTTTTTTACCTTTTATTACTAGTACATAAATTTCAAGGGTTCTTACATGAAATGCATGAAATACAATTATATTGTATTTCATGCATTATTTTTTTAAAATATGTTTACTTTTGGTTATACTGTTGCTTAAAACTTGATATATAATCGTTAAGTAAGTACCCAATAGGTCGTTAATAAATAAATATATGTTATGATCTCCCTGTATAAATTTGTTGTTCAGTATATAGTGCATACTTTTATCGATTTAAATTATAGGAACCAGTGTTCTTAAAGATTTACAATTAAAACAAGCAATGAATTATTATATTTCTGCTAACAGTATTTACAAATGTTAAGTATCTTCTATTGTTCTTTCAACATCAATAACATCATCTAAAACTGATGAATATTAAACATAATTCTCCAACAATGCTGTGATTCCCGGAAAGATTTCGAAACTCGCCCATATGCGCTCTAGTAATTCGGGTGAAATTAGATTAACTCCGCTTTAACCAATTTAATGTGTCTGTGTTAACCATACTTACCAGAATGAATTTGTTGGAATTCACAGAACATGATCAAATACTTATAAATTAATATTTTCTTTCAAGAAACAAGATTTTCAATCTCTTTGGTTTCCTTTTGATCAACAATATTTTAATATATTTTTTAAATATTTCTTTCTTTATGTTTACAACAACAAGAAAAACTGTTTTATAAATGTTTTGTCAATTTATTTAAATTAATATTATCTTACTTTCATCAACAACATTATATTAACAATTTTTTTATTTTTTTGATATTTTTTTAATCTGTCGTGGTTGTATTTTGTGCAATTGTCCATACACTTATACAACCTCAATATCAATATCAACAAAATAAACGAAAACGGAATAACGTGTAAGCAATATCAATGTATATAACTATATGGACGTGTGGGATTGCACTATCCTCCCCACATACTGGAATTAAAAAATATATTATCATAAATAAATTTAAAACATTATTACTCAAGACCACACCCTGCATAGTTGTCCTTATTAGTAAATTTATTATATGTATTATACAATGTTAATCGATATGTATATTTATATGGGACGTGTGGGATTGCACTAACCTCCCCACATCCTGGAATAAAATATTATTATTATTATTATTATTACTAAAATATATTCTTATGTGTTGTTAAGTTTTCAGATCTCTTTAATACAAACGCTCTTTGGATATTCCACTGAGATTGTTTTTTTTTATTTTACCATGGAACAATCTTAAATATCTGCACAAAAAAGTCCCATTCCACTTAGGTAGTCGGAAGGACCCTGCTCGCAAACATATCTGTTTTATTAAAAAAAGATCACTTAATATTTTTCAAAAAAGGCAAATGATTCTATCTTGTGAGCCTAGAGTCGAACTCAACCTTATCATCAACTGAAAAATGACCTGGGACAGTGGAGTTATTTTTTTCAATTGCTTTTGGCTTTCACCCTTCAGGGTGTTCTAGGCCATCATTTCAAATTATGGAGAAAGGGAAGGTGAATTTATATATCAATTTTGTTTAAACGGGCAAATTTCAAAATTGTATGAAAGATTGGCGTCGAGTTCAGACTTAGAATAGACGAGATGTTGAATGGAAGAGGGGCAATTTTAGATAAGGTTTGATAGAAGAGAGGATATTTATTTAGAAAAATACAACCAAAAAATACGTAATCTAAATTTGCCACTTATAGACCACAGAATGTATAATCTGGGGAGTCAAGCATGTGAATTTAAAAAAAAAACTAAGAAGGAACGAAACAACGTCCTATTCTCATTTGAATAAGTGAGAAAATTTCTTTTTTGGAGAAATGGGGGATTTAGTCAAGTTGAAAACCTTAAAAGCTTGATCCTTACCCTTGTAAAGGGCAACAGTAGTGATTACTCTTTTTTCATCCACTTGCACGGTAAAAATACTTCTCCTAACACTAATTTCTCCAAGAATTGTAAAAGGTGTAAAAATCAATATTTAAAATACACAATTGTAGAAAGTGTAATCATTAAAATTCTAATTTCGGTTGTTTGATTATCCTGCGTAACTCTTGTTCAATGAACAGGAAATTAAAAAGGGATATAGAATTATTGTATTTTATTTTAGTGCTCAATGCATTGTATATTCTAGTTTGGTTCTAATTTTAGGATTATTTATCTTTAAAAGATACCACATGACAAAATAAATGCTCTAACATAGCATAGCATGACAAGAGGAATTGTACAATTGAATGAAATTTATAAAGCTGTAGATATATTCGGTGACCGGGTAACTCATCAAGATCATAGCTGTTTTCTACTAGTTAGATTATTCTTTCCCGCTCCGTGAAGTTTGGATTTGCTGAAAAAATATTATTTGTAGTATATTATAGCCCAGTCTTGAGCTTCCAGTGGAGTCTTCTCATCTCGCCTTATGATATCCTACACTCTGACCACAACACACAGCGACGGCTGGGAACAGCTGGATTCCTTATTATTATTATCTTTCTTTTTTATGTTTAAAATAATGACGTTTCTTTTTTAAATCGACAAGAACGACGGATGCATTGGTCTTCACAATAACTGAGGGATACATTCTTATAATAGTAGTTATGTGAACAGTAGACATATAAAAAAGTATATTTCTAATAATATTCTCTAATGTAATAAATCAGAAATAAATTTCTGTAATATTTGTAAGTAGGAACTTAAACCTAATTATTTTCATTTATTTCTTACACATCTGCTCTTGATAATGGTCACTGTAATCCTATCCGAAACGTTGGCTAAAGTAAAACTATTATTATATTAAAATATTACTTTTAGCCCTGAAAATCTCAAATCCTACTTAATTGTAAACCATAAATGAACTTTTTTTTTTATTTTCAAACAAGGAATTATACGATTTATCCAAAGAAATGTCAACATTCTATTGTCAATAAAAAATTTCAGGCCAAAGGCTAAATAAATTCCATAGTATTTATTATTCCATTTTGACAACTCGTAGCAGGAATAACGATCGTGCTAACTTTGGTGGGATAAAACGGTAATTTAATACACCAATGTCTTGAACCGAATCGTAACAAACAACTTACAGACAGATGAAATGCCAAATGGTCGAGTTAGAACAGACGTTACACTCAATAAACAAATAATAACAACACAATAACAACTATCGTACTAATCGTTACACATTTTCACGAGAGGATGAAACAGGACAACAATAATGATTACACTTTTTTCATCCACTTGCGAGGCGAAATTTATCTCCTAACTTCCCTTTTCTTCGTCTATCCATATCTCCAACTCTTTTGGCGTTTCTGTACTGCGCTTATATAAATAACACTAGCGAATGCGGTCTTGTCACTCACAGGTGTACCTCAAGGATCTCATTTCTACCGCATTCAATAATTACTATAAATTCGTCCTTTCATTAGTTCCATGCCTCACTACCGTACACCGGAATAGGTATCAACACTCCATTGTGGAACGCTAGGCGTAATATTTAAAGAGATGGGTACTTGCAACAAGTACGTCACCGTTGATTTAGGGAGGCTGCCATCATGTTTAACGTTGATTCTGCTTAATGTTTTAATAGCATGGTCACTTTTCCATACTTGTTTCGATAAACATGGTAAAATCTGCTTAGCTATTCAAATAAACATGTTCAGTTAATATTCCACCTAGCGTGCAGTCACGTAACTAAAATCATGCATTGTTTTCCCGAATTAGAGACGAATATTCTCATGCAATTATTGTCATTCTCTAGTGTGGAATAGACATTAAGTCACGAGGCGGACATTCGTTGTAATACGAATGTATTTCTTTTGGTACTTTGTCAAACCTTCTATAGGATTCAGGATTAAATATTAATTAATAGCATTGCGAGTCCTGTGGGTACAAAATTGTACGTTTAAAAAAGCCAAGCATTATAAAGCTGGGAATTTCTTTCAATCGACTTTGTTTCGTTTGATTAAGTTGACTAATACATTAATTGGTGCATTAATAGCTTGGAGAGAGCTATAATAAATGTAGGTATACCTACATCATTAAATAAATAATAAATCTTATAAAACTAGTGCCGTTGAACAGTACATACCAAATAATCGTTTTACATGCGTAAATAATCGTTTTAAAATTTGCAATATCTAGGTATCTAGCACGGTAGATAGATAAAACCTTATATCAATACGATATTATTGAAATCCGTTATCTATGGTCAGTTAACGATATTTGCGAGCACGGTCATGGTATGATTCCGACAGTCGGTTGACAAAATCCGCTGCTTTTATCGCGTCCTCCAGGGTGTCAGATAAGCAGTCTTAATAATGTCGGCCGTTATACCAAATAACTGGCTTATTGATGAATGGAGGTGAAATTTCAAAGCTCTTAGAGTTAAAAGAAATCGTATACACGATCCATAGACTGACATCTGAGACGCGATCAATTGATTTCATTCCAGCTAGGAGAAATTAAAATGGTTAGTTATGACTAAGGACCACATCAACTAATTATCTCACTTGTTATGGTCAAAATCATACGCGGACTGCCAATGTATATTAAAGATAATATTTCAATTCGACATCGTCAATTTATTAGTATTTTAATACTTTTACGTAACAATTTGACATTTAGTAATCACAATTCATAGACAGATGAGCGAGTTTTGCCATCGCATAATGAATTCCTGTTCCTATACAATAGTGCATAAAAGAATGCCATCATTATACAAAATACATTAATAACAAAATTCAATACATTCTAAAGTACACAAAACTTTAGTAACATTATTTAATATATTTTTGATTTTTAAGTGAGGGGATTTTTTCACATACTAGGTACTTTATCGCAGATTTGTGTTAATGTGTAAAAAAAGGTACGTAAATAGAAATATATAATTAATGAATTCTTGCAACTTATGAAAATGTTAACGCCATCTTAAAAACACTCGCTCCCTACTCCAAAGGAGTTGCTACATATATCACTGAATACGAGTGGCGTGCGATATCATATATATGTATGAAATGTAAAAAATATACAAATATATATTTTTTTATCGTTTATTTATTTAGACGCCCATTGGGCTTTTACATACATATTTATAAAAAAAAAAATTTAATTTTACGGAAATCAATAGTTTATAATATGGTTAATACAAACATGTGTGATTTTTTTTTTGAGAAACTATTAATACTGAGAGATTTTATCGTTATTCATTACATATTTGGTTGGGAGCAGTTGAGACTCTTGTGCGGTATTCACATAAAAAAAAATATATACAATAGAACAGTTTAGGTATTATATTTATATAAGTACAAGAAGAGATACTTCATAAAATTTTAAGTAGTTTGGTTTAGTTGAGATATAAACATATTTTTAATAGAGGTAATCAATATTATTAAAATTAAATAATACAAGTCGACTTTTTCTGTTTTAGATTTTATGGGTGCTTTCGTTATCAACTACTAGGGCTTATTACAATATCTTTTCATGTTTCTAACTAACTAGTACTGCGGCTCATTTGGCCTTATTACTATTACCATCTGATAGTTATATTTACTTGACTGATATTACTTTACATTAATATGTTTCATTGGAAAAAATTCAGAGCAAGTTTCTTTCGCCACACGATGAGCAAAAATTGTACATAAAATTAATGCGAGAAGCAACTACATGAAATGGAGCACGGAGTTTAGTGTATTTATTGGGTACGCGATAATTCATCATACTCACTTGATCAGGGTTGTCTATTTCCAAATAAAATTATACATATATTTACACATATTATTGAAATTATATATTTATATGGCCATCTATGGAAGCGTCAAATAGTGGTAATACGTGGAAGTAAATTGTGTAGGAAATTAGAATATGCACGAAACTCATGACGATTTTTTTTTTTACAATTTATACCATGTTATTACTTATTTTATCCTACGTATCGTTCTAGCCCAAATTTTAACAAGCTTGCGTGTAATTTGTATTGTATTATGGATTCAGTATTTTTACGAAAATATTAAAGCAACTCACTTTTAAGCCATTTAGAGAACTATAATATGAACGAGTTTTTAATTCAAGCGTGTAATAATAGTCAATTGTTAAAAAAGCTGCCTAATCCAAGCCACTGAACAACTGATTTTTTATGCATTTTTGTAACCAATACCTATCATCCAAAACACCAATACCACAAACAACGAAAAAGATCAGGTACAGATATGATAGATGATAAATTGTATTTAATAATTAAGATTACAAGTTTTACAAAAACACGTAACATTAACTTAAATGCAATATTATAACAAGAATGGATGCCACAGCACGTCTCTGCTAAACACTCAGATAAGCTCCCGAAAGTAAGTATGATGTGCTTTGAGAACGTTTCAACAGCCTCAAATCGCTAAAGCTACTTGCAACGCTTCAGCACGAGACTTTTCTTCGAATCATAAAAATTAAATCTGCCACTAATGGATTGACAAATTAAATATTTAATAGCTCACGTGTTGCAGATGAAATATGTTCGAATCGTCCCCAGTTGTCGTTCATTTGTAACTTTGAAGCTTGGCGTAAATCCTTCATTCGCACTCACGCAACAAATTCTTTCAGCTCGCGTTATTTGGTCTCCCTGAGCCCTACCCTCCTGCCGCCTGATAATTTATTTAGCTCGCAGCCATATGTCTCAATGAGAAAAATCATTCCGAGAACCTCGAATAGGGGAAGGGGAGAATGCTAAGCACAAAAGAAATAATATAAAAATCTTAAGTAAAAAATTAAAGTGTAATAAATGCATTTGTTGGATGTATGTAGGGGATGAATCACTGATAGGATGAACCGACAGAAATGTATTGTAGGTTTGTGCGTTTGCCTGATGTAAGAGCACTTTTTCTCACCTTTAGCGTATAATCAATTCCGTTGGTCGGTCTGGGACTTCGAGTCGAAAGATCTTACATAAATTAGTGACATCAGTTTTATTTCAAATCGGTATAGCTCACACTTCTAGAGACTTTCTGTACCGTGGGAAGAAGGAATAACTCGAACACTGTAAAAATTGAAATACTTGAAGCATATGTGTAAATATTCCGCTTTGTGAATGCGATACGATATTAAATTATACTGATACCTACCGTGGAAGCATAGCGGCTGATGAAAGCAATAGCAAGAATTATTGGATGCCGTCGTGAGCTGAATACGAGGAAGGAAAAGCCCGAGCTTTGTGCAAGTTTGTTCCGCAGAGTATTTATTTAGAAGTTTATTCGTGACTCGGAAGACATCAAATGGTTTTAAACTTGCGAAACTGGATGCGTCGGTAAACTTATGCGGGATATTATGTTCTTCATAGAGAATGAATTAATAACAGTGATATTAACATTATTAATCGGTGTGTTTAATGTGACTTATATTTCATACTCCTATTAAGGCAATAAAAGAAGAATTAAAAAAATATCACAACGATGAAAGTATTCAAAGTTTCACAAAATTACGTTATGCTATAAAATGTGTATCTAATAGATTATATATGTGAAATATTACATTGATTGACTCAGAAGAAGCGCGTCAAGTGTTATTAAAGCTGTGTAGATATAAAAGTAAATTTACAGCCTTACTAACGTGGTGAAAATTTTATTCATTTGTTAAACCGCCGTGTATATGAAAACCTTACTAATTGAATCGTTAAATAGAAACTGACCTAAAATAGTTCATAATATATATATACATTGCTTATCCCGCCAAAGAGTGTTGTTTATCGGCTTTATAAAATGTTTATTTTGTAGGGTTAATTATAGGGAGTTTATATCTCCCGAAAATAATAACAACATTACTTTTACCTACATTTATGTGAGACTGGTATCACTGTAAACCTGCGCGCGATACCTCGCGCGGCAAATATTTCATTCTCTCTCCAGTGGTCTCAGTTGCTGGTTTAACCCTAAATCTCCTCAAACCTCAGTTTTGTTCATAAAATTGTTGTAACGTGAGTTTTGTTAAAATAACAACTAAATTTAAAATATTCAAATTCTCGTTTTTACACACCGAGAGTAATCACGCAACCTTGGATTCTGCGGATTGGAGAACCACAGAATCATTTAGCAAACATCTCATTAAAATTGGCGATAATCACAATCCTCCAAAATTTCCTCGATAGATTTTTACCAACACGTGCTTTACACATTTATGTTATAAAGGTACATCACTTTAATGAAGTTTTTTAAGTCCATAAAAATCAATTTGAATATTGGTATAACCGTTATGAGTTAAAATGAAAAAGTAAATTTTAAAACTCACTAAATATAAGTTGAAAATATATCAAATTATACGAAATAGTAAGTTGACCATTTTATGAACAAAAACATGATTTATGAAGATATTATCTCATAACGCGCATTGCTACATGCAAAATCCATGTTGCCGGATTTAATAAACAGAGTTAAAAAATTTTGTTAGTGCCAACTCGAATCTAAACTTTTATAGTCTTTATAAAATACGTAATAAAAAAACCATTAAACGGTTGTGAAGTGATTTGTTAGAGTTTTAGTACAGAGTGTGCTTCATTGTATTCAGTGTAATTGAATTCGTAAAATTTGTATGTAAATAATACATTGAATAAATAAACCCACGGACGTACATCAAACTGACATTTGAGTGCGTAGGTACATTTTAACCGTGGCCTAAAAATATTAACAAATCCGACATTATTATTTATTCGGAAACAATATAAACGCAAACCCATAAATTGCCCGGGATTTTACTTGTCACATTCGGAGATTAAAATCAGATCTACCTCGCGCGAAATAATAATTTAAATAAATAAATAGGGCGTTACTGTTAAAAATGTCATAAAGTAATCCCGCTGTCTGTCATATTAGCGGGGACCCGAACCCCAAACCAATTTGAAATCGTATGGTTTTGAGCATTACTAGAATCCCCCCGTTTTGCAATGCCGTAATAAAAAATGCATTAAATTGCATTAGGGGAGGAATAGTATCTAATATGGTACAAATGGGATCTCGCAGCTCGCGGCACACGTCTCTTCCCTCGCTGAGGTGAATGTATTCACTTTATTCATTTCTATGATTCAGTTGTAGTAAAACGGCGGTTGTCGCTCTACTTTATCGGTCTTCGTTGATAACGTAGAACGTAAGGTTGCTCTAGTATTGTATTGCATTGTACATTGTATGGCAGATTATCTTACAATGTTTATGTGAGATGTGTAAAATATCGTAGCCTCGGGAAGGTCTGGAATATTTTACCCTTGTAATAAACGACTGTTAAAAATGTATATATTATTACGCGTATACACATCATAGACATATGAATATTAGTAGACCTGCCCTAAGTGATTAAAAGCGTATTATTCCCCACTCCCCATACCGGTTCCATTGAAGCCGTCTGGGCTCGCGTCTGGCCTCCCGTGAGTCTAGAATATGTGACCCCATCATTCTTGTTCGAACTAGCGTCGAGCTATGGTCGAGGCATTTTACGAAATAACACGGCAAAATGGTGGCTTGTGCTAAGAAAACTTGTAAAAATAGATGTGAAAAAAAATAAATAAACCCAATTGTCGTATTACATTCCATATGTAAGCATTATTTTAAGCTTATTCACATCGTATAATATGGATCAGTTGTAGAAACATACACTATCACATCGAGATACATATGGACGCAAAATACAAAGCCGTTTGCATAAGAATCAGGGATGTGCCTTCGCCTTTTGCACTTTGATAAAATCCATAATCGTATCACTTGGAACTTCTATTTTTTCATTTGTTATATCTTGCTGGAACTCCGTCGTATTGATAAAGGATAATAAACCAATCATTTTTAAATTTATTCCATTTTAATGGCGTTATTACTAAACGAGTTTTGAATTTTACACAACTCATAAACAACACTTAATATAGGATAAATGGTTGGTTACCAATTGTGAAAAATTGGTATGTTTGGAAGTAAAATGTAGATACAGTGAGCATGTTTGGTATGAAAAATGTATGTGTCATTTTGCTGTCCGATGATATTTTTTTATCTATTAAATTTAAAATTATTATATTTTTCTATCGCACGTCACCACCGATCACATATTATCTTTGGTCGCAACGGACCACGTGTTAGGTAAGCGCTTGTTTCGTATGTACGGTACTGCTGGAACGAGAAGGAGTGCATATCACGTAATGCGCTAGGTTATACCGAGTGGCGATGTGTGATAGAAAATCATGTTTTTGGTTTTTAATTGAAAAAGTGTCATCGGAAGGCAAAATGATGTCCAAATTTTTACTCCAAATTCTCTTAGGAATCGCTGGTAAAAGCTGTGTGTATATAATTTCATTTGTTTTTTTAGTTGTTTTACTTTTCTATTATCTTCTTAAAAGTGAAATGTTATATATTTTCTTAAAGATTTCAATATTTTATTATTAATAGGTACAGAGCGGTTGTGACAACCCTCCAACATTGGTCGAATGTAGCGATTCTCAAGTGTGCGCATCGTTGTTACTGGGAAGTAAATTATGAACATTTATAGAAGTGTGTTAACTAAATACTTAAACAAAATATTCGACTCTGAAAATAGAAGAATTTTTTTTGCCGAATTTGGACTTCGCAAATTTGTTTATAACGTGGCGAGTAATTTGCGCTCCCATGTAAAAATATCTATTCATTCAAAAGCAGATTTTACTTTTAAGAACTAAATGGTGATATTATATGTTCTGAATTCATGTTTTAATTCAGTGAAAACAATCATGCACATAATTTATTAGACATTCTAGTTACAACGCTTACCTCATACTCTGTAAATTTTAATATTTTATGTTACCAGGTTAATTCGGTAAATCCGATTATAATATATGCTACCAGATTATTTTTTTCTACTTCTCACAAAACAATGTATGTGTACTTATATTTATTATATACATTTTCTTTATTACACAACTTAGTTTCAGAGAAAAATGAAACTTTTTTTTTTTTGTTTTTGTTATGTAATTATGTACATTTCAGTAATAATATGAACTAAACATGTCAATTTGTCTGTCCTAGAACGGGAAACTTTCCTAGTTGGACAGGCAAAGCATCCAATATGTAATATGTACGGGTGCGCAGAGAAACTTACTTATTTGAAAAAATTCCCGACCGTTGAGTTGGGCAGGTAGAGGGGCGGGAGGGGGCGCATCTGGAGGGGGACGTCCCCAAGTTTGTTTCCCATTCTCGTCAGTTGCCATTATGCTGTGGTCTAGAGAGCAGCGGGCCTTCGCCGTCGAGAGCTTCTTTTGTAACGGTAGCTCAGTTGTTGCTACGCAACGTGCCTTTCGCGCTCGCTTCGAAATTCCTCCTCCGGATTTGACTCCATGTGATTTTTTTTATGGGGTTATTTGAAATCCCTTGTTTATGTCGATCGACCATGGACCATAGATCACCTGAAGAACAACATTCGCGATGCTATTGCCAATATTCCGATTGATATGCTGAGAAGAGTGGACGAGAACTTCAAAAAACGACTTAACCAGTGTATGCGCGATGAGGGTCGCCATTTAAAAGATGTAATTTTTAAGACAGTATGAAAAAAAACTTGGTGCATTGCATTTTCAAATAAAAAAAGAATTACAACAATAACTACAGTGCTTTTGTTTTTATTGAACTTTCAAATAAGTAAGTTTCTCTGGCGCACCCTGTACTTTCTTTTGATAAATAAATAAATAAATAAAAATAAATAATGCGAGATGCCTATATACTGTCAGATTGATTTATTGACGAATCACAGTCAGCTTTACCCTCTTCGTTCTTCAACAGTTGATTTTACCCCTCACCCTTAATTTCTAGTCTATTAAAATTCATATGTCTGTGATACACATCTATTTAACGATTGAACTTTGAATTTATTGATGTTCAAAAAATTGAGGTAATATAGTCCAACGGGAAGAAGATACGTAGAAACGAACTCTCGCGCATAGAAAATCCAGTCTCCAACGAATGCAACAATGCAAATAAGAGTTTGTTTGTACAATTACAACTTGTTCTAGAGAGGACGATAACAGCAGATAATAATCTGGTTTGAGACCGCCATGTAAATCTGCTTACCGACTATTAGAAACTAAAATATTTAAAAGGCTAGCTAACTAAACTAACCGTGCAGAATCTTCTCTTTGGGCTATTCCTTTCCAAAGATCCAACTTATCCTTCTCACAAACTCTTGTGCGAATGTGTCGACTACACAGGGTGCCAAGGTAACCAGTGATTCCTAACATTATTTGGAGTAAATTTTATTTACGTTTTTACTTCAAATGACGTCGGGAATCACTGGTTAAATAAAGTAAGTCAAGTTCGTCTTTTAACACCCTGTGTAAAAACCACTGTAGATGCTAGATTCGGACGCATTTAGCGACATCCCACATAACTTTTCTAAATTTCTTGAATCTCTTATTGTCACTTGATTTTATTTGACCCAAACTTAATTGTCCCTAGGCTTTGTTTTTATTTACCATACTTACTATTTTATTATTAGATAGTATACTAGTGTAACACCGTTGTGCGATTTGTTATTTCTTTGTAATTATTTTGTTTTAACCCTTCGTTTGTTGCAGGGCTGGCCCTATGCGAGCCCATTGGAGCAGTCCGCTCCGGGCACCGAATTTTAAAGGCGCCAAGGTGATGATAATATCTGACACTTAACAGTCCTAAAACATCGCCCTTGAGTTTATTTTTCATAAAAACCGCGGTACACAACAATAAAAACCATCACCTACCTAGGCGTCTACTGGTTTTGATAAGGGGAGCCAAAATTTTAGCCAAAGCCTTATCTATTGTGTACATTTAAATAAAATACCTTTCAGAATCGACACGTCGCATTGTGTGAAATCGCAATATCTATATTTTTTTTAGTAATCTGAATCACCAATAATGGTTAACAATCTTCTTCCCCGTGATGGTGATGCAAATGACCCTTTGGTTTTGGGTAGTTGGGGCTCTTATGCAATATTAAAAAACACACAACCGTCATCAATATTATTTATTAAACCTATGGCTTCATTGATCTTGAGACCATGGAGATTCTTTAATTTCAAAAGGCGATGTATAGATAACGTGCAAAGATTGAATAAAAAAGTGGCTAGATGTGACTAAAAGTGACTAGAAGTAACCAATAGTGAGGCGAACTGGGGAAAATTTGAATGACAAGTGGAAGTACATATTAAATTGGAGCAGTTTGCGATGGCCTAAGAACAGGAGAAGAATAGTAAACTAAAAAAATGTTCCGTGGGCCAAATCCCACACAGAAGAATGTGATGGACTCAAAGCTTTCTGAGTGAGATAGAGACAACTACACAACTTTATAGAATGGTTCACAAATTAGACTAAAATTAAACAAAACAACTGTTATTTTATTGAACTTGCCAAAAAGGTTGTCGATTTCTGCTCTCGTTCGTTTTGTGGACTTTCCGATATGGTTTATAGCAGCCGTTCGCCGCCTTTTGTTGTGCTAGAAATTCGCACACGAAACTGCGGATAATTTAATCTATTTGGATTCTTTGTTACCTCTATTCGACTTGAAGCAATTTAATGAAGTATTGTTTACTTAAGACTGGAATGAATGGAGAACTCGTGGAATTAATTTAAATACACGGGTTTATTATAATGATCAATATGCGAGTGCTAAAAAAAATCAATTGATGTTTTAATGGCTGTCGTTTGACAATGGTTCCTCGTACATTGGTTTTTTGAAACAAACAGTGAATAACCAATTACTAAATCAAATCATTAAATCACCCGCGATTACGATGAGATGAAATAAATATAAATGGGAAGAATAATAAATTTCATTACTCTTGAAGTGATAGCATGCCAATTTCCTGTTAAATTATTAGGCATTCAGAATATATGGAGAAAACATGTTCTTTTCCTAGTAAATTTCATGACGGAATGCGACAATATCAGTGTGTCAATGTCAATATCAATATTTGCAAAACGTGTTCCGCCGTCCTCATAAAACATTCACTTTTAACTATACTTTGTTAAGAACCCTGTATATTCATTCGTCAAAAGGCCTGCAGTCCCGTTTTTAACAGGAAAAGGAATAATTTGACCAGATTTTTAATAATTGAACAGTATTTCATATCAGTAAGTTTTGTCCGCGTCCTTTTGATAATAATGAATGGATGTTTCAATGCTGCGTAGTTCATTGTGATATATGTTGAGTTGACCGTAACATTCTAGATAGGAATAGCTGTTTACATTTAGATATTTCAATCGGTCTGTTAACAATGGTTTGTTAATCAGACTTATCGCCCTCCTTCGCACTTTAGAATCAAGTGGGTTTATCAAGTATTTTAGGGCTCCAGCCCAGAGGTGACTTAATTACTTCCTTTTTCTTACATCTTGAGACTTTTTAAGATTAAAGATCTCTACTTTCTTTACAGAAGCCCCATAGAAATAATTAATTTAACTATGAATAATAATGTTGTTTTCGTAGAAACCACTTGTAAAAATAGTTGTTATCAAAATAATCTCGTAAATTATTCGATTGTAGGGTATATTATTAAGAATGATAGTTTTCCTGGTCTCAGGTGAAGTTAGAAGCTTTTAAATTGAACAAATCCTTCATTCTTACGAATAACAAGCATCTCTCTCATTCCTTACAAGGCATAGGATATTATATTATCCTTAAAAGCGAATGTACTGTTAACATATTTTAAATGAAATTATTTTTGAGAATCATAAATTAAGATAAAGTAGTGAAGTACCTATTCGAATTATTATTGCATATGGCGTTAGGTACAACACAAAATTTCATAAAATTTAATTACTTTCATGGGATTTTTTTTTAAATGTAATATTATGATTCTATCTTTATAATAAAGGGGATTTTCTTTTTCTTTACATATTAAGTGTCGTTATAAGCCGAACTACACACTCCAACTAATATATATTTATTTATATACTTTATTTTAGAAATATATACTGTTCAACACACCAGAGCCGCGCGTCGCGTATATTTGTATACGGCTGCTTCACTTACGTCTTTAAGATTCTGGCTTTATTTTAGGGTATCGTCTCGTCTTAATACGTGTTATTCTAATAACCTTATAGCAAATTTGTGCCCACCTATGTACCTCCCCAAACGAATGTAATTCTTGCCCTATCAATTAATTTTGGTTCTCAAATGTTTTTTTAAGGGTAATAATTCAGCTTTGTTATTGAATTTGAATTCAAAGAATAGTTGAGAGCTCTATGAAGCTTAATTTGAAAAGGAATACATAATTCATTTTAATGCATTGCAGGAACAATAATTGCCACTTTTACAGACGTCCTTACAAATTGAAGAAGCGTACGTACAAGTGTATAGCCCCATCACTCTTTCCCAGCGTAATCGGATTAATCCCGGAACATTTAATGTTCCCGGGCACTTATAATATAATCGAATCGTGTTTAGTAGATCCCCATTTGTCCCACCCCTAGAGCGGCGCGGCAAGTTGGGGTCGGAGGCTGTTACGGTAAGGAGGTGCCAAAAAGGAAAAGCCCGAGGCGAAGGACGTAGGGCTGCGAACAAAGGCCCATTGAAGAGCCACGCGCCCGAGGAATAAGGGAGAACACAACCCAAAGTTAAGGGAAGGTTATGGTTATACCCCGCCCATGGCCCATTCAAGGTGCATGCAGAAGTGGCTACTGACTACTGTTAGAGAAATATGCCTCAATACATCCTCGGTTACAGCATAGGGAATGAGGTAGGCACTAAGTAATTCAAAATTATTATGAACAGTTTCACGATAGCTCCAGGTGGAATGTGTACGAAGCTGTCAATACAAGTATAATAATTGAGATGAATCCTGTTAGATGTCTGTGAAGTTATGATCGTGACAATAATTATGGATAGAATTAAATCGTTAAAATATAATTAAAACAGATTATTTAGGTTTCGGCAAATTTAAGCGTATTCCTTCGTTGAGTAATTTTTTTTTTGTTATATTTGAATTTTTTTTAATATTATTTGGTAATGTGAGCCTCACTGGGTGCTTACTCGTGCTGAGGACCCCATTTTATAATTTTATGTGACAAATTGTATATGTGTAAAATGGTCTGTACTGTAATTATGTTAAATTAAACGAATCTCAATGAAATAATAGTTATGAAATAAAAATTATTAAAGTGATATGTATTATAAAAAGTATTAAAGGTTATGTGTGATAGTGTAGGTATTTATTTTTTTATTCTTTTAATATATTTTTTTGTTATATATATATCCTTTTTTTGTTCCTTAATCCATTCCCTAATTTTGTTTGCAATTTTTTTTTTTTTTTCCTCATTTTTTGTGTCGATTGTAAGATTTTTAAATGTTTTTATTGCCTGGTATTTGCTGTGTCCTTGTCTATGTTTATGTTTTTTTTGCGAAAATTGACTTAGTTTATAATTTTTTCTATGTACGCTCGTCTAAATGGTCTGTGAGTGTTAGTTTTTGTTTGTTGAAATTTTGTGTTTTTGGTCAAAAATATACTTTTTGTGTTTTTATGTATTCAATATGAAGGTAGCATTTCAACACAACTCGTTTACATGAAATGCCTTAGGCATTTAGCTTTTTAATATTTCATAACACTGAAACCCAAATAGACAAGAATATAAACACATAGTCCTAAGTTACTAGTAGTTCTGTGAACAGTAATTTTTTTTATTTTATAAGCAATAATTATTAGCCTGAAACACTCATCCACATTGAAAAATCTCCTGATAAAAGATACATGACGTCAACGGGACCGTAATGAAGTAATTTTTTTCTTATAATCAAAATTTCCTCTAAAATCCTTTGATTTGTAAGTAGGAACCAAAGATATTAGAAGAACGAGATGTGCTATGAGCAGTTCATACTGTGTGGAATTGTTTTGCCGAGTGTCGCCGGTTTTGTTCACCAATACTACTGCACACCTTCGCTTCTGCTAAGGTATCCGCACTAATACATAGAACAGATTTCTGTGCGTACACGTCCCGATACCGTTCAAAGTACCCTAATTAGGTAGTACTCCGCCTACGGTCCGGCGGCCAACATAGCATATCTCGTTCTTCTAATATCTTTGGTAGGAACGTACATACCTACCGACTTTACTAGTACCTAATCATATATTTTATGTTACATTTTTTTTAAAATATCAAATAAGGAATTATACATTTTGTACAAAGAAGCGTCACTATCTCAATAACAGGTATGTAGAGTAACATTGAAGAAATGCGAATAGAAATAAACAGCCACCATCTTACAACGGAAACGGAACGTACAAACAAATTTACAGACAGACTACATGCAAAAAGTTCGAGTTAAAATAGGACTTCGCTAGGGTCAGTCAATTACTATTCTTTTTTTAAATATTGATTGCTAAAGCAACGCATTTCATTTAACGATACCCATATCAAATTCTCTTAGTGTAAATGCTTCCAGGTAGAAAATACTTCCATCTTTAATGGGCACTTGCCATTTCTTATCTTTGGTTTTACGATTTATTGATTGCAAGTTTAATGGGTTAAGAATTTATATCGGTGTTACGGTTTAAAGCAACGCGTGACTTTTCTTTAAATTACATTTTGTATGCTCGCTGGCGTCGATAAAATTTTTTAACATAGGATATCATCTGTCATGTCATCTTAGGGGATGCTGTGTGGAAGGAATTTATTAAGGTGTTGATAATCCAATAAATTGTTCCCTGGGCGGCGATACCCGTACCCGGCTCCCACATTCATAGAAACCGATAACACTTTAAATGATAATATGGGCCTGGGAACAAAAATGGGGTTAGTATTAGAGTAAACAAAATGGAGACGGTTCCTTTTTAATTTCTAGAGAAAGTCCAGTAGGGTTCGAAGTTTTTAAGGGTTCATAGACTGGTAAATTGAAGGCCGACTAGAGTTTAGGCCTTGGCGCGCAGTGTCAGTGCAGTCGATAAGTAAACATTAGGTTCATAGACTGTTAAACTGAAGGCCGACTAGAGTTGAGGCGTTGGCGCTCAGTGTCAGTGCAGTCGCTAAATAAATATATTTGGGTTCATAGACTGCTAAACTCAAAGCCGACTAGAGTTGAGGCCTTGGCGCGCAGGTCAGTGCAGTCGCTAAGTAAACATATTTGGGTTCATAGACTGCTAAACTCAAAGCCGACTAGAGTTGAGGCCTTGGCGCGCAATGGCAGTATAGTCGCTATGTTAACATATTTATTTAAATTTTATTATTTTTAGGAATCAAATAGTTATTGAATCTCAACAACAATAGTTGCCATTTGCGTTTTTCGATGGCACTGACTCCGGCGCGTGCCCAGATATGTGCTCTAGTCGGCCTTGCTCTACTACCATTGTTTCAATTTTTTCACTTATTACTAGGCATGTTGCACATTTCGGTGTACTGATATTTTATTCTTAGACATATTATTGAATTTTTGTTGAAGGACTTCCTACTTTCATTTTACCAAGGTATTTGAATGGACTTTTTTATGATTTTTTTCTCTCTCGAACAAAGATCATCACTCAAAGAAAAGTGTTTACGATAAAGAATACGCTACCTGAAACGCACCCGAAATATCCACATGATAACCACGAGTTCGGGTAACACCAGGGGACGTGACGCGGGTGGATACCGCAAGCACTTTGAAAATTGCACATGCATTTATGGCCGAATAAAATGATAACGTCGCGTACCGAGAAAATAAAGATAGAATTCATCGAGTCGGCGTTTTGCAGTATTACTCCGGATATATTCGGAGTGAATTATCGACGTTTTAAATTTATTTCATTCTTTTGAATGTTTTAGATTCATAGAAAAATCAAAACCGAGATACCTACCTACTCACGTTTTACCCACGTTATTAATTAATTTATTGTACTGAGATAATTACAAAGAATATCTTGCTTCTCCGTTCTATATGAGACTCTAAGTTATTATATCGAGGGAACAAACTCCAACTGAGCTGCCAGTCTATTGATCGGCTGTCCTCATAATCATTCGAGTACAGCCAACATGTTATCTCTGTCACCTGGATTTACAATCGCCACCTATGGAAATTTCATTAAACTACCTAAACTAAATATTAATAACTGAGATCTACATACTCTACCGACATCTCTTGGGTGGTATTGAAACTACAACTCGTGAATCGACAATGTATAAAAAAAATCTTGCATTGCACCTACTCTGAAAAGTAAATAAACTCATTGGAATCGTAATATTTACGACCGTTTACCCTATTTGATTAGTTCCAAGTGTTCCTAATTATTATTTCTCATTGCCATTCATTCAGGTCGTTTTTCGTTTTTATTAGCCGCATGCGCAAGTGCAAATGATTAGAGCGCAAAGTGGAAAAGAAAGTGGCAAGTGATTAGTATCAAGTTAATGTTTATTGACAAGGGCGAGTGATTAGAACCGCGGCCTATTTTTGGTGAATAGTAGCCTCCCGCGCACGCCAGTTAATTCCCCTTCACTCGCAACGTTGCCTTTACTACAACGCATCACAATCCTCAAAAAAAATAATATGGTCTGTCCTGCGTAACTCTTGTTCAATGAACTATGGAAGTCTAGTTTTTTTTAAGGCTGTAATTGATTGTTTGAAGAATTCAGACAAGCTATAAACTGCATATAAATAAATTAGTGAATATAATTTTTAACATATTTTTGAAAAAATATTCCGTATCATTCTACTATTCAGCAGTTGCGTTCTTTATGTAAACTTTCAGCTTCAAAAATCCTTCTTTTCTAAAACACAAGTCTGTGCTATTAGAATTAAGAAATACAAATAATGAACCACAAAATCAATGTAAAATTTGATGAAGGAGCAGATTTCATACCTACTCTATAATTTAAACGATCTTGCGTATCTCAATTATTTGTATCACTTTTAAGCGAATTTTTCAACATTCGAATTTGACTAAATTTTTCATACATTTCTTAAGTTTCTGTGATCTGTAAGTATTCTGCTTGTACACAAACTGTGCGCTACTGATAAATGACTAGGTAGTTGATCGTTCATTATGAAAAATGCCACCACATGAGTCACCACTACGAGATCTTCATTACACGGTCACAGCAGGACTTTCGAAGATGTGAACTGACGTTTCTGATTTCTAACTGTTGTAACTCCAGATTTGTCTCACAATCCTTAAATACAACTCCAAGGCTAACAAAAAACACTTTTGGCTTCAATTGTGATAGATTAGATAGAACAATTAGCTCTGATGCAGGGCCGGCTGAGCCAAACGGCGCCTTGCGCGAGTAAACCTTTGGCACACCTTGTCAAAACCTGTAGAAGCCTAGGTAGGTGATCACTGTAATCTGTAATATTCGGAAGATTTGTATTTCTGTGTGGCACCGTTTTTATGAAAATTAATCTCAAGTGCGATGTATTAGGACTGTTAGGTATTATCAGCGCCTAGGCGATTCGGTGCTAGGAGCGGACTGCTCCATTTGCGCCCTCAAATTGCCGGCCCTGCTCTGATGGCTTATTTAGCAGGCGGTAGGAATTATTCCGGGCCTCGACCTTAATGTTGCAATAGTGTTTATAATAGACTCAATCCTTGCATTATCGATAGCTATAAACACCTAATTATTGTATGTATTTTCATATAATTTTAGGTATATTATTAGGACTATAAACGAACTTGGTAAATGATGTATTGATATTGATGCTACCTAACTATTGACTGTTCGTATTTTTATATAATTGTAGGTACGTTATAGTACTATAAATAAACTTGGTAGATTGCTGCCTCAACACAGGCTAAGCCTAGTGAGGCGGGCTATGATAAACCTTAACATATAACTACATTAAGGCAAAATAGGTAGATTTGACCTGAAATTTGGCATTTTTGAGGCCAGTTTTAGACGTATGGACACTTTTCTAGAGAAAAAAACAAATTGATTTCGAAAGATCGTTATTTTATCTAGTAAAGTAAGATGTTAAATTTTGAAAAATAATATTATTTTCATACCATAATAAAGTGTTACCGTTGAACGATGCGCAGATTTGTTGCATTTTCAAAGGCGAAGTTGTATTATACAACAAATATTTCAAATCATATAATAATACAGTATAAACAATCAATAAATTATCTATCATATATATGTATAAGAATTTTGTTTTTATTTCAAATAAAATTACTAATAAATAAATCCGAGGACGCGTTTTGTGACGAAAATCCCTCAATTTGACTATTTATTTATGACCTTACAAATTGGTATAGTTGAGATTTTTTTACAAAAATAATTTACTATGATATTATTGAAACATTAAAAATAATTTATGACCAAGAAATATATTCTTAAAGTATATAATAGTAATTAATTTCGATTCGCGTTTGTTGTTTGTTCGTTGTTTCTGATTACCACGGCGCAAGCCGAAATTTTATCATTCCCCGCTGCGACAGGGCGGCGAGCGGACGTTTATTCCACGCCAGTCTACTTGATAACATTTTAACGAAATTCCTCGTTTAAAAATGGGGAGAAAAATACTATCGGACAAAAGTTTTATAAGAAAAAAAAAATTTCGTCATCAAAAACGTACATGGGAGAAATATTTGCAGAAAAAAAAGGGTTAGTCATATTTATTTATCCTTGTACATTGTACGTACTCTATATGCTACAGGGTCGTTCAAACGAATCAGTCAGAATACGCATATATTTTTTATAACATTTAGCGATAATTTTGTGTTGTTTAATTTTCAGGGAAAATAATCAACTACCAACGAATGATTGTGATTCTGAAGCAAATATTGTCTCTAAAATTTCGTCGGTATGTGTAATTTAAATTAATATTATTATTATTTTATTATGTAAATAGGTAATACCTACAATATATTGTGAATCATGGATATTATGGTGACCGAAACCGTCAATATCGGGTTATTTATAAACTAGCAATTATTCCCGGCGTTACGCGAGTTACACGCACAAAACCATACCCTTGTATACATGGTGTCGGGAAACGCGTAATATATTACTGTGACCGATTCAACTCTAATTACCGCGGTAATTATAAACAAGCATTTACTACCCGGTGTTGCGCGATTTACGCGCATGCAAAATTACCACGTGTACACGGTGTCGGGAAACTCGTGGTGAAATTACGGTGACTGAAACCGTGAATATCGCGGTAATTATAAAATATCAATAATTCCCGGCATTACGCGAGTTACACGCACAAAACCATACCCTTGTATACATGGTCTAGGGAAATGCATGGTATATTACGGTGACCGATTCAACTGTAATTACCGCGATAATCATAAACCATAATTTACTGCCCGGCGTTGCGCGAGCATCACTTATGCAACAGTACCTTGTACACAGGTGTCGGGTAACTCGTGGTGAAATGTTTCCAGTCATGGATTCAACTTTGGGATAAGTATCGGTAGTAAGGAATTTAGTTTTATTTTTTTACATGGTTTGATGCTGCTGCCTCATTCTATTACTCCATATGTATTTTTTTTAAAGGTAATGATCCTTTTTATGTTAAGAACGACTAAATTAATCTAAATCATTTTTTTTAAAATATAAAACTCTTTACACACTGGAAAGAAGTCACTTACAGCCTTACTATTAAAAAAATACTTCCAAACCGCTAACTAGTGTTTTCTTAGTTACACATTAAGCTGTACAATTTCTGTTTCGAAATCTTCCTCATATAAATGTATTTAACTGGCTACAAAAGAGCAGGCAATGCCTCATTTTAGTCTATGCGTATATGATTCCCATCAAAATAACGGTTTTGATTCGTGATGTGCGATTCAAATCATGTTTTTATTAATAATTTCTATTCTATTGTCCGATTCCCTATTACATTGGTAAAATTCAACATATTTAATATTTTTAGTGTTACTTTTTGTCAGTTTCATAATGTCATATTGTGAATTGAGCTTCTTGTTTTAGGAGAAAAAAACGAGGTTATTTTGACATACTTACTTTAAGTATTAGAAATAAAACTTTCTGGTAATACCTATCGTACAAACGGATAAATATGTAAAACGAGAGATTTTTTAAAATCAAACTTAATGTTAATCACTTTTGTAAAACCTATGTAAAATAAAATTTAAAAAAAAAAACAAGTGAATAAAAATATTTGAAAAATTAAAAATAAATGTTTATTCAAATACCTACATATTTTGTACCTACTATGTTAACGCACTGCATTTGTATTTATTTATGTTTACGCACTCCGACGTATAATTTACAAATATGTATGTAACTACTTATTAGGAAGAAAGCTACAACCGAAAATTCAAACACAATAATTGTTATTTCATCGGAACCATGCTGTAGGTTTCGACCGCCGCGCGGAGTGTACGGCTCGCCGTCGAATGAATATGGTATTTCTGTCTCGTTCTAAAAAAACGTCCGATCGCGAGACCGTCTTTTGACCAAATTCGAATTCTCGGCCACTGGTTGATACGCCTTAACATTTCTGTTATTTACATTTATTTTACCTACTGTTTATATATTCCTTTCCGTTGATAAAATTATATACGCATCTGATTTATAAACCAATGTATACAAAACAGTTTTTCATGTATTACTATAGTTATAGTTTGAAAATTTGTCACAATAAAGATATTATATTATTATTATTATTATCTATGAGTAACCTCTTAAACTGTTGTCTAGTGCCATCAACGAGTAACCTCTTAAACTACTCTCTAGGACATGACACTAGCCATACCTATTTCACCCAACCTTACCATCAGAAACCATTCGATAAAAGATACAAACTAAAATTCTTCGCAAAAAATAAGAATATTGTGGTCCATTTGGATCATTTTCCGAAAATATCTGATTCGATTTTCTAAGATAAAAAGTTTCTTTGACGGATCACTGATCCGTACCACAGCTTTTAGCGAAGCTGTGAAAATATGATGACGCTCTGGTGACGTCTCCCAGCCAAACATGGAAAGGCTTTTGACTGGGAACTAGGAGGAGTGTCTACACTCTACACCTCACCACCCCCAACCAAACATCCTACCTATACCATATTCCCCGTGGCACTCCTAACAACTCACAAGTCCTCCCAAGGATCTTTTTTCTCCGGAAAAGGTATACTTTTTTTAAAGTAAATCATCTTTAATTATGTTATTATTGAATTCAGCAAAAATTTTAGTATGTTTATTATTTTGATAGCTGTTTCGGCGTTCAAGGTCACTATCCCTCCCCCATTTTATCTTCGATCGGTGGTTGAGGATCACAGGGGCCTATCTACAAAAACATAGTTTTGAGATAACGCAAATAAAGATTTGAATGCTCAAATGCCCAACTGTATGCCCAACTGATATGCCGAATTTCTTAAACAGCTGTATGTACGAGATAGAGCTTCGGGTCATTAATAAATTTTATTATGGCATTACCGCAACCAAGCTAACTCAAAACACCATTTTTTTAACTAGGCCCTTGTGATCCTCAGCCCCCGTATGTTTCAAGTCATTTACTTACAAAATATATAATGTGAGGTACTTATCGTTAAAATTTTGTTTTCTATTTATTGTTTGAATACTAACAATTTCAAGTCAATAGCTATTATTTATTACCTTATCATACAAATGCATTTATAAGTTAGTGCTTGGTAAATCCACGAATTGTTCTAAGAAATTAAATAGTAATTGAGAATAATTGTTTCGCAAAAACTAATAACATCATTGATTTTGATTTAGGTACTTTATATTGCAATTAATGTAACAACAAATTTATTAAGTGGAATTGAATGGATTACGACAGCACTTTATTTTGAAAAATACATTATATTTAATTACAATAAATAAAAATTAAATTAAATAAATACGGTTATATCATAATCTACTCATAACTCCGTGGTCGGGGGGTAAGGCTCTCGACTAGCATTCCGAAGGTCGCGGGTTCAAATCCCAGCGAGCGCATGTAAATTTTTCTTGATGAAAATACACACAATTCTCAAATTCATCACATTTCTTAAATTCAAAATAATATATAGTATAGTTGCGGCACGTTCCACAGTGGAAGATACTGTCAGTATCGCACTGGTGTAAGACCACCATTCACGTTAGATTGAAGCGTTGCTTAAAATGGCTTCACCCGTTTTTGGTGACCAGATCGCTCCGATTGATCGATCCCTCACCTTCCTCTTCCCCGTCTCCTCCTCCTCCCCACTATTTTCAGCCTCACAACATACCCCAATTGGGGATGCCATGGTCTCACTGGCTCCAGACGGCTGGGAGCAGTTGGGACTTTGTATTCACTTTTGTTTTTTTAAATAACCCCTTTACTAATAAAAGGGGTTTTAAATTGTACACATCCGACAAACAACCATTCAGTATACATTAATGGTTGTTTATCCGTCGCCTAAAAATTAAAACAGGTTGGTTAGCACTGTAATTTTTGTTATTATTATCATTATGTTTTATTTATAATTTTTACTGCTTGCAACATCATTTCCACTATGATGCCTTGAAACCAGGAGGTCTAGCATGATCAATAGATAAAGCCCTGTCAATACGATATTGATTAAATTCGTTACCCATGGTCAGTGTTCCGACGGCCGATAGACAAATTTTAGCGCGACCTCCGTAGTATCAGATAAACTTCTATCAAATGTTAATCTACACATATTTTTGAATAGTCTTGCAGTAATTCAAATTTTGCATTATTGTTAAGTGCCATTATTGTTGACCGCCAATGCATATTTATGCTAGTATTTCTATTATGAGTTTATTAGTTAATATTGTCAATTTATTAATATTTTGTCATAACTTTTCGGAATGACAATTCCTAGACAATACCTCCAGTGTTACCAGATGTATCGATTTCTTATTTGTTGCGTTATCAATATCGGTCTGGCTACCAGCAGCGCGACCGTGCTCGGGAAACCGGTATTAAATCGTAAGTAGTTTCGCCTGTCGATCCGATACCCAGAGCTTTGAAATATTCGTTAAACTGCTAGCAGTACCACAAAACACCACGTTTCTTTTTCAAATGATGCAATAAACTCGTTCTGAACCGAGCGTTCAAACTAGGTATTATCCAATGAATACTAGTATCATATAGGTCAAATTTTACTATTATTAAACTTTTCTTTTGTTTATAACTGATTTAGAGAAAGTCTTATTTGTTTTGAAACTAATTCATCACATTAAACACATTTTTTTATGCTATTCAAAAATAAATTTAACAATTTTACTCATTGGTGGGAACAAACTTTCCATGATCTCGCCTTTACCTTTACTTCGTCGGAAAATGTTTTAAGTGAAATAAGACAAAGCTTATTATTTCTTAAAGGAGAGTGAATTTCTAACAGATTAAGTTGAGTGAAATTAGATTGCACTACAAAAGAGCGGAAACGGTGGATTGTTCAGAAACTGTACCGACAACGGAGTTCTCTAATAAACCTTTTATTGGATGACGATACTGCTGTATGAAAATACATTAAACGTGTTTCAATTTATACACCTTTTATAAGGCATTACTTTATTTTATAAAACATTTTATAAGTTAATAATTATTCTTACAACTTGCATTTTTTATTCTTCATTAAAAGCACCCGCTAAATTACCAAAGCAGTCAAATTCACAGTATTAATTATATAAATAAAACACACATAAAAAAGAAGCCACAATATAGAAAATAAATAATTAAGAATAACATTTCTAGTGACTACAATACAAAGGCATAAAATATATACATAGATAGATAAAACACAGTCCACATTCATCATAGGTATACATACACTCATAGGCATACAAAATGCATTCTTACAACTTGCATTTTTTTTATTCTACATTAAAAACGCCCGCTAAATTACCAAAGCAGTTTGTCAGCAGGCCAATTTCACAATATTAATTATAAAAAAAAAACACACATTAAAGTAGAAGCCACAATATAGAAAATAGATAAATAAGAATAACATTTCAAGTGACTACAATACAAAGGCATAAAATATATACATAGAAAGATATAACACAGTTCACAGTTCACATTCAACATACTTAAACACACTCATAGGCATATTTGTAGCGTCGATATTAATCCATTGAATAATTAATAATAAAACGCTCGACCTACTTAGGTACGTACTTGCTAATTGCTACTTAGGTACGTATTTGCAGCCGAAATCAAAACAAAGCAACCTACCTGTTTCAAGACCTACTTGCATACTCGCGACAATACTAACGCGCTCTCAGTCCGGGATACTACGAGAACTCGCCAGAAGGTTCGAGTCTACGGCCTATGCTTAATCGCCGCAATGTCGAAGGTTCCCGAAACACACAGTCTGTGCGAGTGCCTAGAATTTAGTTGCCATCCATCTACCTACTGCCGCCGTCGGCCGAGTAGTATAAATAAGCCCGACGCAGCGAGCCAGTCAGTCAGTCATAATTTTGCCACCAGTCTACAAGGTTCAACGAGTGATCACCCGCGCTAATCTTACTAGCGCGAGGGACACGTACCCGGCTTCGCCCCTATCATCATGGACTCTATCGGGACATCATCATAGCGCCTCGGCCACGTCCGCGGCCAGCGCTACTCGGATTACAAGCGCCCTGGTTCCAGCGTCTCTGACCAGCGCTTCTTCCACGCAACCATGACCACCACGAGGACACGCAGCATCCTCACTGGTCACGCCGTTCCCGTTCAACTGCCCACAAGGTCCGTCGCACCTTCGGCCGTCTCGTCAGCACTGGAGTGCCTGAAGACCTACGTTCTTCGCCAGTGCCTGACCTCCATCGAGTCCCGGTCACCAGCGCCCGGCGTCGACTCACTGACCCGCGCTTGACCTGCCAACACATCACAGCAGCAACCGGAGTATTCTACATCTGTCCTTCATCATCTCCTTGTCACGGCTACTGACTCACCAATAAAACACATGTGACCTTCACAACCTTCTTTCATTTCGTGCCTCACCATTGATCCCCAAATATTTATATAATTACACGCATACAATCAATGGTTTACTTATGTATTTATAAATCAATGTAGAAAAACTTTGTCAATTAAAAAAAAAGCTTTTATTTGGTTCAGTGTCGCAAGTTGATTTGCTTTTTACATCCATTGGCATCTTATTAACTATAGAAGGTAAAGGCAAAACGAATGTTCGTTGGCCTCTAAGTCAAGGAACAAAATATAACCAAATTGTTGCGAGCAATAAAAAAATTAATTTTCATTTTTGGAATAACTTATATAACGAGTAAAACCTCAAAATTTATTTTTTATAATGTCTTCAATGATTAAATATTACATTTTGAATTTTTACTCATTAAGTTATTCCAAATATTAAAATATTTATCCTAGACTTGCAAAAACGTCAATAGATGGCACACATTAAAAACGAAAAAGGGATATATTTATCGAAGACACTATCTAGATTCCATTTACTTCGGGAAGAATCTTGCGATCTATAGATCGATAGCAGCCAATAAAAATATGCATTAGAAAATGTTGGTAGTTCTTAGTCGAAGTTATGATAGAGTTAAATATGACCGAAGGAAATAGGGACGGATTAGCGCAGTGATAGAGCAGCGCCCCGGTAAGGTTAAGATCCTGGGCATAATTCTTAGATGCGACCTTTATTTTTCTAATTTTTCTGTTTCAAAATTTTTCTTTTCTCATTTTCGTTTGAGAATCGCTTATATTGACTTCAATGATTTAAAAAATAATTGATAGAAATTTAAACCATTGTTGCGTTGTAATTAACAGTCATCCAGCGGCAAAATTTTGCAACATTTGTTGCCCATAGACACAATTGTGCCTTCGTAATGTTTTGTATCATAGTTTATCTCAGTGTTGTTATATCAACTTGCCGGAGCATGAAGTCGAAACAACGTGAGACTAGGAAAAACTGCGTGGTTTGCGGGAAACCTATTTGGTATGAACATTCAGTTTCAAAGACAACAACCTATTCCACGTGAAAATAACTTTTTTCTTCGTCATTACTTCCTTACAAAATGTGTGAAGACACAATTGTCCAGGCAATGTAGATGTACAGTTCTTGAAGTTAATCTACCAACTAAACGCAAACACATCGGCAATAGCACCATTCGACGAAGCTCACTGATTTTTTATTTATTTTTTTATTATTTAATATTTGTATTTTTTGCAACAAATATACAATGTTTACATGCCATACAGTATTATAATGTAAAAAATAAAAAAGCCTTTCTTCACCATATAGAGACAAGACTTTTGGGCTTGGAGAGGGAATTCTTCTTGTAAATAATAACAAAAAGATAAGTAAGAAAAACGAAAGATTTATCGATAATAGATTTTACGATTCCGCCCGCCAAAAAAAAACGTAAAAAAATTTAAATCAAATTTGAAATTCATCATGGCCTGGCCAGGCCACATCGCCCATCGGAGGGTCAAATTTGGATAACATAATTTAACTAAAAAATGTGAAATGTCACGAAATCTCGGGCGGTATTCACATTTAAAAAAGAAAAAAAGTCATTACAATTTCTACAAAAAATAAATTACGACAGTTGTGCCCATGACGTAGGAACAGTTTAGGGTTAAACAATCAATATTATTTATTGTAAAGAAGTTTAGGCCCGCTACACTCTTGCTAAACATTTAACTTCTCGATTATTCGCCGGAACTATTCTTTTCTTTGGCGCCTAAATATGTATATGTAGATCCAACGTGTATTCGAGACTTGTAAACTTAATATACAATATTCAAGTAAAGTGTTCCCATCTTGCCAAATTGACGTGTAGATTGACAATACGTCGGAAATCCATTTCTATCAGTGCATAGTAAATGTAAAATGGCGATAATTATCTTCTGTTGTTCAAACTTTATTCAAGAGAAAATAGAATACTCAGAAGTTATAACGCAATTAAATCATTTATACCAAGATCTTGAGAAGGTTTTCACATCATTTTCAAATTTACTTAAGTCAAATTTTAATTAATTTTCCCTGCATATGACAAGTTTTATCCAAACGCTTCGAGTCAACTGCAACCACCTAATTTATAATTATCAACAATACTAATTTCGGATGTGTGTCTGTCATGTGTAGCTCTTTTTCAATTAACTCTTTAACTCGAATTTGCTTTGAGTTAAAGTTTCATTGTCATAATGGACCTGATTGTGTGACAAATTCAGACAAGTGGTAAAACACCTACCAATAATATAATATTTTCACAGAAAATTAATTTATAAAGGGAGCGAGAAGATTCTAGAAGAGGCAAGAAGAGCCAAGAAGGGGGCAAGAAGAGCCAAGAAGAGACCAGAAGAGCCAAAAAGAGACTAGAAGAGACAAGAAGTGGCGGTAAGACGTAAGAATATGCAATAATAAAATAGATAGTCCCGAATTGCTATCCGTCATTGGTTTAAGTGTTCCAACGAGGCGTACCAGGCACACTACACTATTTCACATTGAAGCCAACAATACCAATGCAGCAAACAACTCAGTAATTACTCGAGCAATCACAACATACACCCATTACGAAAAATTACTACATTTAGACATCTTTCATGATTCCTTTCTAACATACAAAACTAACTTATTAAATTTCTTAGCATGACATATTTCAAAAATAATTTCACATCATTTTGCAAAACTCCTATGTATTAACAGTCAATTACAATTTGTGAGCTTATTATAATTCTTGTTTTCAATTCATTTATTATTATCTATCCATACACTTCCTTTCTTTTATAACAATCTCAGGCGAAATTACGTAATGATATTTTATGGACATACGTAATAGGTACTACAACTATGTAATAACTAAAAATATCTAACTGTATCTTATTGTACTGTGTATGTCTTAACAAATAAATAAATAAATAAAATAAAAAAGAAGAGACAATACGAGCCAAGAAGGGACGAGAAGTTGCAAAAATATACAAGAAGACCCAAGGCGAGCTTTTTCTTCTATTGAAAAACTAGATAAAACAAGAATATACAATAAGAGCCAAGAAGAGCCAAGAAGAGACAGGAAGAGACAAGATTAACCAGTAAAAGGCAAGAAAATGTAAGAAAAAGGAAGACACCAAGAAGAAAAAATACAGCTCAATCAATTATTTTATTCCTGCCCATCCTAAATTCCAATATTGGCTTATTAGGTTGCCATGTATAGCGGTCGATTAAACTCCAACCTCCTCCCGATCCACAGGGCACGTGTTTCAAGTCCTAACAAGACAGTGCCCTCTGGTCTACCGGTCGCACCGGTATAGAAATGCTCCTAGCTGGGGTGGTACAATTGTATCGTATCGTGTTAGTCATTTTCAAAAAAGAACCTGATTTTTCGGAAATTCATTACCTACATTTAGATTAGTTCCTATATTTTCGTGAATATTTTTTCTTAATATTACTGCATCAATTGTCCTTGTTATGATGTGTTCTTTAAATAAACTTTCAACTGCACAACGCGACCTGATTTGTGGAATTTTAGTGACAGTAGCATCCTTAATTTTCGGAATGTTATCAACCAGACACATTCAGAGTGGAAGATACTCCAATTATCGTCCTGGTGAAAACACCATTCAGTATCGACATGTTACTTATAATGACTATTATCTTTATAATTTGGTCTACATGACCTTCCTAGACCGTACGACGTACGCCTTGAATACTTTAAGATTAGATTCACTTAGAATTAGAGGCAATTTACATAAAATAATTAAGACTAAAAAGAAGAAGAAAATAACAAAGAAAAAGTATTCAAAATATAAAAAAACTTTTCAAATTAATAATTTTCTTAATTATTATTGTAATTATGGGTACTAATTTTAATTTCGCTCTCGAAGCCTTAGTGTGAAAACTCGTATCTTCCTACCTTAGTAAGTAGTAACATTATGATCGCGTCAAGGAGCGATGAACGAACCGAGGAACGAACTATGCATTTCTTTACCGTTTACCGGCGGCCAGATGTTGCGAACGTTGCGCAAACTTTTCCCTACTGCTGTTCAAGTTTCGAGATAATGTTGAAGAACACTCTACATAAAGTTGTTACGTCAAAACTTCTTTCAGTTATTTAAAAAAACACGCTTGTAGTTGTTACGGTAAAATTTAATGGAATACAGGTGGGCAAACATTTTATTACCACTTTGAGTAGTAGTATCTTCTTGGTGAAAGACCACCATCCAGAATTCAAATTTCTTCAATACTAACGCCGTATTTCGTCTTGTGTTCTAAATAGTCAGGTACTTAGCAAACTTCCTCATCTATTATTTCATTTTCCTACCATTAGATCAGGGTTCCTTGGTATGTATTATTGTGACAATTATACTACGGTTTCATGCTCCAATTCCGTAGCCTAAAAATAATTACAAACTACTGATAACTCTTGTGCTATGTTAGCTGATAATTTTAATATGCCTCTATTGAAGAGTAAAGCTGTACTAATTAATCACTTTAGCAGTGCATATTTTAGCGAGGTCACTGCAAAATCATATGTATTTTGTTTCATTAACATTGTACTAACATATTACATTATTTTTTTTCTTTTGCCTTTTACCTTGTTTACTTACATAATCTTTTTCTTTTTTTTTTCTTTTTTTCTGTGTTTTACTATGACTGTCAATAACAATCATGTGTGCAAATTTCACTTGTGCCGTTAATTCTAAATAAATCTCCCCCACTCCCTTCATCCTCACAATATTTTTATTCAACTCATTCCCACAGTAATATTCCTTTACCGACTTCATCCTCATAATATTCTTATCTAACTCGTTCCCACAGTAAAATTCCTTCACCGACGTCATACTCATAATATTCTTATCTAACTCGTTCCCACAGTAAAATTCCTTCACCGACTTCATCCTCACAATATTCTTACCCAACTCGTTCTCACAGTAAAATTTCTTCACCGACGTCATACTCACAATATTCTTATCTTACTCGTTCCCACAGTAAAATTCCTTCACCGACGTCATACTCATAATATTCTTATCTAACTCGTTCCCACAGTAAAATTCCTTCACCGACTTCATCCTCACAATATTCTTACCCAACTCGTTACCGCAATAAAATTCCTTCGCCGACTTTATCCTCACATTATACCCCAATCGGGGATGCACAGACATGTCCGGCCAAGCATGAAGTCACAGGAGCATTTCTGCACGTGTTGACGAATCCGTCCGGCAGACATGCTTACAGAAAATCTGTGATGTCTTGCTCGCCTGAGTCCGAGCCGTTCGAACACCAGTGCCGTGTTCACATGAAAAAGAGTTTATTTCCGATCTCTCAACAATATTGAGAAATGTATTGTCGGTCACATGGATATAATCACAAGCAAATACAATGGATTATGTTGTTTGACTTTTGGGTTATTGAGTCGTGTCGCACTTCCTCCTCGTTCTTGAGCGAACGTTTAGACTGTTAATGGACATTGAAAGAAAAAGTTGGCTCATTGAGCATAAGGAAAAGCAATTTCGGCTCAAAACCCGAAAAATCAAAATAAAGTAATATTCCCAATAAACGTCATTCATTTCAGAGAACCCTTTCAAGAGTGTTTCTGATGAAATTTATTCGAATTCCAGGCGAAATTTCATTTCATCCTTTGATCGATTATTATTTTGCTTTAGATGTTCAAGTTAAATTATTCAATAGACAATTACTCCAGAACCCCGAAAAAAAAATTGTAGCGATTTAATCTCTAAATTTTGGCTGCCATTTGAAGTCGATTGTTAGATTAATGGGCCTTGGTATCAAGTAGTATCTAATTACACAATATAATAAAAACATGTTGGTTAATCGATAAATGCTAGATTACAAATTCGTACAAGTGCGGATGCTGCCAATTTAAGGTGAAACACTTGCGAAAACAACATTGCTCTACGCAAGCAAGGTATCTGTGTGAATACATGTTCTGATAAACTCTGGTTGCAAAACCTATGCAGCTTTTATTAGTACCCGGTTTTAACTTATTGGATTAGAAGTCCCCGATTCTTCACATGCGTAGAAGGTTCAAAATTTTGCTAGTTCTTAATTCGACTACCGTTAATTAAAACATAGCTATCAGTTTCTATATTTTTTATGTAAAAATATACAATAACTTATATAAAAACTATACATTTTCACAATGAGCATATTTACGGCAACAGAAAAAAGCATTTTAACACGAGTATCATGCATTATGAATAGTAAATTTCAATTTTTATATGGTATTACACATTGGTTTCATAAAATAAATTTAATTGAAACGAAACAATTAATTCTTTATTACTTTCTTACCTTTCTTCTTTCACGAAAAATCTCTTTTTTACATATTTTCTTAAATAATTTTTCTTTACGTATACATTTTGCTATTTTATTTGATAAATAAGTCCAAATTGACCACGATGAATATTTTGAATCCCTGAATGAAATTTATCAAGGTAGAATTTTATCAAAAAATATTTTTGTACATTTCAATTTTTTCATAATCAGTAACTTCTTCTTATTATTTCTTGATGTGAGGCCTTCTTCTTTATTTTCTTCTTCTTCTGGTGGTAAGTTACCAAGATAATCTAATATAAGGCCAATATTTACAAACTAGAGTAGTTAATATTGTACTATCCTAAAATATACACAACTTCAATTCAACCGTAGCTTCATAATTATTCATTGGGCTTATAAGTTTCTGGTCTCAGATGAGAGTGAAGAGGAGACTGGGGGATGAATGGCTCGTCATCTTCATACGTGTCGGTGGTCCCAGTGAGAAGCTGAAGATACTTGAAGGACCTGGACTGGATGGGACAGGACCTGATTTGCTGCCTCCGGTTTGGTTCATAACTGAGTGTGCCATATTCTCTGTAAAACGTGAAAGCATCAACGATTTACAACATAATTTTGTCTAATCCTAGAAAACAGGGAAAAGCATTCACAAAAAACACATGCTAGCATTAAAAAAATTTGATCAAATTTTTGCTCTCGGATTTGATATATTTCAAGAATATTCGAGACAAAATAACTTTCGAGAACGAATTCTTAAGGTGAGAATTCTCACGAAAGATTAGTAATTTAAATATTCTGGATCGCAACTTCTCGCTGGAAAATCAGGTAGACAAACAAAAACTGGAACATCTTCAATTATGTAAGAAGTAGTACGTTAATCATTTCGGTGCGTAGTTACAAATTTTTCAGTTCAATAAACAAACAAAATGCTAAAAAAATCTTTGTTTCATTTATATCAAAGTCAGAATGAACACTGAAATTTATAGCTGGAGAATAAATAAAAAAAATAAAAATAAAGCTCTTCAATAAAGCAAGGTAAAAATTACCGCATGAGGAGCATAGCTACTATTGTCGTAGGTATGTAGGAAATCATAAAAAGGTGCACCAAATTTTAAGCCATTTGTTTTTTATTTGGTTTTTGGATATCACACTTGGAATGAACACTGAAAGGCGTGGTATAAAAATCACGAATGTATGTTTTTTTACAACATTAGATAAGTATCTTACCTGGGGATGCTAGGCGAATGCATGTCAGCATAAATGTAATTTGGTGTCTGTCTGAAGGGGCTATTTCTGGACTGTGGTGTAGGGGTTCTGTCAAATGTATAAGGTTCAGGAGAGAATGCCGCACTTGACTCTGAAGAAGACTCCCAAGGATAAGTGTACCCATTGTTCGAAGGAACGGCTGGAGTGCTTGTTGGATTTCCAGCAATCTCCACGGTTATTTCAGGAGTGTTTCTTATTTCTCTGGCAGGAGAACTGCAAGACGATGAACTAGATGTGCTTTTATTGAGGAAGGAATTAACAAAATTTCTTCTCAAGTCTCCAACCTTTTTCCATTCTGGAACTTCAACTTCTTTGTCTCTCGACAGATCTGCCTTTCTCTCCCGCCATGTTTTTGGGCGAATGGTCTGGCTCCAGAGTGGGTTTATGACCGATGCCGTCTTGTCGTCTGCATCTGATTTGCTATAGTTAAGTTTGCATGAGGGTTTCCACGGAGGGTCTTCTTCAAAGCTGGTTTCTAATTGTGATGAACCTCTTGATAATCTCGATTGAGAAAGTTCTCTTGGTTGAGACATTCTTGACTCGGATGGTTCTCTTGATACGGACTCAGACACGTCTCTTGACAGTCTTGATTGAGATACATCTCTTGACAATCTCGACTGAGACGCATCTCTTGATAATGTTGACTGGGACATATCTCTTGATAATCTCGACTGTGACATGTCTCTTGATAATTTCGACTCTGATAATTCTCTCAATTCTCGCCTCCATGGTGGTTCTACTTCTTCTCTGTAGAAATCGCTGTCATGTTTGGATTCCCGTTTTTGGTTTGCGATTTCTCTGAGTTCTCGTTTCCACGCAGGTTCAGTGTCATCCTTGCTATTGGCATTCACAGGTATTAAATTTTCTGCTGGTTTTGACTTATTCCAAGAATTACTTTTACATAAATCATTAAACTCATTTGACTGTGGTAGTGGTTGAAGTAAAGAATCAATAGATTTTGCTGGTTTCCACGTACTGTCTTGGATGTCTTTAGAATCACATGACTTTTTATTATCCGATGAGATAAGAGGAACGTCATTTTCAATCAGTTTCCATGGTGGAAGAATTTCAATTTTTGGTGGCTGACTTGGAGGTTCTTTATTTTCATGTCGATCCACATATGACATTTGTTTGACCGTGGATATTTTGTTATCTTTTCGGTCAATTAATGAAATTTTGGCAGGTGTTCCGGTAAGTATACTGAAAGCGTCATTTTCATTTTCATTTATGGTGGAATTATCCCCTAAAAATGAGAAACGTTTTGAGCATAAACTCAGACTAGGAAGACTATCAAGGTCGTTGTTGAGACTTTTAATATTTTCAGTATTACGGCGAGAAGAAATTAAGTCACGATTTTCCCTTAAGAAACTATCTTCCTTTTTTATTTCTTTCCTTGATGCCAACACAGTTTCTTTTATAATTTCCTTTTTTTCCTCCTTTTTTTCTTCATTTCTGCCTTCTTTCTTTTCAACTTTCTCTTTATTTAGAATAGGGCTGACGGATTTATTATTAAAACGGCTAATAATGTCTCCAACACTCACTTTTTCTTCTTCTTCACCAACTGGTAGGTTTTCATTATTCTTCATTTCAGAAAGCACTGACTCGAAAAGCTTAGTATCTACTCCAATTTTGGGTGTAATATCACCATCCTCGTCAGGTTTATCGAACGTAACATTTTCTGTTTCTTTTGAGTGAGTTATTTCGAAATTCTCTTTAGTTTGTGGGTTTTCTGTGATTAATGGCTCAATATTCGTTTTCGTTTCCTCAATTCTATCTCCATTTAACAAAGGCACCTCAGTTTTAATAGGAGATCTGGGTCGTTGTGTAATTTGAGATGGGTGGAAACCATTTTCTTTTATTTCGGAATTTGTCTCTAGTCTAAACGGAGAAGGTGATCTATCTCTGGTCTTATTACTTTGACATGAAAGGAAACCTGGTTCTTTTTTATCACAGGTCGTCTCCAGTTTAAATGGGGAAGGAGATCTATCTCTATTCAAATTCAGGCAAGAAAGTAAACACTGTCCTCCTTTATCGATCGGCTCAATAATTCCTTTTGTATCAGTTATATCTGGTATCTTTGGAATATCTAATACTTTGGGTATCTTAGGAGACTCCGTTTTTTTAATGTCTGGTTTCTTTATTTCCTTTTTCTTTACTTCTTGTTTTTTAACTTCCTGTTTCGTGATTTCTGGTTCTGATTCTGAGCAAGGTTTCTCGACGACATCATTTTTATATTCGAATGTCTCTTTTGGTTTGATGTTATCCAATTTGTTTATTGATTCAGCCGTGGGAGTTTTCTCTTCGTCATTAATTTCTTTTGCAGATGTTTCGATGACTCTGTCAATTGATTCGCTTCTGTTGTATGGACCGCTCGTTCTACGTAGCAGGGTTTTAGGGTTCGTAGGAATCTGAATAGCGGGGAATACGGGAACTGGTAAAGCATAATAATTCATCGGTGGTTTTACTGGCGGAGTTTCACTAGTAGGAGTGAAAGATGGCTGTGCTGGTTTCTCCTGTACCCCTGGGCTCATTGCGTTTATCATGAGACGTCGTGCCATTTTTTCTGATCTGATTTGCGAGAGGTCCAAGCCGCCGGGTGTATATGTAAAAGGTTTCTTATCCTTGTTCATCATGGCATTCTGTACGCAGGCGGGAGGCTCTCTTGGTGACATGGGCTGAAATGAGAGATGTAGCATTTAGTTTTTGCAAGTTATTGAATTACATTTTTGGCCTATGATAGAAAATAAATAGTCTGATTGACATTAAGCCTAATTTATTAAATATCTCTAAAAATTATTTGTATTCCTGTTAAAAACGGGATTATAGGCCATTTACAAATGAATTGATAAGTATCCTAAAAAACTTTATTTTGTTTTCCTGTTATATTATTAAGAGCAATGCAGGTGGATGATCACAATTTGTGATATAATTACTAATTTACCAAAACTTTATCAGGAAACGGCTAACAGTCCCATTTTTAACAGGATGACTAATAATTTTAAGAAATTTTTAAAAAATCAGCATTACTCATTTTTCTCCGTGTAGAGCACAACTGGTCAAGATACTGTTAACTACTGTTTTCATTTTAGTTTAAAGATTTAAAATTCATATATCAAGGGACAAGAAAATGGTTGAGGGGTAAGACTCTCGACTAGCAATCCAGAGGTCGCGGGCTCAAATCGCGGCGTGCGTAAATATATTTTATTTGATTTTTTTTAGTTATTTCACATTATACTAATTTAAAAGTATATACGGTACATTTTCCGAACGTTTCAAAGTGGAAGATACTATCGCCCCGGTGTAGAGCTACTGTTCAAAATTGAAACGTTACTTAAAATGGCTTTGGCTGAGTTAGGTGACTAGATCTGAATAGGCAGGAACTTTCGCACCGTCTTCTTACCAATCTCCTCTCCTCTCCACTACCTTCAGCCTCAAAACATACCCCAGTTGGGGATGCAATAGTCTCACTGGCTCCAGGTGGTTGAGAGCAGTTGGGAGTCTTGAGCGATTTCACATAAAACAAAATAAATTTGATAGCATCGTAGTTCAAAACAAAGCCGTTAAGTTACAGTTTTTCTTTTATGATTATCCTTCTTAAAAAGGTACTTAATTAGATTTAACCATAAAGAAATAAAGATAGATACAATAAAGCAATGAAAATGAATATTATATTCCCATCTCTACGGTGGGGAGGTTCTCACCGGGCTTTTTAGGTCCCCCATGTCCGACTTGTCAAACCTCGTTGGGCTGAAGACGGTGTTCCTGTGGGCGGGGTTGGGCATAGTCGGGTACTCCGTACTGAAACAACACAAACACCATTAAAGCCTTTTAAAAAACGCTTGCCTGGAAAAATATTCAAATTTATTACGGGTTTATTCATAATACGATATCGAAAATAATAATACTTGAGCACAAAAAATCTGATATTACAAAGAATTATTGAAGGCAAATCTGTATAAAATGTTTGGTGCCTTAAAACCATTCCTTGTTATTTAAAAAAAAATACATTATAAGTATGTTGGTATCGGGGGATTTGAATCTGAATTGTTTAGTTTTAAAATGAAATATTGATGCAAATTGAAAATTAAATAGTTTTTGTCGTTGACACGGAGAAAACTTACTGATATTTATTTATACGCCTAAAGGGGTTTTTACTTAAAAGTGATACATGATGCAGTGTACGTACATAGGAGAATATCTATATCATACAGGAAATACTAACAGTATATAGATGTAATCCATTATAAAGTAGGTACAAAATAGATATATGTATATTAATAATTTAATAATCACAAATTTAAAATTGTGATTACAAAGCATTATGAGAATATATTTTAAAAAAAATAATAAAAAAACTAAATAAGAAACAATATTAGTAAGACATTACCAACGCTACTCTAATTTGTAGGATTCAATAAAGTGCTGATATAGATTATGTTTAATTCTATAAATGGAACCAATAAATATATCAATAGTACCCCCATACTTGTTGCCCAGATCATGCATCCATTGGTTTTGTATGTATTGCAGAAGAATGTTATATTTTGTCTTGTAAAAATTAAATTATTATTATTATTAATTTTTTGATATGATATATTGCTAATTTATTAAGAATCTCTTCAACTGCAGGCACTTAACGAATGAATTTATACGTTTCCTGTTAAACTTTTAGTAAAAGAGGAATGTATTATAACGATGTCGGAACACGTGCACATAATATTGTCGCGTTTTGTAATTATGTATTATCATGGTGCATGAACACGTGTTCTTGTATATTAGGAATGTACCAATAGTTTATCAGGAAACGCCTGCAATCCTGTTTTTAGCCAGCTTACGAATAATTTGAACAGATTTTTTAAATAAATTGGCAATACTCATTTTCCTCCGTGAGGTGTATTTTGTAATTAGATCACAACTGAATTAAATATTTAAACATGATACATGTACAATATGCAAGAATCATGAACCATGAAGTCAATCGCTTACCCATTAATCAACGTGAAGTAATTAAAAAGGGGAGTCAATAATTGTTGTTAAATCGGATTCCGTCTAATCTTTAAATGGTATTTCACAGCACCACTTGTATGGTATCTTATGGTATTTGATCACATGTAAGGTACCATTAAACCAATCGCTTGCTCGGTGGAAGATACCTAATCTCCCTTGTTCCTCGTTCGCTCCCTTTTGTTGGTAGATACGTATCGAATTAGCCTATCTCCCAAGAACTGCAGTACCGGGGGAGTTGTTTAATATTTTATCGGCAATTATTCCGGTGCAGTCTGAATGCATTTAGTGCACGCATTGCAATCTTACTCTACCCTTCGGATCTCAAACAACCCGTTTCCAAGAATTCATTCACCCTATCGGAGAATTAATCTATGGAATTGTACTGGAACACCTTCATTAAATTTTAGACGGATATCAATATTATGGGTAGTATTTAATACTTATGTAGGTACTTCCGTACTGACTTATCGGAATTTGAATGATTGAAGTACGTACTAGAATATTAATATTGGAAACTAGCTGTTTCCCAGCGTTGCCCGTGCTCTACAAAGAGATTTTCAAAATCAGATGTAGATATTAATTTTTCTCTTATTTTGAAAGATAAATTGAGCAAAATTTTAGCAAGAAGTATCAATATTCTACTTGATGGGGTGGATAAATGAGATGGGGTGATTTTCCGAAATCTCATATAGACAGTAACCTTTCTCTTGTCTTGATGGTGAATTGTACAAAATTTCATCAATGTACGAATAAAACTGTAGATGTTTATTAAAAAAAACAAGCCAGACGGCCGCCCACCACAGTAAGTCATCTTTATATACAAGTATATAGACAATAAAACCATGAGGGAATTAATTGTATCGAAGAGGTACTAGAGGTACTTCGTCGGTTGGACGTAAAAGAAAAATGCGCTATTGTTTCTCTAACAGACTGAACCAAACAACGCGTGGCGGAATACAGCTAGATTCAAATAACTCAAAACTGAGTTTCAAGAATCTACTAATAATTCTTCATTATATTGAAAATTATAGTCGAATTCGATAAATTATTTTAATTTTGCTCTCTAATTGATTATTTTTTACAAAAATCATCCAAATTTTTACGAAATTTTCGTCATATATTATGATGACGAGTATTATTATAAAGTGGTTATGAATCCTATTTTCACGACCAAATTTGGATGTATTTCGGGTTGTTAAGCCAACTTTTCGGCAGTATTTTGTTTCGTAAATGCCCAATAATGAAAACTGCAAGGCTGCCAGCATAGATGGGACACGCGACTCATATGAATTTGGTATTAGTTGGGGAAGCACGAACAGTGTTTATAACATCAAGCTGAATTTGCCGGGATTTCGAAAGAAGTTGAGACATTTTGTTGGCATTTAAAATTAAATTACATGGTGCCCTGGGGCAAGTTGAAAAATGACAAGCAAATAATTATTACCATATGTAAATGGTTCAAGTTTATGTAATGTCAACTATTTGCTGCTTACCAAATCATGTTAAGTGTAAATTGATAGTAGTACTCATAAATTGAAACTAAATGTCATTTTAAGTTAATTTAAATAAGTATGAATATACATACACTTATATTATAATATATTCACTCAATATTTTTGTAAGACCAATAATTTGGAATTTGGGTGAGTGCACCGGTAAAGGCCCTATTTTTACTTTTTATCCAAATTATAATGTTCCATTTTAAATTTGTTTCAGTATCCCATTTTTATGTTCTCTGGAAGAGTATTGTACAACTTGTTGCAGTTTACCTAGCATTTATTTTACTAAAATTAGTATGCATTACAGGAAGTAATAAATAGTACAGCGAGTATTTAAAATTTTTGTGTATTATTTATTTATATTTGTATATAAGTGCGTGAGGGTTGTTTTCAACACATTCATAATATTAAATATTAAGTTCGAGTCTGTAATTACAGGTAGGTACATTATTAGTAAGGTATTTTCGTACCCGTTACTACTTAAAGTGACCTAAAATGTTTTAACCGTTATTGTTATTTGGCCCTAACAGTTCACGTATAAAAAATATTTTTATTCTTTTGGAACCGAAGGCATTTAAGAAAAGCATTATTAAACTTGATATTTTTCAAATTAAACAAACAATAAAAAAAATTTTAAATAGAAATAACTTATTGACCCTTCCGAACACTTATGTTACTTATTATTATGACAAAATGATACATGTTATAACTTTATATATATATATATTGATCTGTACCGTTAACATCTTTCGGCCTTAACATAGTATAATAAAACAAAAACTGCAATATTATAAGAAATGAGAATGCGTAAGTAATAGAGTACGCTAAATGAAAGTGTAAAACAGTAATGATTAGAAAATTGAAGTTAAGAACATTTTTAAATAATAACAAAGCAAACATTGAGATTTTGTAAGTTATACAATATTTCAATAATAAAAAAATATATGAATATATTTATAAAATCTAATATGTATCTAACTAATCCCTTAATATGTAGTATAAAATAATGTCACTATCCTTGTCTGTCTGTTTGTGCGCTTAGTTCTTCTAAACTACGAAATGGATTTTGATAGGGTTTTCACCATAATTTAGACAATTTTCTCCGGAAGATTTATATATGAAAAAAATGAGTATTATATTTGTATAAAGCAGAGAAAAGTCGATGTTTTGTAATGAAGCGTAATTTTTTTTCGGACGCTTACATTGCTAACGCTGGCTAAACCTTATGATATACATCAAAATAACGTATAACGATTTGTATATCCTAAAAAGGACTACCAAAGAGTCCTCCATGAAATATGTCTATCTCTTGAGGATAATTCCCAGCAACGCCGGGTATACTTCAGCTAGTTTTATATAAATATGAGGCACAAAGTAAATTATAAGCACGTATAAAACTAAAGGAATATTTCTGTAAGCTGATAAAGCAGGAGTAGCGCCTATTGTAGGTTCCAATATTTAAAACAAATATCTATTAAATGAAAATAAAATAATAAAAAAAACTGGTCGTAAGGGTTTATAACACTTGTTTAAATCATAAATTTAATTACTAAATAAATTATAACAAAAGAGAGAGATCATAGATAATATGTAATATCTCGGTACATAAGAATCCTGAAGAGTGATTGTTTTTTTATATTTCACGATCAATATCAAGCTAATTTTCGATTCAATATCAGATTTCACGAATGACATTAAAGTTTGCTAAGGTACAATCCGGGCTCTGGTTAGTAGAGATTGATTTATATAATATTATCCTGTAAACTGCAACATACCTAATTGTTAGTTCGTGAAGATAATAACATCAATAGTTTCTACTGCAGATTGCTGTCCTTGCTATTGTGCAGTCTACCTCGCCAGTCCTACCGAATTTAGCAGCCTCGCTTTGATCAAATCTCTGCAATATTCCACCATTTTGGCATCAAAGGCCAGCCTCATAATCGCCGCAATCTAACTCTGGTCTTGCGTGATTAGTGGTATTTAATCTCCTCGTCACGGGTCCGGAGACATAAGTCGGCTAGGTATAGCCAGGCTAAATTAACCCCAATGGATTTCTTGGAATAGGTTAAATCAGATGATTTTCGAATGGTGATGAATTTGAGGTACCTGCAATACTAGTTCAAGATGAATAGGGCGTCAAATATTTTCACGAAGGACTTATATATACCCTTTTATATCATGTAGAAGTGTGTGTACTAATATTATATTATATAACTGGTGTTTATATGTTAACACAATATAATATCACAATATATGTATGTATTCAGCGATCGGTACCGAATCCAAATTATAAATGAGAACTCCGATTGAAATAAATTGAACTTTATTGTTCATTTAAATTTACACACGAATCGACGAAAATTCATCAGAAGGATTAGGAAATAAGAAACAAACGAACTGTCAACGAAGACGATTAGATCCAGAATAATATTAAAATGGCCTTTCGGCCAGCGCTTCGTTACTTCGAGAAGTGTGGCGATCCTCTGAATATTGCCTGCGGCAAAAAGGAATATTACGCGTAAATCATTGTTAGTTCTTATTCCCTACAACGATAAAAATGTTGGGACAAAATTACACAGGTGTGAATTTCACGTACCTACGAATATTACGAATATTCACACTACGAATATAACACTGCCAAAATTACACATGCAAAGAATTACACCTACTGGAATTACATAAATCATTAAAATTTAAAAATCTGTTTTAATAGGTGTAAATTACACATTATATAAGTAATTTCAGTTGGTGTAATTCTCTCCATGTGTAATTTCATCAATGTGTAATTTACATCCGAGTGAAATTCCTGCAGTGTTATTTCATCAATTTGTAATTACATCCTTGTGAAATTCTAGTAGTGTAATTTCATCAACGTTTAATTAATTACAGCCTTGTGAAATTCTAGCAGTGTAATTTCATCGACATGTAATTACATCCGTGTAATTGAAATTTATAAAAATTATTTCAAGGGAATATAAGAATGTTTCAAAAATTCAAAAAAATATCTCTCAATGATTTCAATTATTTAAAAGAAATATTAAAACCAAAATTCTTCGAACAAAAAATGATTCCATTCATCACTTTAGAAATATAAAACTTTTGTAATACATGAGCTAGCCTTTTTTTATGGTATTATTAATTTATTGTGGCCCTATCCCATAACCTTGTGGGTCTCTAATACCAAATAGAAGGTCCAGGTCCAGGTCCAGGGGCTTAAAGCAAAGCCTTGCAGCTTATTATTTACATTGTTTCCTCTTGTTACAGAATCGTGACGGGCTTGAATATCGGGGATTCATCTTGCAACTCGGTACACAATACACAATACGAGTATCAACTATCTTAAGCTTCGAGGTTCCGAGGCGGTGAGGCCTGTCAACAAATTGGTGTTGTGTACAATGTACACTGGGTGGATCAAATCCACGTCTCGTTAAAGGGGAGAATTGGAAATTGAATTTAAATTCAACTCTTTGAATTTGTGTCAGAATACGCAATGTCTGATTAAGATTGGGGGTATTTAATTTATAGCAGACATTATAGAATAATTTACTACCTACATTCCAAGGGAAAACCTCGCCCGAAACTACGCCTTTGCACGGCTGCATAACTCTCGACAAAAAAAATGAATTATATGTCACATACTTGAAAATCTTGAAAATGCTTTATTTATACAAGTTCAATATTAACTTCTTATTAAGGAAATTAGCTACGATTGGTTTCTCAACAAGACTTTTTTAATTTCTTCATACTTCAGAAATTGTTTTTGTTCTGTCTCGATCTGCTGAATTCTTAGTTTTTTTTTAGTCCTACTAGGATCTATCTTAGGACCGGTGTTAATTTTGTTGTTTATTATAATATTAAAGCACAAAACATCCATTTTTCGGAGCCATTCGAATTATGAAATTACCGTTTAAGGACGTTTTTAAGGTGAATGAAGTGTCACTTGAGAAGGATAGGGAAAGTTAAAGTCGAATTTTAGTACCTGGCGATACAGATCTTAACCTTAAATTAATTTAAAATATGTTAAACAATGTATCGTTTCCATTTTTAGTTTTTTTTAAACATGTCTGAAGTTTTTCTTTTCTGAACCTTGCTTGAACGTCTCCATACAGTGGTGTTGTGTAATGAACCATTCATAGGTATCAGGGCCGGTGATTGAACGATCTCTCAGGCTTGGTTAAATTAAGTTCAGTCGTTATCTTTCAACCATTAAATTAGGTATTCATAAAAGAGTAACTAATGAAAAACATGACAAAAATTACGTACTCGGAATTATTCATTATAAACCAGTGAAACCTTGTCTATTTACGACAATATTTATTTACGATGTTAAGTGCATAAAGGAGTCTATTTTAATAGTCCCAAGAACCAAAAAACATGTAACATAATATGCAAAACAAACAGTGAATAAATAAAACTTTTAAAAAAGAAGATAGGTCGGGTTTAAATCTAAAAATGTGAATAGATTATTTTTAATTCGCATGTAATCTTCGGCCTCGTCGAACTTTTACAGTAATAGTTTTGTTCCCTTCCTAATAATTCCGGGCAGATAAAAGAATTTGAATAGCCGAGACACGCACCTATTTATGCACCCGCAAGTTTCTCAACCGACAGAGCAGAGAGCGCTCTCCCGACACGTGCCGCCATCTCGCGGCGTATCAGATGGACTCGCCACGCGCCAATTTCCTATTTGTCGTTATCATTTGACACCCGGCGCGGATATTGCCCGCTGAATTTGTAATTTTATGCGAATTTTATTCACCCACTCCGCTATGTACACATAAAACCATACCACTAAATTAGATAGCCCAAATACAATGTATCGATGCGCCGCTGTGCTAGTTATTAAATGTTTGTTTTCTGAAGGGGTAGCAGATATGAAAGTACACGCGTACGTAGCTTCTATTTGCGTATGATAACCAACGTAAATAAGATTTTTACAATAATGTTTTTAAACTGCGGAGATACACAAAATGTGTATGCAAATGAAAACAGTGTCACAGTATTAAAAGTAGTCCCACAGAGAGATCGTACTTAACATCATCGTTCAAGTATCTTCTATCTTTTTAGTTTTCATACAAGACGTGTGAGAATAAAGAGGAAGATCATCGATGACCAACGTACAGCCTCTTTGGGACTACTTCGGGTACACTTCATTTAATGGATACCGCCGCCCGGGAACCATTCATTTGATAACTAACACCTTTCACTTATTTCACCACAAGTGGTATTCGCTTAGTTTGGTGATACACGTAGCTTCGCAATCAATGGTTAAAAAAATTCGCTTGAATCAATTCAACTATTTAGTTATAGGTAAACCTGTGTATTTCTTATAGATTCTCTTATTATTCCAATAATTTATTCTTACTAGCAGATAAAATCCTGCATTCCAAGTTTATAAAATTATCTTTTTATGACATTTTCTCATCGGAGATGTTGTTTGAAAACTTCAAATGTTATTTTTGAAAATAACAGAGGTCGCCACTTCTGTTAACAGTAATCCTAACTGTACAATCATTGGGATAATAATAATACTCAATCAGATTGTTAACATGTTGCCGATGCGTTTAATCTCTTGGCTCTATCTCAGAAATCACAAAACAACTTTAGGGTAAATGAAAAAGATCCGTTTACGTTTTAAAACAAAATTTAAATGTCCTTCGAATGAAAGGTCGATCAGAAAACGTGAGGTGTTTTATCATTTCAGCGTGTATACGAGGAAGTCAAAATGATTAAGTATTATAGATGTAAGTAGTAACATCTTACCGGAACCAATGTATAATTTTGGGAATCAGGCAGTTCTGGACAGGTGACAAATCAACAAACTTTTGTAAAGTGATATAAGGTATGAAAAGCGTCGAAAAAAATTAACAGTTTGCGTCAGGGAAGGTTTAGGTTAGTTTTTTTTTTCTTTTTAATGTCTTTATATCAAGAGTGTGTTGATTTCGAACTGCCTTAAGTTGTCTCGGAATCAGAATTTTTTCCTTTCGAAACCGTGACGATAATAGTATAATTTCGCTTTGCGTTGCATCACGGATAATTTTACAAGAGGAGATAATAAACACTAATTTGGCAGCTGGCCGGAGTCACTGACCTAATATTTTTTCGAGCATATTGATGAGTGTAAGAATGTTTTGTTTATAACTCTGAGGTTTTTCAACTCAATCAAAGTGCAGCTTTCAGAAGTCACTTAATTCCTCATTCCTCATTTAATTTTCGTCAAAACAAATAATTTGCTTTCAGATCGAAGGAGTTTACCTTTATTTTTTTCTTTATTCAGGAGAGAACACAGATGCAGAGGGTATTTTTTTTATATATGAGTATCGCGCAAGAGTCACAACAGCTCCCAACAGTCTAGAGCCAATTGGAGTATATGGTTAGGATAAAGGTTGTGAAGAGGAAGGAGATGGAAAAGAAGAAGGTGAGGAGTTACCAAGCTATTCAGATCTGATCACAAAGCACTGCTAAAGCCATTCCAAGCAACTTTTTGGCTCTGAAATGTGCTTATGCAAATATTCTAAAATTGTTTTTAATGAATAAATTGTCAAAAAACACATTCCGAGATTTGAATCTGCGACCCCCGAATTCGTAACCAATGATCGTAACCGTAATAAATAAACAAACATTATAAAACATGCTTTAAAAAAATTCGCTTGAATCGATGCAACTATTTATTTCTATGTATTTCTCTTAGTCTCACTTATTATTCCAATAATATATACTTACTAGCAGGTAAAAACCTGCTTTCCAAGTTTTTGTATTATTTTTAGGACAATTTCTCATCGGGGATGCTGTTTGAAAACTTCAAAGGTTCTTTTTTTAAATAACAGAGGGCGCCATTTCCGTTTACAATAATCCTAAACTGTACAGTCATTGGGATGATTCCGATTCTATCGCAAACCCCTTGCCTATCTCTTTCTCCTTTGTTTTCCTCCATGATTCGGAGCCAGCTACGGCAACGGCGTCCAATTTGGGAAATGTTCTAAGGAAGTGGGGTTGAAAATTAGAGTAGATGAAGTTGGGAATAATGTCTATTGAAATACATCGCGACGCTGATCGTAGTTAAAACCATTTCAAGGTGTCTCACTACTGTAATTCCATCAACTTCTTCAACCATACGAAGAATAGAAGACCACTGCGATACTGAAAGTATCTTTCTTACTTAAACAAGGTGCAAGTCCGCGACTTCTGGGTTCAGAACAAAGGAGCTTACAACTCTGACACAGAGGCTTTGTAACAATACAGTATTGATAACATCGACAATATTGATAGAAACTACAAGCAATTTCCCACGAAACCTTATAATTTTGTTGTGATCTTTCGGCGCGCCCAGGGGGGTAAAACCAACTCTTACAAGCGTGGCAAGACGGGACGACGCTCTTGCTCTTCATTCGACCAGACTTAAAACTAAACTCGTCGGCTCTTTCCGCCCGGCTGCCAAAAATCCATGCGGTAAATAAAACCCTAGTTTCCTTCAGCAAAAGATTCCATAATGAAAAGGGCTTGCATTGCCTGACGAAATGTGTGCACGCTTTTGAAGCGTTGATCGCAGGTTTGCGTGTTAGTTGATTTTGTCACCTGCATCGCGTGGTACAACACTACCGCACGAGAGTGCAAAAGTGTAAAGTGAGGCAGCTATCCGAAACTTCAGAATATACCATTTATCCATTACACTTAAATCTTTTGCTCAAATTCGTGTTATGAAAATAATTACCGGTCTAACAACCCAGTTAACGTGTTAAGTTCGTGTATTGTTTTTTTTTATATATATACCTTATAGTTTCAATTTTTCTCAATAGATGACGTTAACATATATAGTATTAAGGTGTTTTCATAGGTGTCAGTAGTAGTACTTTATGATAAAGACAATTGTCGGACGTTTGGACCCGAATGGTTACGAAAATAGCCGATGTTAGCTGACCTAGAGGCTAGTAACTTCAGTGAGCAATTCCCTCGCAGAATAACTAAGAGCATACTTGAGAATGGATGTTAGTTCAGCTAGATTTTCAATGTAAATATGACGTGATAATAAACAGACCATTAATCTCAAAACAAACCGAGGTGTTATTGAAAACTCACGATCATACAAATGTATTGCTAACCAGAGAAAAATAACAGTACACCACATTGGCTCAGCCGGTAGGATAAAAACCACTTACTGCATTTAGTTCTTCATAACTATGAGACTAAAGGTGGACTGTAGGTATCCTGGTATACTGCCCTTAGTATTAGCACTTAGTCATGAAAAAATAAAAAGAAATAAAGGTTAAACGCCACGTTCGTTATAATCTAATTATCACAAATACAATATTGGATTGAATCACCGGTATATTATTGTATCTGTATGCCTTTCTTGGAATAATTAAGTTTTTATACGGATAAAACTGTTTATTCAAATTCATACTGAAGTACTGGCGCAAACAAAAAAAGCATTTTAATATTGTGAAGTATAATTGCACAAAGTGTATTTTAACATTTCTTTGTTTTTAACCTTTCTTTGTTTGTTTATTGCTTTTTAACCTTCTTTATCTTAATTGCATGATGTGAACATTGGTTATTGGGTTGTAACCTAATTCTTTTACTTATTTTTTCTCTCTCTCTGTGCATGTTATGTTATAAACCTGTTAATGTTCCTAATAAAATAAATAAAAAATAAAAATAAATAAAAATAAAATAATTGAATTAACGCCGTCTATGAACAAGTAGATTAAAATAACCCCGCGTTTAACCTTAAGAAAACTTTAATCAACCTTATCGATTGTAAATTATTTTTAATTAATACATTCATATTGCTGTGTAATTACATAGAACAAAATTTCAATTACATCCGTTTTGTATAAATTCAAACGAAGTTAAAGTGAAAATTCATTGCTAAAAAGTGATTGAAAATAGCATTTTCTCTCTAGGAACGATGTCCAACATAGACCATAGACCAATGAATAAATCTATAATCTTCATCCTTGAACACGTCTAATGCACCTGCTTCTAAAATCGATTTACTTACTCACTGCTGTACTAAAATACATTAGAAAATGATTTTCGCAAATAAAATCGATTAAATCTGTAATGTTTTCCGCACGTCCTAATTGATGATTGGCAGTTTGATTTCGATCTCAGTAAATTATACTATCACCCATACAACTTGTAACTAATATATACATAAATATATGCGGCACGTAGCAACATATTTATACTTTATAGGTGTAATATCTCCTGGCCCGAGGCCAAATCTCAGTTGTAAATATTCGACTGGCGATGTCTTATGCAACTAACTGAACTGAATTCTGTGGAACTTCTCCAGTTAAAACGGTTCGACGTAAACTATCGATACCAAAATCATTTGAACTTTGCATATAAAGTTACCGAAAACTGTAAAATTTAACAAGCTTTTAATAGGACTCTGAAAAAGATTCATTATTTTTTTGTTCGGCTACGGTTCCGTAATAACTCAACACAGTGACACTTCAACACGCCTTTAAAAAGTTATATAAAGTCATCAAAACAGATAAAAAAACTAAGATAAACCTAACCACTTTTCATGACTCTTTTTAAGGATTTGTTGAGTTGACATTTTGATGAGTTATCCGGTCACCTTCTCATTCAATGTTCCATTTCCCATATCATTAAGTCAGCATTTATTCTCGTTTTTTCCACGAGATGCACTCATTGAACGAAATTCCATAGTCCACAAGTTTCTCGCATCTTATATATGATCATCTGTCTATGTACCAATGTGTGAGCAGCGGTGACGCAGTGTCACCTCATTCAGCCATCGGGCACGCAGCATTCATCAGTCACCAACAGACTTTTTATTCACAAATTATTACGGCGAGTGATACTCATTGCTGTATTTTTGGCATCAGGTCTTCCGTGATGAATAAATAATTTTGTAATATTCGACTGACAGCTTTTTTGCGAATGAAAAAGTCAAATTTCTAGAAGGATTCAGAGCGTTCTTAAACTTCTTTTCTTTAAGTATATTATAAGTGAATTGAAATATAATCCAGAGATTGAACGAGATGAGGTGGCTAAGATTTTTAGCCAGGGTGCTATAGACTATAGACAATAGAAGGAGATCGGTAGGCAATTTCAGAAGGAGACGTCCAATAACGTCCAAAAACGTCCAATAACAGGTCGCCCGGACAATGCAGTGCAAATTTTGGAGGAGGTTATGGGTACTGCCGCCCGTGAATCATTCATTGGATAATCAACACCTCTAAAATAGGTCACCAAGTGTTTCGCTACGTTTGGTGACTTAGCAGGGGTGACCGGGTTCATGGGGTTAGGTTAGGTGGCGATGGACAGAGGCCACAGAGGTAGTATAAGATAAGTATTCCTTTTTTTGCATTAATGCCACTAGGAGGTCCTCACATTTCCATCAGAGTCTGTCATCTTTGTGTGGTTGCTGTGTGGATGAACTTAAAAAAAGGATAGACTGAATGAGAGAGAAAACAATGTAGCCGGATATTTTTTTTGCAGCCAAGCATAAGAATAACTTATAAAAATTCCCCCTCTTACTGGACACGCATTTCACGAGCTGTGCAATAATAATAATAATAATTGTTTATTCCAGAATGTGGGGAGGTAAGTGCAATCCCACACAATCCATAAAATATAACTACAATGTTATATACAGAGATACAATTAAGTACAAATAAAATAAAGTATAAAATGTAAGTTTGATAAAGCAAATAAAACATAAGAAAAAGTAAAAGGAACTATATAGAATGGAGAGTGATATCATAAAACATTTAAATTTCTTGTAAGCTTATTGGTATATCGGAGCGATAATTATGGGGGCCAATATTTTTCTCCAATGTTTTTCGATGCTCGATCCTGAGGTCTGGCGGGATTCGATGATGAGGATGTTTCTGGAGTTATTGATCCTTCCCCTCGTTCCTGCTACCCTGGATCTCATTAGGGCTGCAAAGCCGGGAACTCTTCCCTCCATGAACATCGAGGAGGCACTGCAGTACCTTGGAAGTCCGAACATTATGCGGTAGGCATTATTATATTGAATACGAAGCCTTTCCATGGTACGCTTTTTGGAATTGGCCCACAGCTCGCAAGTATACAAGGTAGTGCAGAAAGCTGAGAATAGCGTCCTTTTCACCTGCGGGCTGCAGAGTCCAAATCTTCTACTGAGCATGTTACTTTTTATGCTCAGTGCTCGCCTCTGCCTATCGATGTCGTCGTCATCCGTTAAGTTGTTGGTGATGATATGCCCTAAATATTTCGTTGTTTCTACTATTATGAGAGGTTCTCCATTCAAAAATGCTGGGGGAATCTTTTTTGGTCCATCTCTGTATTTGACGACCAGCAGTGCTGTTTTTTTCGCGTTATATAACATGTTTGTTTCGAGTGCATATTCTTCGCAGATCTTCAAGAGAATTCTTAGTCCCCTTATTGACGGTGCCATCAGCACCATATCGTCTGCGTAGCTCACGTTGTTGATGCATTGTCCTCCAATATGGCAGCCTACCCCAGCGTTATTTAGCCTGTGAGTTAATTCATCCATATATATGTTGAACAGTACTGGGGACAAACAACCTCCTTGTCTGACCCATAAGTACCTTCAAATAAAATTTTGTCGAACAAACACAGTGTTCAAGTTTAAAGTGTGCAATCCTCATGGAATCAATGGTTTTTAGAATGTGTCTATGTAAATTTAAAAATCCTAGGATTATAGAGAAGTCAAAATATGTCCTATATAAATAATATTGGATGGGCTAATCCAGGACATCATGTAGGAAGTAAAAACATTCAAGTAGAACTTTGAATTACACCAAAAAGATGGTTGTAAAAAATATGGAAAATATTTGAAGATTATATTAGTAATAATTCAAAAATAGAAGTATGAGGAAGATTTGTTGATGTTATGTTATGTTATGTTATGTTTATGTTTGGTTTATTTATGTTATGTCATGTTGTGTAATCAATTTTATCCTGTAATTTTTTGTATTTATTAATAAGAAAAATGTTGTAATATATGGCCAAGATCACTCTTAATGGGTGAAAGCCAATATAAAGAATAAAAAAAAAGTGGGTGTGTCAAGCCTACGCAAGACAGAAGTGAAACTTCTAGTATTCCTCTCTCTCTATTTTCATTTCATCATCTCTATTTTCTCTCTTAGGTTAGTTTGAAAATTAGAGGTTAAAATGAAATTCTGTACCAAACCGTATGAACCACAATCAATTACGTATTTCACTCGTATTACACTCACGACGCAGTATACTAACCAAGCAGCTGATGCTTGGCGTGGCGCAGTTTGCTGGTGTCTGAGAGAGAGGAAAGAAGAGAAGAGAGAGAACGTTCGTGAGCGGCTCCCCCACCTCAACAAGCGCATATGGTGAGAGAGGGACAGTGAACGGTGAGCGGTGGTGGGGGTACCCGCATTTTCGTGTCGATCCTGACTCGGTTTTACTCCGTCCCCGAAAATCCATTACGCGCCTAAAGAAGTTTCACTTCAAAAATAAAATAAAAGATTTGTTGATATTATCTTTTTTAACCATAAAAACATTTAAACCAATAAGGTAACGGTCGCAACTGCCACATATTTATTGTGCAAGAAGTGTTTTGTTATCTAATATAGAAGTCAAAATATTGTGTCAGCATTTTGTATGCCAAGAAATCTATAAGCAATCTTCGTTCCAGAGCGATTTACAAATTTGACATATGCATTTCTGGCATTAAACCCAAACATAATATATGTTACAATAACCCATACGGAACCAGTTCCCATTGTATATTCCTTTTGCAGGAATACCATCAGTAGCCCAGTTGACAGAGTACTAAAACAGTAAGCTGTATTCCGGCTACTATGATGGAACTTTCAGTGTTGCTGGTCCAGTCACCAGTCATATGGAATGAGCTTCGTGTTAACATTCAAAGCTTTTTAGCAGATTTTTGGAGTATTTTCTAAAAATTAGTTTTTAAAACAACGTGAGTCTGACACCATTAAGCAATTTTGCGAAATTAAGGTTTATTTACCTCTTTGGTCTTTCTGTATAACTTATGATCTGGTAACTCCTAGCTCTTATTGTGACGTCACTGGTTTTAGAGGTATTCTATTAATTTTGTATGCAAGCTTAAGGTTACTCTGTGTAGAACAGTGCATTTTGAAAACTGGATATTGATTGAAATTATTTTTTTTAAACATTTGTATAAATAAATTGTAATTATAGTGCTGTTTTGTTTATCTTCTACGAATATATAGCTGGCTATCTTTATGTGCCAGTACGCCGAACAAACAGTAATGTGGGTTTAATGCACTCGACAACGATGAAAGAACTAAGAACTAGCTTGCGATTCGCAAATAGTGCCGGAAAATGTACTTATGTGCTGATTTAATCGAATACGAGCTTCATTTTTGAAGTATCTTTTTAATTATACACAAATTTCAATAAAGTGACAAAAACAAAACTTTTTTTCAACAACCAAACACCTGACTAACGAAGTCTGAGGGACGTACGTAAAACTTTCTAAATTTCAATATATTGACAATTTTTTTTTAAATATCTTAAAATTATTGGTAATCCGTTCAAAAACGGGATTGCATGCCCTTAAACAATGAATTGATACGTGTCCTGATAAACTTTTGTAAAATAGGAATATATTATAACGATGTAGGAACACGTGTTAATAAAATACTGATATTTTCGTAATTGATAATTATATATTATCGATAAAATTGCAGGTGCATGAACACGTTTTCCGATGTATTAGTAACTAAAAGTTTATCAGGAAGTGGCCTGCAATCCCGTTTTTAATCAGGTTACCAATAATTTGAAGAGCATTTAATAATCCATTTTTTCTTTATATGTGGTAATTGAACCCTGGGGTTCCCGATCAATGTGTAAATCTCAAATGTGTAAGCCGTTAAGTTACAAATGGAACGTGAAATAGTTTAATAAGAATATTTTCTTTATCCTGCTGATTCCTCTTGTACCGCAGCTTTAGCATCAACCCAACGATTTTAACGATTTTATGCTGGCTCAGCAATTATATGGCTTTCAGGTGTGCAAACTTCATGGCCATAGCTGAAAGTTCAACTACTCACACATTAAGTACAATCGTTACTCGCCATTTCCCGAACCAAGAATCAAGTTTAGTGCAGAGCTGATTTTGTTTACAAGAAGCATAAAATTATTAAATGAAATAATAACACATAAATCACGGATAAAAATGTGCACTACAGATTAATAGGAAGAACCAAATTTAAAACATATTAATAAAAATGTACCATACAAATTAATGTCACTACTTCTTCCAACCGTCTGGAGCAAATGAGAGAATGGCATCCCTAATTGGGGTATGTTGTGAGGCTGAAGGTAGTAGGAGGGGAAGGAGATGGGGAAGAGGAAGGTGGGAAATGACCTGGACATTCAGATCTGGTCACCAAACACGGCTAAAGCCATTGAAGCAACGTTTTAATTCTGAATGCTGGTGTTACGCCAGGGACATACAGAGAGTATCCTCCACATGAGTACCTTATATTATTTTGTAATTCCAAGTTTGTGGTATTTTTGATAATAAATTCAGCCTAGAAAAGAGAGCCAAAATTGTAGGGTAATACTTACGATTAATTGTATAACTACTTCCCAAAATCAGAAGAACCGGGTGCATGTGGAGTCGGTCAAAAGGCAAAACGAAAGTGAATTGTTTGGTCGTTAACAGTTCAAATAGAAAAAAACCCTTGACTCCGTGCAGAAATAGGATGGATGGATTCCCCTATCTTTACAAACGGGTTGCAGTCTTTAGAGCATAGGCGTCGGATGGGAAAGCAGTCCCTGTTATATCGGTATTTCTATAGAAGATGATCCAAGGAACTAGTGTTATTGATCCTTTCAGCACCGATGCGTAGACAGGAAAGATGCCAAACGTGCGCCTAATATTCATGACATTTGTCACATGAGAACTGGTCGTTCCTACGACTGTGGAATGATTTACCGGCCTCGTGTTCACTTCTTCCTCTCCTCAAATAGATCCTCCCACAGCATCCTTAAAGATGACTTAGGCCCTGACTGAAATGCGTGGACTACTTCTGTGAAGTTGTAGGAAAAGTAATTAGAAAGGATTTTTGCATACTATGACAATTCTACATACAGCTTACTGCATACATTTCCTGGGTGTTTACATTGTACGAAATATGAAATCTAACATTTCGTACACGGAATCGAATAACATATCGACCGTATTCAAATCTCTCCATTTCATTATGCAGTGCAACATGCAAGCACCGCGAAATGCGAATACCACACTGTTGCCTAGCGGGAACACAATCTCAAAGTTTAAATAGAAATGTTACCCGCTCGAGACCACAAGCAGTGTTGTTTGTCTTAAGGGATGGCCACAAGTTATTAATGGCGAGTCCGCGGTTCAAATAGCAGGTAGCTCAAAAGTTATCAGAAACTAAAGCCAGGTGTGATGAAAACATAGTGAACATAAAATTCGTAGGGATTATGCCAGGAGAACAAGTTTTGATTAGCTGGTGTCATTTTACTTCGTCGGCGTACTGTGATTATTTAACTGCATTAGTTACATATTGAAAAGGGAATGGTTTTTCTACTAAGATTGAGGAAATACAAAAAAAATCAAATGAAAATGATTCTTTAGATAAATATTTTAGAAAAATGGATTAATTTTTAATATTCATAAATTTGACCTCCGTGGTGGAGGTGTAAGGATCTCGACTAGCAAGCCTTAGGTCGCAAGCTCAAATCTTTTAAAATTATTTTTATTTTATAAATTTGTATTATTTCACAATTTACTCATATAAAATAATATAAAGTATATTTAAGACACGTTCCAGATTGGAAGATACTCTCAGTATCGCCCTGTTTTGAGACCACTATTCAGAATTGAAACGTTGCTTGAAACGGCTTTGGCCGTGTTTGGTGTCCAGATCTGAATACCCAGGTACAATCTCACCTTTATCTTCCCCATTTCCTTCGCCTCTCACCACACCAAGAGGGGATGTCATAGTCTCACTGGCTCCAGATGGTTGGGAGCAGTTGGGACTCCTTTACGGATTCACACAGAAAAAAAAAATCTGACAATGATTTTATGATTTTAGGTAGCGCACATTGTTTTGACCGTATTCTGTGATTTGACGAATTTGTAAACGAATCTTCTTTTGTTTTTCGAACATCAAATCTAATACTGGTTTAAATTCATTTTAAAACATGTAGAACTCTATTTGATTTACGTAATTTGACAGTTAACTGATAGCCAGGCTGTATGTGTACGTTTGACAATTCGACATTAATAATGAATAATAACAATCCGTCTGTCTGTAATAATTCAGAATAACACATTTCAAGCTGTGCTGTCAAATCATAGCGGAAATGTTTAAAATAAAAACGCTATTTTGATATCACTATCTTCAGCAAAAAACGAAGAGAGGAGAAATCCATTACTACATAGTCCCTCATATTCCTCGTTCAAGTAAAAATAGCAGTCTTTCATAATAAATTAAAATATTTATCATTATTGTAGAAAGCAATCACTTTGTGGTTTGACATATTTAAAATGAAATAAAATACTTTTTGTTTTAAAACTACGAATTTTTAATAATTTTTTGAACCGACCGGTTTCGCTTTACTCAAGCATCATCAGGGTACAAATTATTACTAGACAAGAAGTACAAAGTGTGAGCTTATATATAAAAAAAAAAATTTTTTTGAGGGAGACAATATGATATAAATATAACAAACACAGAGAAATCATACAATACATTTACACAAGTACAAAAGACATGGAAAACATAATTATCGCTCGGTTTTTCCCTCGGTTTTTTACTTGTTTGTTTTAAAACAAAAAGTATTTTATTTCATTTTAAAATATTTATCATTTATTCTGTAAATACCACCCAATTTATACGAATTATTCCTTCCTAAAACTATACTTAAATCCTTGTAATTGCACGAATTTAGGTTAAGACTTCCTTATAATGTACTCCTAAGAACTAAAGTAATCTACGTGACACACACAACACAGTTTCCCAAGCAAATTAATAATTCGTGTGAGCAATTATTACCAGCGCGTGTCTCATTCAGTTTTCCAGTGTCGTCATCCCTAAACCTTTGTAATCTTTGTCAAAAAATAGCTTCGCACGCATGAGATTAGGGCGTTAGTTTATATAAGGACCTTCTATGAATAAGATTTTATTAGGAGATCCCTTCACTAGTTTGTGTTTGATTTTTGATTAAAAAGTGCACATTTAGTGGAATAAAAATAATGTACACGCCTAGAATTAATTCAGTAAAATGGATTTTACTAGCAGATTGGGATTAGAAAGAATGCTACTCTCTGATCCCTTTTTAGTTAAGATGTTTCAAAAAGGAAAATTATATATTATTATGTAAGTATCACCAATTGCGTGAGTAAGTTTCAACAGCTATTTTTAGCTATAGTTCAATAGGTTAAAAGACTTTTATAATTTAATTATTGTCTCAACTCTTTTTAATCGGTATAAAAATAGAATGTCTGATGTCTTGATCACGGGAGTAACATATATAAGAAAACCCAATTGAAAACCAAGTAAGGTTGGTGGAAGGTATTAGTGGATGACGCCCCAACTCAAAGTATAAGTGACTTATACGAAAGCAGCTGTATTATGAACTGTAGTCTGAAGGCTAAAGTGACGAGATCCAATTACGGAACCATTTGAATACAAATAATTCTATGAAAATTTCTAAGGATTGGCTAACCCCTACGCTTAAAGAACCACGATCGACAATTTTGATTATTCCACTATTCAAAAAAATACACAGTTTTATTTATAGAGCTTTTTTTCAATTTATATTGTTTGTTTAAAAAGAACACAGGTTGCTTTCACGTACAAAGCATCCCCGAATTGTTTTTATCAAAAGCGACAGTTGACAGAGAGCGAATGATCAATGGGGCATGTTGAAAAGGAAAAAGGCCGTTTCAGAGTATTCTGTCACTGGTCCAAGGCTTTGCGTACATGGCTCTGTACAGAAGGTTTTATGTACTCGGACGCGACCGTATTTTCTCTCGGCTCCCGTACAAAGCTGCCCCATTAGCGTTAATGGGAAAATCGTCTTGAAAACTCGGCGTATTCATGACATTCTTGCTGTAAATTTTCCTGAACATTTTCACCCTTCCGCCGGTGTAATTACGGGCGATGTATCAGATTTCGTTGTACAATTAAATTGATACCCCGAGAGATGCGGCCTCATGTGAAATATTACGGGAAATAGCTTGAATCTTGATTTGAGGGTGAGATTTACATAAAACGCAATCTGCACAAGGATGTTTAAAAGGACTGGTTTTGGGAGGCTCCCCTACAGTTGTACACATCTTAAGAGTTGACAAGGAATACATACATGATGTTTTTGAAAGAAACTCATCGTTGAAAATGATGACTTCATGTTTGTTTATTGCGTTTGTTAGAATTTGCTCTGAGTTTCATTATCAAATATAAAATTAATAAAGATTAACTGATTTAGAACATAGATGTCGCTAGGAGTAATTAGCAAATAATAAATTGTTGTTTTATCCGTTCTCTACGGGCAGTGAAACTAAGTTATTTGAGGTCTGAATTTAATTAGAGAACTTCACTTCTTCTCGATATTTTTTGCTTAATAAACACAAAGTACTTATTATATTCGCTGTCCGTTGGTTGAGTAATTTTATCGCAGTGTCTGTAGAAATATAAACTTTGAAAAACATAACAATAAATCGATGGAATTCAAATTCTCCAAAGGGATTTATTTACAATGAAGAATCTATCTTCTGTTCACCAAGTCCTAACTTTTAACAGCGTTCAATGATAAGCTGTCGCAAAATTTACTATAAGAGTATATAACCATTTTTTTAAATAATGGGAAAATTGTTGTTTTTTACAGAATTAGCATCGTAAAGTGCTCCTGTTAATATCTGTAAATGATATATGTACTTATGAACGATTTTAATTAAATTATTTAACAGTTTGATAGTGACTTTCATGGCTGAGCGGTAGGATACTTGGCTCTTTGTTCAGAGGTAACGAGTTTAAAACCCGGTGCAGAATTTAAACATTACAATGGTTTCACGAATAGCGGTTTCCAGATCTAAATTCTACAGTTCTATAAACCCTACATTTCCCAATATTTGGTTTGCCTCACCGGTCCTAACAGTGGAACTCTTGTTCAAACATCACACTTAAAAACACACATGGTTATTTCAAGCCATCTGGCACGTGCCCTCATTTTTTAAAAATATTTATGACCCATGGATTAACATTTTCATTTCTATATCGAAACCGATTGATGTCTGCATAAAATCAGAAAATGTAACAATGCAATAATGCTTTAACATTTCTACATATAAAATGAATAAGTCTACGGTTGTTAGGTCAACCCGTCAAGTCAGCTCTATGCATTGACTACAGTGTTCCGTCACATTGACCTATTTGGAACGGTTCCTAATATAATGATAAATAAACTGTCGGTTCTGTATTCTTTTCTCAGTTTCCTTTACTTATGTTATTCATGCTAGATCCAGGGCTATTTTCATTATTTCTAGTGAAACATATTATGTGCTATTTTCGTGAAGACAAAGGAAAGGGTTTGCTGAACTAGAGTGCTAAAATAGATTTATTAATTTCGATGTTAACAATACTTAGGCTTTCCAGGCATTTTGGCTGCTTTGCTTATTATTTGATCATGATGACATTTATATTGTTACTTACTTTAATTTTAATTCAACAGATAATTCATTTAATTGTTTTTTTGTCATTTTTTGAACCATAAAAAGTAACTCGTTATTTGACAATAAATTGATAGTTACGCTATTTAATTTACTCGTAAATTGATAATCATTTAGGTAATTTATGTTTTGTACAGATTGGCATCGTTGGCAAATAATTCTTTTAAGTCATTATTAATAAAAAATTGTTACCTTTTGTACTATGTTTTTTATAATTTATTCATTGTGCTTAACTTAACTTTATGTTTAATCTTTACACTTTATAACTTAGATTATACTTTCAACTTTTTACTATGTACTTTATTCTTTATGCTGTATACTTTATTATATATATCTAGAGTGATTCGCGTCAACGAGTGGAAAACTACAGGCCAACATCCATTCTCTCGGCGATCCCTTAACTGTTGGAAAGACTTGTCCATGCTAATATATATTCCCAGCTTGCTGCCAAAATTACAGACCAACAACACGGGTTTGTCAAAGGCAAATCTACGGTGAGTAATTTACTCTAATTTCTTGTTTACTTGTGGAAACTTATTATGTTGGTTCATCTCATACTTAACAAAAAGACAGCAATCTGTATCGTTACGAGGACATACTTCCGTATGGGAACCAGTTACTTCTGGCGTACCACAGGGATCAATCCTAGGTCCATTGTTATTTATACTTTTTATTAATACTGTTTCTGAATGTTTCATGAATTGTTTATTTCTCTTATACACCGATGACATAAAAATATTTGCCATTGTTAGGAATTTAAATGATCTTCTGCTCATCCAACGAGACTTAGTAAGGTTCGAAGCGTTTTACAATGAAAACAAAATTTACCTAAGTTACAACAAATGTAAAAAAATAAACTTCACTAAAAATCACGACGACGCTATCATACACAATTATTATATACGTAACTATTCACAAGATCGTGTATACTGCATAAGGGATCTTGGCGTACTTTTTGATTCCAAACTTCATTTCGATGCGCACATTAAAAACACTGTCAATAAAGCTTACTACATTCTAGGCTTTGTTATCAGAAACAGCCGTGTATTTCGAAAACCTGAAACCTACCTTCTGCTTTACTATACGCTGGTCCGTTTTCAACTTGAATACTGCACCTCCATATGGACGCCACTTTACGATATCTATAAAGAAAATATTGAAAGTATCCAGAAGAAATTTTTTCGTTACCTAAACCACAGAATGAGCGCACCTAAACGGGGATACACAAATATGCTTTCGAAATATAACGTCTCCACTCTTACTAACCGGCGAACTTACCTTGACCTAATGACCTTGTACAAAATCTGTAACAACTTTATCGACTGTCTGGCTTACTCAACCTAATAAACTTTAAAATACCACCCAGAACGACGAGGCTTAACGACTTATTCCATATTAGCTGGACGCGCATAAATGCTGGTGTCAGGGATACAATCAGAAGATTGTGCAAATTGTATAATAAAAACCAAAACCTGAAGGATTCCTACATATTTTTTGATACATATGGTACTTTTGGTAGGAAATTGAAGTCTGTTTTCCTATAAAAAAAAGAAAATGTGTACTTACTTCATTCACTATACTCTTTAAGTACTTTTTTATGATTTATCTCTAAACTTGTATAAAACATATTTGTACACTTTTATTTGACACTGAGCATTATCTATATACAAAATAATTTTCTTTTATACTTTTCCTTATTTACATGTAAAAAAATAATTCAAATTGTTATCTACCAGTCAATCTGTGAGAAATAGTTAGGATGCAGGCGAATTTTCAAGTTATTGTTTTACAAAATTTTCTTTTAATTACTGTCTGTATCTGTGTTTTCTCCTTAAATAAATATATAAAATATACTATTTAGCACTTTAACTTAATTAAATTCACTTTATTAATCATTGTGTTTTCGAAACGAATTTCCCTCTTGGATTCTTCGGTATCTGAAAAGCGTTATTAATACACGGATAAAACTATTGAAAATGAATTTGATAGATATCGCGATAAACTTTAAGTAAAATACCAATGCTTTGTCACGATGTCCGAACTTCAAATCATTACTCAACAAATTTCGTCATTATTCAGACACGAAAGAGAAATGCGAAAGGATTTTTATGAATAAGTGTTCCAACATCGTGACAAAACGTAGTACTGTACTAAAACTTTATAAGGAAACCTATCAATTCATTGATTAAGAGCCTACAACCTCATTTTTAACCGGATTACGCATAACTGTAGGGATTCTTAATAATCTAACAATATTTTTATCAGTAAATTTTCTCCGTGTGTCATCGTACGATCAAATTCCAAACTTAACGTATTTACAAAATATATTTATAGTATTTTCTTATCCTGATATTTAACTTATTTGCGCCCTTGGGGTGATTTTCTCACGAAAACAGCGCTTTACAAATAATCCGATCAAAAATATTATTATTAACCTTGACATGTAATCATTGTTTATGGTATATTTGCACCAAGCTCCAAGTGAAAGCTCTTCCACAAAACTGCAGAGGTCATCGTACAGTAATTACCTAATTACAAATCATATAATTTACTAACTTCAACTCAAAATTGCCACGTGCATAATTCTGAGCACATATCTATGTAGATAATATTATTTTTCACAATTTTTTAATCTTCTGGCTTTCGTTCTTTGAGATAAAACGCATTAGTGGTTCGCTTTCTGAACCAGAAACATTGCCGTTACAAACCAAAGTGGATTTGCATACATAAGCCACGGGCGTTTGTTTGATTTTAATTGAAAATCTTCAAGTTTAGCTTAGATACTACTTACTTTAGAAATTTATGCCTTTTCACGTTCTCAAGTAGAAGTAGGCTGTCGTATTATTGTTACCTCGGAACATCTCATTTCAACACTGCGGAGTTGGGTTCATGCGCTACAAACTAATATGCATTTTAATTAGTCAATTAATTCATCAAAAGAGAGACATATTATAATGACGAAAAGGTAGAGGTAAAGAAGTTTGTATGTATTTACTACAAAATATACGGTCGTGCAGCAGTTTGAATGCATTTACTACAAAGTATACGGTGGTGCATCAGTTTTTATGTATTTACTACAAAGTATACGGTCGTGCAGCAGATATCGCAGGGGAAGATTGGTGAGAGACGATACTGTCAATAGGTGGTGTGTAAGAAGTTATGAAGTTATTTATTATGTTAGTGTAAGAAATGATTGTCGAAGGACCTTGAATGATTGAGCAATGACCACTGTACATAAGACAATATTTGTTGTATGGATAAAGGAAGGACTTACCATTAGGAAAGGGCACTTGTATCTTCCTGTCTTCTCCTCACAACAATGTCACTTAACATGAAGCGGATTGCACTATATCGTCGCGAATAATAATGTCGTAAGATAAGGGAGATGAGACCTCGCGCGGATGCGGTTTATTGTTAGCGGTTCGGGTTATTGCAACATACTGACAGATTACCAAAGGGCACATAAAAATTAGCAGGAACGGAACGGGAGGTAGGACAAAGGAACAATAATACTATCTCAGTACAGTGGTCGCAGGTATGTGTGTATGTGTGCATGAGATGTGTGTATAAATTAATGTCTATTGCGCTTTGGCGCAACCATGCCCCCCGCCTGGAAGAGGATGAAAGAATCCACTTCCATAAACCATAAGAAGGTCAGTACGCTTTTACGTTAAAACGAACAAAATTGTAGTAACACGCGGTAAAAATAATATTAATTTGTAAAAAAGGTCAGAAAAATGTTAATATTTGATGCTATTGTATTAATTTTGTAATAAAATTAATCGGCGGTAAATTTAAATTAAATTAAACAGAATAATGTAGAAAATAAAAGAGAGGGCCATAGATGTACCATCTGATGACCAAGCTGCCAAAGACTATTATTGCGATGGTAAAGGGCAGAGTTTTACTACTGCTCTGCGGTATATGCCAGTATTCGTTTTGACATCAGCAACACGGATTACTCCGTCCAAACCGGGATATACGTTGACTATTATGCCAATAGGCCATTGAAGAGGCGCAATATTATCACACTTGATCATTACAATTGTGCCTGCCGTTACCGGGTTTGAACTCGTGTTCCATTTCTGCCGCGATTGTAAAGTATTTAAATATTCCATACGCCAGCGGTTCCAGAAAGTCTGGACGAGATGATCAACGAGATGCTTCCTTTGCAGTAAGTTTACGGACTCGTTGGACAAGTCAGCGGCGGGTAGAGATTTTAACGGCGTAAGTGTTAAAAAATGCGCGGGTGTTAAAGGTAACGGAGCTGAAACATCGGTGACACTAAGTACCGACAGCGGACGTGAGTTTAAAATTGCTTCAATCTGAGAAAGCACTGTCTGCATCTCTTCGTAAGTCAGTAGAGAGGTGCCTACGATTTTATTTAAATAACTCTTCAGGCATTTAATGTTACTTTCCCAGATTCCACCAAAGTGTGGAGCTTGAGGAGGATTCATTTTCCATTCGATGCGGTTTTCCCGTAGATTATTTGAGAGTTCCTTTTTATAATTACGAGACTCTATTAGATCGAATAAAGAGTTTAAATGAGACTTAGCTCCCACGAAGTTCGTTCCATTATCGGAGTACATTACACTCACAGGACCACGTCTAGATAAAAAACGCTTGAAAGCGTTGAGAAAGACTTCGGTGGAAAGATCTGAAGCGAGTTCGATATGAACTGCACGGGTCACTAGGCAGATAAATATGCAAATGTATGCCTTTTGACTTCGGACCCCCCGACGTCTATAAGGGATTATTTGAAGCGGGCCAGCGTAGTCAACACCTGTGTGTAGAAAAGCCTTGGCTTCGCGGACGCGACAAGCGGGTAAATCTCCCATTATTGGGAATTGTGGTTTAGGCTTAACCTTGAAGCACGTATTGCACCGGTGCACGCGCTTCCGGACCAGATTACGCGAGGAAAGTATCCAGAATCTTTGTCTCAGCAGAGACATGAGTAAAGTGGGACCCGTATGTAAGTTCTTGATATGATAGTAATCTATTATTAAATCGACTACATGATCACGCGCGGGTAATAGAATGGGATGACGACTGTCAAATTCTATTTCAGCGTTTTTTAATCTGCCTCCTACCCTTAGAATACCGTGATGAAGAAACGGATTCAATTTTGCAATAGCTCGCCGAATCTTCTTCCCATCATTGACTGCCTTTATATCTTCGGAGAAATGTTCTTGCTGTATTGATTTTATAACAGCTATTTCTGCAGTTAAGATATGACTTAATTCGAATGTTCGCGGTAATTTCTTGATGAAACGAAAAACATAGATTACAATCCGAATTAATTTTGGCCATGAACTAACACGAGTAGCTAGTGCACACAGTAAAGGTGGAGCAATTGTTTTGAGGCGGTTATTGTTTTGAACGGACATCAAAACTTTAGTTTTCAGTTCGGGTGGATCAGATACAGATTTCGAATCAAAACGCTGTAAAGGCCAATCATTTTTAGGTAACTGAGCGAATGCGGGGCCATTAAACCATAACGGATGGTCTATGAGTTGAGCGGGGGTAAGACCACGCGACAGGCAGTCGGCGGGATTGTCTTTCCCTTTTATATGATAGAAGCATTCAGCCCCCAGGTGTTTGTGTATTTGTGACACACGATTGGCAACGAAGGTCTGCCATTTAGCAGGCGGTGAATTTATCCACGCTAGAGCAACCGTGCTGTCGCAAAAAGCTAATGTCGTATGAGCTCTTGAATTTGATGCGTAGGTATTACTGACCGTATGCATTAATCGCGCAAGTATTAGCGCTCCACATAGTTCTAATCGCGCAAGTGAAACCGTCTTAGCGGGAGCGACTTTGGATTTGGCACATAATAAACTAATTGTGATTTTATCAGTATTCGGACAGTAAACATGTAAGTAAATAACACCTCCGTATGCGCGTTCACTTGCGTCTGAAAACCCGATAAGGGTTAGTACACATTGGTGTTCGATTCCTACAAAACGAGGAATTTTAATAGATTGCAGCAATGGCAATTCTTTTTCAAACTGTCGCCAAAGCGTGACAACAGTTCCAGGAGGAGTATCGTCCCAATCAAGCTTGTATTCCCAAAGAGACTTAATTATAAGCTTGGCTAATAATACAACTGGTGCAACGAAACCCATCAAATCCCAAAGACGAGCAATCGTCGAGAGAATGTTTCGTTTAGTACAAATTCTTTCGTTGGAGTTTACAACAAATACGAAATTATCTGAAGCGGGTATCCAATGAAGCCCTAGTATTTTAAGGTTTTCATCAGGATTAAATTCCACATGTTCCTTAACACGACGAGCTGAAGGAATCGTGGACAAAAGATTAGGAGAATTGCTAGAGAACTTTACAAGGTCAAATCCTCCAGAAGCGAACAGCTGAATTAATTCCGTCGATAACTCGGAGGCTTCCTCGACCGACGAACAACTGGTGACGAAATCGTCCATATAGAAAGAGCCATTTTCCACCAAGTTTGCAGCAAGTGGAAAACGAGGTCGTTCATGCGACGCGAGTTGGCGCAGTGTACGCATTGCCAAAAATGGGCTGCAAGACATGCCGAATGTGACGCGATTAAATTCGAACAATTGTAAAGGGTCGCTATTGTTAAATCTATAAAGTATTCGCTGATAACGACGGCATTCTTCTTGCACTACAATTTGAAGATACATTTGTTTTATGTCGGCGGTTATAGCTACTGCAAACAATCGGAACTTAAGTATAATCCGAAACAAATCACCTTGTAAATTCTTACCGGTATGTAGAATGTCGTTGAGCGAGTAGCCCGAATCGGATTTCATGCTCGCGTCCAGAACCATGCGGATTTTAGTAGTTGATTTATCCTCGCGAACTACAATATGATGCGGAATGACGTAATGGGGTAAGTCAGTATTATCGACAGGCGAAATGTACCCTTTCTGTAGGTATTCGCGCAATATTTTGTCATACTCTAATTTTATAGCGGGTTGAGCGATTAGTCGGCGTTCGAGAGATCGGAACCGGCGCTCAGCGGCTGGCAACGATTCACCGAGGATAGAAGGACTGTTGCGAAACGGCAACGCAACAATGTAACGACCTGTCGTGTCACGGGAAGTGGTGAGTTTAAAAGTCTCTTCACATTCCTGTTCATCAGGCGTTAAAAACTTCTCGTCTGGAATGTCTTCCAATTCGAAGAAGCGCGAAAGGCAAAAGTCATCATTTTTCGCAAACGTACAAAATGATGGTGTGGCGTTTATACTTGGGGTCTCAGTCATCGTTGGAGCAGTGCCCAGGATGAGATAGCCCAAAGTAGTTTCTATAGCAATTGGCTGGCCGGGATAACCTGATATTTTGTGTGCTTTAAAAATGCGAGCAAACATGTCACATCCCAAGATAATATCGATTTCACCGGGCGTGCAGAAAGTATTATCTGCTAAGGGCAAATTGTCGAGATACGACAACGAGGCGCGGTTGACGTTAACAGTAGGCAACTCACTAGTTATAGTTTCTACTACATAAGGTTCAATCATATACGAGTGAGTGTCGTCGTAGCGGGAGTATAATTTTAGACAAGTCATGCCCCCCGACGTCTATAAGGGATTATTTGAAGCGGGCCAGCGTAGTCAACACCTGTGTGTAGAAAAGCCTGTCATGCCCTTTGTCAAATTTCTTGAGTCGCCTATTCCCGTGACGTAAGTGCCTTGCGATGATCGCACCGTGAGATTCAAACGTAAACAGCATTTACGCGTAATAATATCCCTTTGGGAGCCGCTATCTATCAGAGCACGTATTGTCTGCACCTGGCCCTTAGCATCTCGGGTAGTGCAAACGGCAGTTCCTAAGAGTGCAGTAGTATTTGCTCTAGTAAATGAATTTGTCACGCACAGTGATACCGGGCTTGCAGAATTTGAATCGTCATTATCGACGTCTGCTGGCGACGCGGGAGACGGTATTTGGTCTCGTTGTGGTTTTCGCTGATCAGTTTGTTTGAAATGCAACAAACTATGGTGGTTGAGAGTGCATGATTTGCACGTACTCTTTGATTTGCACGCTTTTGTGCCGTGCCTAGTACTGAGGCAGTTCACGCAAACTCGTATATTCGATGACTTGATTAAATTAAATCGCTCGCGTGGTTCTAAACCATTAAATTTAGAGCATTGATACAAAGGGTGCGATCCCCTTTGACAACAAAAACAAATTTCGACAGAGTGATTGTCGCCTTTTTCGACATTAATAAATGTCTTTGCGGAATTATTATTATTTGAGCCAAGACGGCTCGAAGTAGGTTGTGCAATTTGCGCGCGATTAAGAATTCGTTGCTGTCCTCTCACAAAATCAATTAAATCAGAGCTGGACGGGAAACTTTCATCATTCCGAATAGACGATTCGAAAGCCTTCACTGTCTCTATGTCAAGACGTTTAAGGCCCAGTTGTAGCAATATAAATTCTGCGAGATCCTTGATTCGTAACTGTTTCAGTGCGGCAATGTTAGTCGCGTATGTATCTGCAAATTTTTCTAGCGAAGCGGGCGTAACCGAAGTAACAGCAGGTATTTTCAGCAATCGATCAAAGTATGACTCAGCGAGAACGCGGGGATCATTATATTTGGTGCACAATGCGTCCCATATCACTTGGTAATTTGTACCGGTAGGTGTTATAGTTTTGCAAATATTTAAAGCTTTTCCCGTCAACTTGGACATCAGATACTGCATCTTTTCTGAATTATCCAATGAATTATTTGAATGGATAACCGAGATATAAGTCTCATAGAAAAGAGGCCAATTTTCTAATTTTCCGTCAAAGCACGCTATTTCTAAAGGCGGTAATTTAATTTGACGGCGAGGTTTTTCAACTGGATTGGCCAGCATGTTCGCTTCGGTATATTTAATAATGCCGAAAATTTCCTCAAAAGCATTTAATTGAGAATATTCAGCGACTGCTTCTGGGTTCAATTCCAGTTCACAATTAACCTTTTCATCTAGAAGCGTTATAAATTCGGACCGAATTCTTTCTAATGTACTTGCGCCTGATAAAAAAGATTGCCGATTGTTAACACTATCAGAAGCCTTCTTCATCTTGTCGAAGACTGATTGCAAACATGCAAAATTAGCGGCCAATTTTGCATTTAAACGTTTCAAGAGTCTTTCGTCCCGTGACGACCCGGACGCGCTTGTAGCCATTTCTGATTCTGGTTATTTATTATTGAATGCGGTAAAAAATATTATAATAATAATATTTATATAAAATAAATTGATTAATATTAAATTTTTATTCAATAAATTAACTTTTATGCCCGTAGGGTTAACTCAGTGCGGGAGCCGTGAAGGGTTAAGTATTGAAAATGCGGGTAGAACAAATTTATCACTTTACGTCACTTTACAAGTATTATTTTTTTTTATGTATAATACATCCAATACTGGGATGTATTACAATAACCAAATTATTTATAATGAAATGCGGTTAATTTTAAATGCGGTTGATATAACAATATCGGTATTATTATTAGAAATAGATATTAAATAGCGGTATTGGCATATATTAAATCTATTCTATTTGCGGGTAAATATGTTATTTCCGTTTAAACCATCCAGTAATATCGGATAGGAATATCCAGAAATAAAATGCGGGTAGTTATTAATTGATTACGCGGGTATGTAAAACGCAATAACACTCTTATGGTTTATTACCGAAATTACGGAAATTACGGTTCAATATCAGGCTCGTTTGGGCCAACTATGGTGTGTAAGAAGTTATGAAGTTATTTATTATGTTAGTGTAAGAAATGATTGTCGAAGGACCTTGAATGATTGAGCAATGACCACTGTACATAAGACAATATTTGTTGTATGGATAAAGGAAGGACTTACCATTAGGAAAGGGCACTTGTATCTTCCTGTCTTCTCCTCACAACAATGTCACTTAACATGAAGCGGATTGCACTATATCGTCGCGAATAATAATGTCGTAAGATAAGGGAGATGAGACCTCGCGCGGATGCGGTTTATTGTTAGCGGTTCGGGTTATTGCAACATACTGACAGATTACCAAAGGGCACATAAAAATTAGCAGGAACGGAACGGGAGGTAGGACAAAGGAACAATAATACTATCTCAGTACAGTGGTCGCAGGTATGTGTGTATGTGTGCATGAGATGTGTGTATAAATTAATGTCTATTGCGCTTTGGCGCAACCAATAGGTACACGAAGAAAATATACTGATAAGAAATATAGTTAATTTATTAAAACACTGGTCAAATTATTCATTTTCCTATTAAAAATGGGACTGGAGGCATATAACGAATGATATGACAAATTTCGTTACAAAATATCAGTAAAGCACGAATATGTTGTGAGGAAGTCGGAACATGTGTTCATCAAAATAATAATATTTCCGCATGTCGTCCATTATTTTTAATCGGACTAGGGCACCTGCGTGAGCATAAATTCAGATATATTCTGAATAATTAATATTTTCTTGAGAAATGATCATGTAGTCGCTTATTTTACAGTATCTTGATAAAAAAAAGTTCTAGTCATTTTTCTATGTTTATGATTTATTACTGTTAAAAAAGTTTTTTTTTTTTTTTTTTACAGTTATACCGCACAAGAGTCCCAACTGCTCCCGTCTGGAGCCAGTGAGACTATGGCATCCCCAATTGGGGTATGTTGTGAGGCTGAGGGTATTGGGGAGGGGAGGGAGATGGGGAAGAGGAAGGTGGGGAAGTACCTGGCTATTCAGATCTGGTCACCAAACACGGCGATCATTCATAAGTCGTTGTCTTTTTATTTATTTATTTATACGACCATAAAAGCATAGGCGTATTTATTAATACGCCTATAAAGGCTTAGGCGAATTTATTAATACGCCTATAAAGGCTTAGGCGTTTTTACTTATAGGCCTTCATGTTTTACGAGTATAAATATATAAATAAATAATTTGCGATTCCCACTATACTACATATATTTTTGGTGTTACGTTTAATCGTGCGGCTTTACATTCAACCGCAAATTATGAGAATCTCATAATCATTGAAAACTTCACATGAAATGCGTCAATTTGTTATTTTGTACGGGTAAATGCACGTAATCCAAATACCATCAGTATTCAGTAGTGCTTGTGTTGTGTTTGCGGAGTACATTGGTATTATTATATTGAGTCAACGTTGCTTTCCTATACCTAATAGGAAAACAAGAACACGCTGTTCGCTGAGTACACCATGAAACTTTGATGAATGCGTTACGCGATGATGAGAAATTTGAAGACTAAAAGCCTAGTTAGTCAACAGTTTTAAAAAATGCTATTATTATTCGCTTGGTATTGTATTTACCCCTAACTTAAATATAAAGATAGTCAATACTAATAGCCACAAATCAGATGTTATATATGGTTAAATGCACCATTACTAATGATGTCGGGTTGTTTCATAGGCTTTAAACAATTCATCAAATTACGACTTTAATTTCCGGGCTACTTGAAAGTCCTATTCAAGTTCTGTTATTGCATCACCATACGCCAGGTACTTGACAGAACTGAAATAATAACAGAACTTTCACAGAACTTGAAAATTAACTAACAATTATTAATTAACAACCCGTCCTATGCATAGTTTGTTAAAAGTAAACAGCGGTGTTGCGTTATGTTGGGTTGCGGCCGTGTACAACGCTACTAATATTAAATATATATATGCTTCAGAAGATAAGATCTCTACTTTCTTTCAGGCCAATGATTGCAACGCTTCAGACCAAACCTCACACCCTATCCCAACCTCTTCTCAGTATTGTAAAAAATGGGAAATTAGTTTAAACGTGTTAGTATCACAACTAGAGTATTTGAGTAATAACTAAGTAAAATTTTGGAATGTTATTTTGCGGCCAAGTATGAGAATCACTGTTATCATTCGCGTTATATCTATCCACGCCATTTAAGATTTTAATCAATAATAATTGAAAAACCTAAGTACGAGTATATTGCTATTATTATTGACACAGTGTTTTATCTAGCAAAGCATTTAAAGATAGTAATATTAATAATAAAAAAGCCTAATCTCACATATTTTGTACGGTAAAATGAGCTACGTAGTCCGAAGTCTTTGCATCATATGATGTTGCGGCCAAGTACGAGTATATCCCTATTAACATTCGCGCGGTGTTATATCTACGTTTTCATTTTAAGTTTGTCATCAACAACAATAAAAAAGCCTAATCTTGCGAAAATAGTACGTTTAAATGCACCATTATTCAGTTACGTAGGCCATAGAGTTTTTTTATATTTAGGTCGTGTTGCAGGCAAATACGAGTATATCGCTATTAAGTTTAGCCGCGCGGTGGTATTTTAAGTTTCTAATCAATAATTATAATAAAAAGCCTAACATCGCGTATATTGTATGGTTAAATGCACCATTATTCAGTTCCGTAGTCCGTAGTGCTTGCGTCATGTCATGTTGCGGCCAAATACGAGTATATCACTATTAACATTAGCGCAGTGTTACACCTACTTTTCCATTTGAAGTTTGTAAAAAATCTTAATCTAGCGTACATTGTACGGTTAAATCCACCATAATTCAGTTCCGTAGTCTGTAGTGTTTGCACTGTGTTGTGTTGCGGCCGAGTACGAGTATATCGCTATAACTATTCGCGCTGTATTATATTTAGCCGCGCGGTGTATATTTAGCCGGGAGATGCGGAGTCAGTGCAGAAGCCAGCGTCACACGGCGAGGCGGCGTCATGCGGACACTTTATTGCCAAAGTTTTGATATCATATTACCGGCGGCATGTTTTCATTAAAAGTAACTTCGGGCGAATCGAGACATGCACTCACGCGGAATGCTGTTGTTTAATAGTGCACTTTGTATGCAGATAGAAACCCTTTTGCCAACGCAATGTTGGAAATAAATTAACAATTTTAATTTTATAATTTTATCACTCTAATATATTTTATTTACTTGGTATAAAATAGAATAAAATCAAAATGCTGTTTTTCCATTGCTCTCATTAATAAGTTCTTCTAATAAGTTACGAGCCTTTGTTGTTTTGTGTTTAAATTATTTATTATGAGCTATCAATACACTTATTCAAACAAATTAACATTTCCTCTGTTAATAATAGTTCTGTGGACTTAAGTATATTTTAAAGTTCTCATGCGTAATAAATCAAAACAAAAATTTCAAACAAAGAATTTTACATTTTGTCAAAATAAATCACCATCTCAATGACAATTATTTTTATCTATCTTTCTTCAGGTTGGTAGGTACCATAATATTGATTGAACCAATTTTGCAGCTCTTAGTATGAACCACGATCATGCGAACTCTCCCGCCATCTTGATCGGGATTTTTTTTTTTATTGTTTATAGTATTATGTTTTTCTTATTATATTTGTTTTTTGTCATTTGTGTGAGTACAAATACTAAATCAATAATTTATCTTAATGGAATTTTATTGGTCTAGAGCAAGGCTGCCCAACCCCAGGCCCGCGGGCCACAATGTGGCCCGCGAACGAATTATAAGTGGCCCGCGTGAACCATTTTCAAAAAACCCGCCAATTTGAAAAAGTGTCGCGGGTCCGCGGTAAAACAAACAATGCAGCTTGCGCGCGGTCACCAGTGTTGCCAACGAAGGCGATTTATCGCTATTTAGGCTACTCAGAACGAGAATCAGCGACGAAAAAATCTAACATGTTGAACTTACTTTTTAAACAAAAATACACCGGTTTTTGATATAATATTTTTTGCGTCCGAAATGGAATCTTGTAGCCACCCCCCCCCCCCCCGAAATGGAATTGGAATTCGAAAATTGTTGTGGGGAATCATATGATGTTTTTGGGTGCGCGGAATTTCTTCTCAGCGAAGTTCCGTAACAACCCCCCCACCCATGGATTTCAAATATTTTGTGGGGAGCACAATTTTTTTTGTGGGGAATTATGTTTTATAGAAATTCTCTAACAATTTCGCCCAACTGTTAAAAAGGTTGGGCAGCCTTGGTCTAGAGCATATAAATAATGATTGTTTATATATTAATGTACGACTGTTTGTTTCAAAATTAATGTATGAATATTGCTGGAACAAGTAATGTGTGTGTAGAAAACAAATTTATGAGGAAATCTATACTCTCTGGTGTTGATGGTTAATAATGAATTCAATATATTGCTGTGATTTCCCAAGTCAGGATAATTTTATCATTGTTGACCGATTTAATATTAAAAGAATAATGTCATCTGATTTGAAAATACAGCCGTAGTCGTAACCATGACTTGTTCAAGATTCCACGCTGCAGAACAAATGTTCTAGCACAGTACAGCGTGACAAGGGGAATTTCGTCATTGAATGAAATTTCTAATATAGTAGAAATAAATAATTACTCCTTAAAATATCTTAAAACTTTTTTGTATTAATATCTTCTAAGAATGTCAAAATAATTAATCATGTACACGGAGGAAAATGAGTACTGCCAATTTATTAAGAATTTCTTCAAGTTATTGGTAATCCGGTTAAAAACGGAATTTCAAGCCTTTAACGGGTGAATTTACAGATTTCCTATTAAACTTTGTATCGTATATTGACATTATGTATTGATAATTTGCGAATGTATTATCGATGTCGGAACACGTGTTCGACATAAATGTATGAAAGCATATTCATGTTTTGCTAAAAGTTTATCAGGACCTGTTAATTCATTCGTTAAAGGCCTGCAATTCGGTTTTTAACTGGTTTACCAATAGTTTGAAGAGATTCTTAGCAGTTCTCATTTTCTCCGTGTATCTAAATACCGTAAATGGATAATAATTGAACTGTCGTACAATAAATAAAATAAGTTAAATACATTTTGTACGAACCCATTTTTTTTAAATAAACAATTGAGCAATCAGTTAGACCTGAAAAAAAAGTTTCGCCTAATAATTTATCTTTTTACCGCTTAATGAATTATTTCCAATGTCGCCTGGGTAATAAAAGTTTCCGTGTTTATTTCCGAAATACATTGCGAAGCCTTCGTGGTATTACGTCTCCGTTTCTCCCATTAACCTCAGGTGTATTCCGAGGATCCAAAGCCATGTGGTCTGCGTCTAATTTAATAGGTGCCTTGAACTGAGGTCTATTCTAGTATTAGCGCGGCCAAACCAACATAATATACACTTTACAGTTTCCACCAAGGCCGAGTTGTTTTGAAAAGCTTTTGGGATTAATACTTTCGCCTAAAAAACTATCAAAACCACTTACTAAGACAGTATTTATTCATTTATTTATGCGGCTCAAAATGCTATTACATAAAAGTGATATATGATGTAGTGTACATAGGAGAATATCTCTAATATATAGAAAATAATTACAGCATGTAGATGTTATCCATACCTAGATCTCTAAACCAAACAGTCGGTAATCGTACGTCGGTAATGTTTTTAAAATTTCATTTATAGTATCTGCGCAAACCCTTGAAAATTATAGTATTTTAAATATACGGTTATATGTGATAATTTTTTTTTTAACCTTACAATAGCGCCCCTATCTGTACAGTGTAAAGACAGGGAGTTATATCGCCACCCGGTTTAGCAGTATTGTGAGGCAGATTAAATGAAGAAGAAAAAAAAGATCTCGGTAGGGCGTTCCACATACGAGCCATCTTTTAATGAAGTCAACATCATCTGTGAACGGGTGCTCTTCTCGTATACGCCGTGCTACGGTGCACCGTGATCAATGCTGCTAGCTGCTTAGAGCAGGCTCCGTTAAAATACTATTAAAAAAGTCTCAGCATGCCCACACTGCGTCTGTTTATCAGAGATGGCAATCGGTCTGTTAACAATAGATTGTCAGACGGACCGCCCTCCTTAGCACAGAATCAAGTAGATTTATCAAATATTGTGGGGCTCCAGCCCAGAGGTGGCTCCCAAATTCAATTGTTGGGCGTACTTGCGAACTGTACAGGGTTAGCAACTGGTTACTATTGAAGAATCTGCTAGCGCTATACATGTAATTAATTGCCTTTCGAATGTATAGTAAATATTTTTTTAAAATCATTAATGATACAGATTTCGATCGGTCATTTTTCTATTGATTTTTATCTGCCAAACATTTAAACATAATTTCAAAAAACGAATTATTAATTATGATTAAATAATTTTTGTTCCAATTTGACATCTTTTCTGATATGAGTTATACTTCGCAGTTACAAATTTTAGTATAAATAGTTGATTAAACTTGAATAGTTTATTTTACGCATTACGCAGGAATACAATTTCAAATCACGCATGCACCCATTCACATACAACCGATATTGGTATGTTTCGTTATTTGGGTACTTTGTTCTGGTGTTGCGTTGCATACTACTTGATAAAAATGTTTTCAACTTTTCAGTTTTCTAACAAGGATTGGTCTGTGTTTTTCAAACCTAATAATATTTTAATTATTTATTTACTTTTAGGCAGTGACGTGCAATTCATAAAAGAGTCCCTATAAACCTATGCCTTCAATTAAAACAATTAAAAAAACCACAATTTTGTGATCGAAATGATTATTTGTTATTGGTATCGAGGCCCATGGTAATATTTAGTTCAAACATTTAATATTTTTTCGTAGGAAAAATATACAGTAATATAAAATGTGCATCCAAGAATAGAAATGAAAAAGTTTTCATATCGGAATCAAAGAAGAAACAATATTAATCGTGGATTCAATAAATTACCTACACGGAGAAAAATGAATATTGCTAATTTATTAATGATCTCTTCAATATTTTGGTAATCAGGTTAAAAACGAGATTGCAGGCCTTAACTAATAAATTAACAGATTTCCTGATAAACTTTTAGTAAATTACGAATATTTTTTCAAGATATCGGAACATGTGTTCATGAAAATCCGAATGATTTCTGCATTTCGTAATGATATATTATTATACACGACGATTAGGTAGGCACCTATGTATTTTTTTTTAATACAAACCGGTTTCGGCATAGGCGTAGAAAAAAGGTTGTTGCCGAAACATTTTTTTGCAAAATAAAAATTTCTACACATTGTTACAGCTTTTCATTACTTTGCTATCAATTTTTTGTGTAATTTTTACGTGTTATGTTTTGTTCATTTAGACTCTGCACCCGAGTATAAAAATAAGTGTGTATTTTCAACAAGCGTTATATTCAGCAGTTAATAGTGCAACAATATTTTGACAAGTGGATCATTAACACGTCGTTAAAAACACATGAGTAACGCAGAGAAGTTTTAGAAAAAAATCTACAAAGCAGCAAAACAAGATAAGTCATAACAATCCAAAAATACTGCAGAAACTGCTTTCAAAGATTCTGGAATATTGTTTGGATTTTTAGTCCCAAAACACAAGGGTTCATCGCTTTCACAAATATTAAATTATTTATTTTAGAAACATAACTATATTGAGCGTTTTTCTGTACAGTTTAATCTAGAGAAAAAAATATGTACTATCAAATATGTCGATATGTAATGGAAAATGATGTTTTTTTTTTATATATATATATTTAATTTTTTTTAAATAAACACTATTTTGGTAGGTTGACCTACCTAAATAGTGACAGAAAAAAAATCGCAAACAATTTTACCAAAATTATAACAAAAAATCTGGTTCTGTTCTTTGACTTGTAAATACTACTTAATTTTGAGGGATTTTTGCTCTATTTTATATAAGTCGTGTTTTATTACTCATTATTATTGTTCAGCTTAACCTTTTTCTGCTGTAGGACACTATAATAATAAAAATTCGTAGCAAAATGTTTGTATTTTCCAAAACTATAACCTACTTTTACAGATAATACTATTTGTACTAAACAATAAATTAATTAGTCTAGAAATCATGAAAGAAATTCACTACAACGCCCCACTTTCTTTCGTCCAATATATTATTTTTAAGTTTGTGCCATCTCATTGTTCTCAAAGTATAACAATTAGTAGATACAATCTTGTGAACATAAAAATAAAGATAAATAAATAAACAGAGAAAATAAAGATTCTTTTGGCCCTGTCCCAAAAAGATTCTTTTCAGCTCTGCAGTAATTGTATTTCAAATATATTTATACTTCGTTACACCTCATTCTAAAGATTTATTTTCTAGGATGGACTGGAAGAATTTTTCATCAGTTTTGAGTGCCTTAATTTCTTCACTATAATGCAAAATTTAATATTCGTTTATATTTGGTAAATGTATGGAAAGAATTCAACAATAAGAATAACAGAAAATAGTATATTATTGCATTAAGAAATAAATCATTTAGATTAAAGGAAAACTATGTATCCTCTTAGCAAACTTACTACAAGTTGTACAAATAATTTATAAAAACTTATAGAAGTGAACAAAACTTCTCACTTTATTAATTGAAATTTTTAACATTCAGTAAATTAATGGATGTACGTAGGTAATAATGTTTAAAATTAAATTAATTAATTAATTTTAAATATTGTTTTATAAAATTCATAAATGTATTATTTCGCTTACCAGTTCTGAAGAAAGAAATCTCGATGAGTTGTAAATGTTTTGCAACCAAAAAGTTTACAATTTTTTCAGTATTGTGCATTTTCCTTAGTTACAACAATTTTATACATTGGATGGGCATATAAAATCATTTTTTACTTCGACCATGGCACTTGTATTTAGTCAAAAACTTCCGTTTACGCATACGCATGGATACCTTAAACATGATTGTTTTTAAAAATTCCGTTTCGATATGCTAACGATTTATATAAGTCATTGTGAGTCAATGTGACACAAGGTGTAACTATAAGAAAAAAATAATCCCAATGATACTTCAGTTTTAACAGTGCACATAAAGGGTAATGTACAAGTTATAAATTAGTATGAAGAGAACCACGCGCACCTGAATGATATCTTTTTTTAAATTACGGAGTTAACTCAAAGTTACCGCTTTTCAAGAAATAAACACCAAATTATCCTTATAAATGTAAAACACAAACCAACTTACCTAAGCGAGAAATATGGAAGGTCCCTTAATTCAAATTTACCGCCAAGAGCCCTTCACAACTGGTGAACTTTTCAACAAGAATAAATCAAGCGATACAATAATTACTATTATTTGCACAGTGTTAAAAAGTTCTCGTTATATTCTGGAAATATAGCGGACTTTTAACATTCAACTTAATTATTATTTATCCCGGATGAGATCCCAGGACGTTAGAAAAGGAGGGGAAGTGTTTGTTTGGTTGATTTTACACTGATCTCACAAACTTTTGGGGTTTTCAGGTGGTTTACGTAATTTTCCGTGTTTCCGGTTAGAGAGTTCCGGGCGGCGTCGCGGCGGAGCACGGAACACGCAGCCTCCGTCTCGACGTCTCTCTTCTGGGCCGGTCCACTGGACCACGGCGAGAAACGCTGCAGGGGAGTACCAGGAGACAGAGATATCGCTTACACTAAACGAAAAAACAAGAAGAAATACACATGTTATGATGGCGTCATTTTGTCTGCGTGGAACTAACGCATTACAAGGAACATTTTTCAAATAATGTATAAGTTAAAGAATGTTTATAACTTACTTATTATTTCTTAACAACACAAAAACCTTCCTACTCATAGTGTTAGAATATATATTCTAACTAAAGCAATCTATTTATTGTTCATGTTCTAACAGTAAGATCTGTTTTTGCAGAAAATCTGTTTCTCTGTGTCATTCAAACCATTTAATGCATGGTATCATAAAATTTGAACTATTTACAACTGGCAAAACCCAACTGTTTTCAGCTTAGTAAATAACTATTAATTTAACTCTCAAAAAATAATTTCGATTGTTTAAAAGGAGCATAGCGATGATACAGATGATTATAACGATTTTCAGTTTCATTTTCAGATGCAGTTATTTTATGCGATGTTTGAATATTTGTTATAATTATTATAAGGCAATTTTCATAACGCCGTTTAGTAAAGAATATCACCTCAATGGCATATAACAAATCTATTTTTAAATCGGTTTAAATTCTTCGGTTTTGATAAATTATGTTTTGATTATTTTTCAACACTGACTGCTGAAATGAAACAATGAAGAGAACGCACCCTACTGTCGAATTTTTTGAAGTAAGCTCTAATAATCCAAAGAACTTTCAACATAAATTCCTAACACAAATTCATTTTAAACTCAGTATTCCCATTGAAAGCTAAACTATAATTATTTGATGATTGAATTAAATATTTTAAAACTCGCAGATCGAAGAATTATATCCGACTTAATATATATGTTCGAAATCGTAAATGATGGTTCCATGATAACTCAATACAGTAACAAAACTATTCAACAAACTTTTAAAAAGTGATATAAATTCATTATAAACGATGAAAAAAAGAGATATAAATTCATTATAAAACGATGAAAAAGTGATATAAATTCATTATAAACCATGAAAAAAAGTGATATAAATTCATTATAAAACGATGAAAAAGTGATATAAATTCATTATAAACGATGAAAAAAAGTGATATAAATTTATTATAAAACGATGAAAAAGTGATATAAATTCATTATAAACGATGAAAAAAACATTTGTTTATCCTAACCTAACCTACTTAACCCAGTTAATAAAGTTTTTGTTTCATCACTTTCCATGACTTTATATAACTTTTTAAAGATGTGATGAATAAGCATTGTGATGATTTATGCGGTCACCGTAAATGATAGTATAGACAGCATGGATTTAATTAACCTCATTGGATTTCATGAACATACGAGATCTACTCGATCCAAAATCATGTTTAAATGTAACAATGTACCTAGATTACATGAAGTTAGTAATAGATACGAGAATCTATTTAACTGAACGGAATTTAGGTACAAGAAGGCTATACTATCATATATTTTCAATAAATATTAATTTAACCTAAGTCTATAAATAAGTTTTGCATGCATTAGCATTTCTTATATACTGCTATAGTTTCTGTTCGTCTATATATTCTTATGTCATTGTACATGATTTATTGCTCATGTTATATTTATATCGTTGATATTAAATAAATTAATAAACATTGTTCGCAAAATATATCACAATAATTTCAATTTGCCAAAACAACTTTACAAAATTCAAATCTCAAACAAAAACCGAAAAAATTAAAATCATTCAAATATTCTTGCAGCTACAAAGCGCATAAACAGAACAATATTTTTTCATTGATAAAATGAATATTCTGTATTAAATTCCTATTTTTTTATTTAATAAGCTTGAAAGCAACAGGCTACACCCGTAGAAATCGAAAATAAAGTCTACTCCACGCATCTATTTCAGGCCCAGTGGAGATGGTAGGGGCAGCAGAAATTCGTACGCAACTTGCTGATTGCAGATTAAACAAATAAGTAGATACGCAGTATTATACAACAATGTATTCAGCGACTATTTCTGATAGAGTCTCATAATGAGCTATTCATATTTATATGATTTATAGAAATAGCTTCGTAAGATAACATCAATGCGTAGAAGAAAATGTAAAACTAATGTATTTGGTCTTGGCACACACTCCTTGCCTCATTCACATTCATATATAATCTTCTATTATTCGCACTTTTTACATAGCCCGACTCAAGAATCTGATGCACTTCATCGTGCCATGTCTTTCTCAGGCGTCCCAACTTATTCTACCATTCCTTCTTACAATATTTTTTTTTTTCATTCGTTCTACATGCCCAAACCCTAATTACGCTTACATTAGCCATGCTCAGATCCGTAAAAAATCACGGGATAGTCTGAATTCTTGCTAAAATATTATATAAAATTCGGCTAAAATACTACATCTTAACCCTTAAATGCATGATTTATTTATTTTTTGGAAAAAAATATATTTGGTAGATATGTACAATTACTACATGCATACGCAAGGAAAAACAAAGATTTTTTTTTTGTTTTTAATGATATTTGATTAAAAAAAACAATTGTTGCAGATTTACAACACCATGTATTTAATAGAAATTAATAAGTGTACCGGAAAAAATACGAGTTATTACATATAAGATTAAATATAATTACCGTGAACTTGATAATTCTAAAACGGCTTGCATTAAGTATGCACCAAAGAGTTGAAGGTGGTTTAAACGGTATGTTGCCGTTTTGCAACAATATGCATTTAAGGGTTAAGTAAATAATCTCGGGCTTGTCGGAAGTCTTAACAGTGAAAGTTTGATTTTGAAAATGAAACTTAATTTTAAAACAAAGTCCTAGTTCATTGAACCAGAGTTGCATTCACAGACAGACAACCGAAATTAGTATGTTTGATGATTTTGAGGTTTCTTTCTTATTTAAAAAAAATAACCAAGTTTTTTATACATTATTGGACGTAGAATATGAATTTATACAATATTAGTGGTACCGGGCAGATGTTGTCCTATCACAGACCGCCTTCTACTCGTATGAAGGGAAGTTAGAACTTGCCGTTGTGTGAAAAATCTTAGAACAAAAAATTTCTACAACAGCGCTACCTATCGGGTCAAAACTATCCAATATCTCATGCTGGAACTAACTATACACAAAACTATCCAATATCTCATGCTTGAACTAACTATACACAAAACTATCCAATATCTCATGCTGGAACTAACTATACACAAAACTATCCAATATCTCATGCTGGAACTAACTATACACAAAACTATCCAATATCTCATGCTGGAACTAACTATACACATTCACAATATTGCGATTTCGGAGATATGATATATTAAGATGATAAAATTCCCCGGTTACTAACAACCTAACAAACAGTTCTTGAAAAACTCTTAAAACCATCATTATGCGAAGAAAATGTTGCTCGTGTGATAATGAAGGACATAGATGGCAGCGAAATTGAACTCACGATACCTGTGTAGAAACCCGACGCAATTATCTAATCAGCTACCAACCGGTCTAAATGTAGGCATATCAATGCCTTTGCAGCCAATGTGTTTATAATGTTTTTTATTTGACAAAAAATGTAATTATTTCTACTGAAAATCACTTCTTCCAAACTTTCTCAAATTAATATAAATACATCGCCTTTTGTATTTTTAATGTAAGTTACGTTTACAAGTAAATCACTCAATTAAAAAAATATATATTTTTTAATTTGGGAGGCGGGTGTGGGTACCGCCGCCTCGGTAACCATTTATTGGATAATCAACACCCTGCCGTAGGTCACCAAGTTGTTGGTTACGTTTGGTGACATAGCAGGTCAGCGGCTTGACATAGTATTCTTGTCCCACCCAGGCCTATTGTTTTCAAAGTCTCCCATCACAACACAAGCAACGTTTTCCGCTTAGTATGGTAGTAGTATATATTTTCAGGTTATTCGTAACCCGGGAATGTTTGTGTTTCTTCTTAAGCGGGTCGAATTGGGAGAGTTTTGACTTATACCTTTTCTGTCCCTTAACTTCCTCCCCGTACCTTTCCCTAAAAAGACCCTCCGCACAGCATCTCCAAAGATATCATAGGCCCTGAGGGATTTTTTTCGTCAAGGCGTCCCGTGTGGAGCTAATGTTAAAAGAATATACCTATATTTTACAAAATCGTATCTCGTATAATTTTGCATGATGATTGAAATTTTAAAGGTACATAATGTTATTAATTTATTGCACCTTAAAACGTTGTAAATCTGGCTTGACATGAAGTCTACATTAGATTTACAACGTTTCGAATGCTCTGGAAGACATCCAGGAGGAGTGGGCGGTCTATCCTCTCTTCCTACGCCACTGGGCTCGCTGTCAATGTTGTATTTCCGTATATCCCAGCGCGAGACACGCTCGGGCCGCTCGTGTAAATAGGAAAAGTATTTGCATGCGGTTAATAAATTAAACACCTTTTTATAAGACGATAAACCCACTTGCTTTTCTTCGCGTGTCCCGAGCAGCGGAATATAAAGGTATAAACGCCCTCACAATTTGCAGAATAGACTAGAAAGACAAGTTCCAAAACTGGCTCGGTGAAATAAAATAAATTAATTTTCAAAAACAATAAAAAATCGACACGTAAAAAACAAATTAATACATGTAATACATCTGTTATACTATTAGACGTTTGAGGACTGAACCTTTCCTCGCCAGGGACTGAGTTCAACCACGATAACAACTAAGCCAAATCCTGATTGGGTAGTACTGACATTTATTCCGTATATTAACTGCGACGGTGTAATCGAATTTCAAAGAAATGCGTACATATCCCCGTGTGAGTGCGTGATTGCCATGTTGACAAAATGCTTTACAATCGATAACGAGTCTATTTGCCGAGTTTCAGCTCAATCAAAAAGTCGTTAAACTCAGCTTCCAAGATTTTCATTCAATCCAAAAATAAAAGTGAAATTCAAATACATGTATTTAAAAACTAATGCTTTTCGTGGGACCCTATTCTAAATGTGTATTCAGAATGTATAATTTCAAAACTACATAGCACATTATGGAAATGAAGTTACAAAAGAAGTCCATTTAGTGATTTTATAAGGAAATTATGAGCAATTTAATGACGCCAGAGCTCACTGTTTGAGTTTTTCTACTGCTCTTACGTGACATTATTAGATTTCCGGTGCGAAAAAATCACATTAAATTTTAATTTATTCGATTTATTTTGAATATTTTTGAATCAATGCGTTAACGCGCCGATTTTGAAACTAGGCAACCTATTGGGCGATCGGGCGATGAACAGCCCACGCCCAGGTTTAAATTCAGAACACAGATTTAAATGACCAATCGAAGGCGGCAATTTCCATCGAAACGCGCTCTATCGAAAGCGACATCATTTTGACAGATAGTAAAGATGGCGGCCTGCCGTATCTATTTATAGATTGCCTTAGCTCTAGCACATGTCGTACGGATATAAAACATTTTCCATGCAGTTAACAGAATGCGAAAATGATATGAAAATTACTCGGATTCATCATCAACACCGCCATTTGTTTGCATGGTGTTAAAAAGTTAAAAACATTTATTTATTTTCGGTCAAAGACGTTACAATACGTCAAGACTTGTCATTGTCTCACAAACTCAACATAAAATGTTTCAAGTAAGAAACACTCTTATGTTTGCAGTAAATTCTTAGTAAAAATGTTGTTCATGTGTGACAAAGATAGACATTCATAAAATGTATGCATATAAACGACATTTACAATTTGATCAAAAGCTAATACGACAGTTTCAAATGTCAAAAATTCAAAATTACGATGGAATGTGATAACATTTGAAACACCGCAAACTGTATTTGGAAAACTAGTTTTTGAAAAACTTCTCAGAGGAAAATTACTTTATCACCATTTTATAATTTAACTATAGCTATGTGGATATGGTTTTATATAAAATCTATCTTATATGCAAAATTTAATAAAGGTAAAGAAAAAAAATTGTTTTTGCACGCAGGCTTTAAAAATCTGTTTTTTTATTGCTGTCCTGTACAACATATGTTTCTTTAAATTTGTTTATATTTGTAATTATATATATATATGTTTAGATGAATAATTTTTTTTTAAAGAAAGACAAACATTCACGGGTTACGAATAACCTGACAATATTTGAAAATCTGCTACTACCACTGCAGTAAGCGGAAAATGTTGTTTGTGTTGTGATGAAGGACTTAACCAGCCTAGGAATTGAATACACTAAGCCTGGGCTAGTCTAAGAGTAGTACCAGATCAACACAATAATATAAGAACAGTCTCAGTTCAACACAATAAAATATATAACATAAGAGCAGTCCCAGTTCAATAAAATAAAATATTTAACATCCCAGTTCAACATAAAAAAATATATAAAAAAAATAAGAGCAGTTCCAATTAAACGCATTAAAATAAATAACATAAATACATTCCCAGTTCAACCCAATAAAATATATAACACAAGAGCAGTCCCAGTTCAACACTATAAAATATATAACACAAATATAACCCAGTTCAACACAATAAATATACAACAAAAGAACAGTCCCAGTTCAACACAATAAAATATATAACACAAGAACAGTCCCAGTTCAACACAATAAAATATATAACATAAGAGCAGTCCCAGTTCAACACAATAAAATATATAACATAAGAACAGTCCCAGTTCAATATAATAAAATATATAACACAAGAGCAGTGCCAGTTCAACACAATAAAATATATAACATAAGAGCAGTCCCAGTTCAACACAATAAAATATAGATATCTATTAAGAGTGCAATAATTTAGAAGAAAACTTTAATCATAAATAATATCAACACAATCAAATATTAGCTTTTTCAATGGTAAATTAATTAATTTCGGTAAAAGACTTTAAAATAAAATATATAAACGATTTCAACATTAAATTTAGATATTTATCAATTTTTGAAGCAGTAATTATTAATCATCTAACTTTAAGGTATAACCGTAAAACTAATTAACCCTCTGGCTCTCTTCTTACCCACACTTACCTACATATTGTTGTTTCTGCTCTCCTGACGTTCTCTTCCTGGCATAACATGTATGTAATTTGTTTAACTTATAGTGTGTATAAATATATTTACTAAAAATAACAATTTATTTACTATCCCGCAGCCAAGTGGGGGAGTAAGTAGTACCCAAAATTACTATCCTCCTTATATTAGCAAATACTTGACATATCATTTTAGTATTTTACGTATTCCTGCGCGAATACATAAGTTACCATTAATAATTGACTGAATAATTGGGATTTCTATAGTTTAAAAGCCCATAAGACAGAAAGATGCATGAGGTCTTCGGAAGACTCACTTGGTTACAAACGTTTTGTTTGGCATCTTGGCCTGTCAAGAGTTAATATTATTTCAAATAATAACTAATCACTTTTTTAATATTATGTATTTTATAAGTTTATTTTCTGTATTTTTTTTAGTTCAACTACCCCGATGATGTAACATTTATGTCCGAACTAGTGAATGTCAACACGTACATCAAATATTTAATGTATTTGGAACATCGAATGTTTTAATTCGATGACAGCTGATTTAACAGATGAATAAGTACGTACTTGCTAGACTTATTATTAGTGTTGATGTCGACTTTTCAACGAAGGTCCTTCCCATATAACTTTTTTGGTGTAAAAACTAAAACGCATATTTTTCTTAAAAAGATCTTTTTTTTATTGAAACCGCACAAGAGTTCCAACTGCTCCCAACCGTCTGGAGCCAGTGTGACTATGGCATCCCCAACAAGGTTATGTTGTGAGGCTGAATGTAGCGGGTAGGGGAAGGGGATGGGAAACTTGGGAGAGTACCTGGCTATTTAGATCTGGTCACCAAACACGGCAAGCATCCTTTCAATTCTTAATGGTGGTCTTACACCAAGGCGATACTGAGAGTATGTTCAACTCTGGAACGTGCCACAAATATACTACATATATATTATTTGAAAGGATTGATTTCTGAAATAATACAAATTAATGAAATTAATTACGCACGCCGGGATTTGGAGTCGCTACCTTCTGCTTGCTAGTCGAGAGTCTTACCCCTCGACCACGGAGACCGTAATCAAAAAAAATATTTTAAAATCGATTTAACCCTTTCAGTACCGCACTTTTTTATTTCCATAAATAACACCTTTAATAATAATTCGAAATTTTTTTTCGTCTAATTTTTTTTTTTGCTTACTAATTTAGTTTTTGTTTTCTAATTTAATTTTGAATACTGTTAGGCCTCAAAGGGTTATGTTTTAATAGCATGGAAAAAACCTATTACACAAACAGTTGTTTAATTTAAGAAAATATAAATTTACAGTGTAACATGACAAGTCTGTGCCGTGGAAAGGCAGGGCAGCTATTGCGCCACCCGGTTGGGCAGTTTTATGAGGCTGGTTAAAGTCGGGGCTGCAGGAAGAGCTTTATAAAAAAGGGTCTTGAAGATGTTCGGATTTTATGAAGGAGGAAAAACAGATCCCGGTAGCTCGTTTCGCATGCGAGCCGTCTTACACAAAAACTAGTTGAAGAAGCGGCCCGTTCTCATGAAGCCAACGTCAATTGTGAACTATCTTCATGAATATAAAGAAAACATGATAATAATAATGTATCGCAGTCCAAGCAAAACGCGATCTATCATTATATTTGCGGTATTTATGGCTGGAACAACGGTTGCAACCTAGCTGAAAAAATATACGTCATGAAGAATATCCTTCAGATGTGATATTATACAATAATAATGGTAGTGTTGATTTTCAATTCAACTGTCATTTCCTTGCAATTACTCTAAAACTGTTCTATGTAATAATTGAACACTAGCAGTTAAAAACCCGTTCCACGGGTTTCCACCCGTTCCCTGCGGGCGGCACTTGGTTGAGCTTCGCCCAGTTTATGTGATACTAACAACAGTTACATTTAATAGGTAGATATTAGGTCAATGGGTAGATATATAATAGAAAGACATTCTGTAGTAGTCAGAGCGCGGACAGTGAGAGGAACACCCTTCACCCCAACTTTTAAATCTAATAAGAATTATTTTATTGGGATAAGTCCTAAAAAAATCTACATTATTGGGTAAAATAATATTACGCTCTTGCAAAAAGATTGTCAAAGTAATATAGTAGTAGTATGTTTTAAAAATATATTAAGAATTATTATATTGGGATAAGTCCTAAAAAAAATTAAAAAAAACAATACATTTCCAATTTTGAATGAAAATACTATCTTTAATACACTTTGGCACTTCGTATGTACTTTTTGCCACTAAACGAGAGTTTATAAGTTTTTGAGGACTTTTGTCATATAAAACACGAAATAAATCGGTCACGTCCTTGATGAATTATTCAAGTCTTTGAATTGTGTATTCGTTTTCTTTCAATTGTGTGAGCTTCAATAATTAAACTGCGATTATTCCTCTGTCCAACGGGACATTTCCTCTGTCCCATAGGACATTTACAGTGTCCGACGGGACAATTCCTCTGTCCGATAAGACATTTGCAGTGTCCGATGGGACATTTCCTCTGTCCGATAGGACATTTGCAGTGTCCGACGAGACATTTCTTCTGTCCCACAGGACATTTGCAGTGTCCGATATGACAATTCCTCTGTCCGATAGGACATTTGTTGTGTCCGACCGGACCAATCATCTGTCCGATAGGACATTTGCAGTGTCCGACGGGACATTTTCTCTGTCCCATAGGACATTTGCAGTATCCGACGGGACATTTCCTCTGTCCGATAGGACATATGCAGTGTCCGACGGGACATTTTCTCTGTCCGATAGGACATTTGCAGTGTCCGACGAGACATTTCTTCTGTCCCACAGGACATTTGCAGTGTCCGATGGGACAATTCCTCTGTCCGATAGGACATTTGTAGTGTCCGACCGGACCAATCCTCTGTCCGATAGGACATTTGCAGTGTCCGACGGGACATTTTCTCTGTCCCATAGGACATTTGCAGTATCCGAAGGGACATTTCATCTGTCCCATAGGACATTTGCAGTGTCCGACGGGACATTTCCTCTGTCCGATAGGACATTTGCAGTGTCTGACGGGACATTTCATCTGTCCCACAGGACATTTGCAGTGTCCGATGGGACAATTCCTCTGTCCGATAGGACATTTGCAGTGTCCGACCGGACCAATCCTCCGTCCGATAGGATATTTGCAGTGTCCGATGAGACAATTCCTCTGTCCGTTAGGACATTTGCAGTGTCCAACGGGATATTTCCTCTGTCCGATAGGACATTTGCAGTGTCCGACGAGACATTTCCTCTGTCCGATAGGACATTTGCAGTGTCAGGCGGGACTTTTCATCTGTCCCACAGGACATTTGCAGTGTCCGAAGGGACATTTCCTCTGTCCGATAGGACATTTGTTGTGTCCGACGGGACATTTCCTTTGCCCGATAGGACATTTGCAGTGTCTGACGAGACATTTCGGGTAAAATTTCTCCCGGTTAAAAAAATAAATTAAAATAGTCAAATTTAATTAAAAAACTTTATCAAACTGAAAGATGCGAAACTGCGGTGAGGAATACGAGTCTAAAACCCGTGGAAGAGTGAACCAACACAGGGAAAAAGAAGCGTTATTGAGATTGGGAGCTGTGTGCTGAAATGACTGCAACATTTAAATGACAAAGCTGACTGTCCAATAGACGTTGTCTTTTACAACGATAATTGTTGTGGACAACAAAAAGATAACTTTATGATGGCAATGTACAAATATGCTGTTACAACATTAAAAAACATAAAATCTATCACTCAGTTAAAAGAGCACTCCGAAGCGGACCTATATACTTACCTTCCCAATACGCCATGGCCATGAAAACGGCAAAGAAAAGTGGCAAGCCTTACCTGGTTCATGAGTTGGGTCATGAGGACTTTTTGATATAAAAGCTCTGAAGGACCCCCAGGTAATTTTACCCATTTTGGACATTCGAATGTTTAAAGTAATTAAAGACAACGGCAACTTTTACTTCAAAACATCCTACGGATCACATGCCTGGGAGGAGGCGAAGAAAAGGAATAAACGGGGCAATGGGAGCGTGAATCCTGTTCTGATGCAAGCTTATTCCAAGAGACCATTGATGAGAACAAGAAAAATGGTATCCTAAAGTTAGTTACCGCCGGGATAATAACGTCAATTTATTCAGATTTCCATAAACGATTGTTACCAGCAAAGGGAAGAGCAGTTTTATGTTAATGGTTTATAAAAAAATTGTGAAGCAATTAATTATTTTTTCATTGACAACATTATCTTTTTTTTAAACGTAAAACAGGTTCCAAAAGAAGAAGCCACTATGAAACAAAAGCAAATATTACACTGATTTTAAAGCCATACTGGCATATCTGCATTTTACTCTTAATTTAAGCAATTTTCGATTTAATTGCAACTACTACATCAATAAGCAGTATTCGTCTAAATTTTATTAATTCATAAGGTGGCTTTGAGGTGAACCAAACGGACGTTAAAAGGACAATATCATATGAGAAATCTTTAAAGCGCTCTGGTGAAAAACTAGCATTTTGCAGATATGCCGGTTTGATTTCACAGCGACGATGTGTTTCTAAGTATACATGACGGATGTAGTAGTGGGAGACAGGTTTTGGCATTGTAGCGGGATGGGGGAGGAAAGGGATGAGGGAATGTTGCCTCGCAACTAAAATTAAAAAAATTGTAAATTAGCAATTTTAACATACAATTAGGTAGAATTAAATTAATCATTATGATTTTGTGCTATTCATACATAAAATGTGATACAATTAACTTCTGTAACGATAGTAACTAGCAGTGAATATGTCAGTTTGTATGTCTATATTTGCAAGGTTTTTGTTGTACCAACTGCAGGTTCTGTTCATAAATTCATTTTGATTGGAGTTGGTGTTGGGTTTGTCAATATAGAAAAGGAATTTTTGTATGCTATACCGAAGCGGTGCGTGGAAATTTATTTTGTTTACCAACTCCGGGCAATCAACTTTAGAGTTGATAATTTTGTAAAGGAGCACCTGATCAGCGACAAGCCTCTTGTTGAGTAGTTTCGTGATTTTAAAACGTTTCTCGATTTCATCGCAAGAGTTGTATATGTTGAATGATTTCAAATTGAGAAATTTTAGAAATCGCTTTTGAATTCTTTCTAACCTGTTAATACAAACAATGTAGCGCGGATTCCAAACCTGTGAACAGAATTCTAGGTGTGGACGAACGTGTGAATTATAGAGAACCATATAAGTCTTAGTTTTGTTGAAGAATTTGCATGTTCTCCGTACAAAACCTAGACTTTTGCTTGCTTTGGTGACAATATGATCAACGTGTTTCTCAAAGGTAAGTTTAGGTCCAAAAAAACTCCAAGATCACAATGAAAAGGTAGTATCCAACAAGACGATCATCTTGAACCGACACCGGAGCGTAACAAACAAATTTACATACAGATAAAATGCCAAACGGTTGAGTTGCTGAGCTCAGTAAATAAAACATCACGCAGGAACCAGATACAGTTTTCCCGATACTTCTAGAATAATTCCAGGAAATGAAAATAATTCCGTTCTATCAAATGTACGACTTCCAGTAACTTGTCAAAATCAAATTTCAAACCGGTTAACATTCCGCTATTTTAAATTGGAAAATAACACGAAAATAATGATATTGCCATAATTCTACCAACTTTACCGTAAATTATGATTTGTTTTGAATAAAGAACTTTTTTTAAATAGAATTTAAATGAAGCAAGAACAGATAACGTTTAAAAGAGAGTTGTGTGACTATATGTCGTCTCGCGCGACGTGGTTAGTTAGTTTAGTTAACTTTATTTATGAAATTCGTTGTTTATCATTTCATAATTCTATTTATTACTATGCATGTACTCAGATTACTTATTATTTTTAATTGGTACTATCTACACAATTTACTTCTTATTATAATATTTACTTTTATTTATTTATTTATCATTATCTTCTTAATTTACATATTATTATCTACTTAATTTACATATTATTATCTACTTAATTTACATATTATTATCTACTTATTTTACATTTTTTTATGTACCTACCCAATGTACACATTATTATCTACTTAATTTACATATTATTATATGTGCCTAATTTATATATATTCTTATCTTATACCGAGGAAGACATGGCATGACCAAGTGAATCAGATACTTGAGTCGGGCGATGTCAAGAGTCAGAGCAATAGAAGAGTATGTATGATACGATGTATGAATGTGAATGAGGCAAGGAGTGTGTGCCAAGACTGAGTTGTTTGGCGGTCCGTCCTCTCTGCCTACCCCTGCGGGGAAACGGCGTGATGGTTAGTTAGTTAGTTAGTTAGTTAGTCTTATCTACTTAATTTACATAATATTATCTACTTAATTTACTTATTATTATATGATTTATTTACTTATTATTGTCTCATTAATTTACATTTAATTAATTATCTACTTAAATTACATATTTTTACTTTCCTAATTTATATATTCTTAAATACTTGTATTTATATTTATTGACTCCATTTATAGAATTTTTTTTTTTTTTTTTTTTATTTGGTACATTATTTTGTTACAATTTATGTTTTCCAGTAATGTAGGCCTCACTGGGTGGCTTGCCCGTGCTGAGGCCTTCATTTTATAATATGAAAATCTAGTCTACATATTACATTTAAAGAGAAGATAGTAAATTTGAAAAGAAAATAATAAATTTAAAATTAAAAATAAAAATACATAATAATACATTTAAAATTAAAAAATAATACAATGAAAATAATCTTGTGTGTTTGTGAGTGATGTGTGTTTATGTTGGTTTTGTGTGTTACGTGTAGGTTTTATTTTTATTTTATGCTATGACATTTTGGTAATATTGTCTTTTTTGTTGTTTAATCCATTTTGTAATTTTGTGTGTGAATTTATTTTTATTTTCCTCAATTTTAATTTCAATTTTTAGACTGTTGAAAGCTTTTATAGCATGGTATTGGTAGTGTCTTTGTCCAAAGGTTGAATTTACTGTTGGAGTTTTAATGTTTTCTTTGTACGCTTGTCTAACTGGTCTGTTAGTGTTATTTTGTGTAGAATAATCTATACCAATACTAAGAATCTTACAAATTAGAGTAGCGTTGGTCAATTATTTTTAATGATTTGTCTTTTATGTAGTGTTGTTGTAATTTCTTTTTTACTTTATGTCACTCTTACGTTTTACTAATATTGCTTCATATTTAGTTTTCTTTTTTTATCATTTCTTAATATTTTGTCATTATACTTGTAATCACAATTTTACAACTGTGTATTTTGTACCTACTTTACAATGGGTTACATCTATTTACTGTCAGTATCTCCTGTATAATACAGATCTTCTATGTACACTGCATCATGTATCACTTTTATGTAAAAGCCTTTTTAGGCGTATATATATACATAAATAAATACTTAATTTACATATTATTATCTACTTAACTTATTTACTTAATTATATATATACTTAATTATTTTCTTGGGACAATTTCACAATATTAATTTTCATTCGCTTATTCGTATTTTTCGTCAATTATTATTAATTATTCATACTATTCCTCTTGTCATTGTCACTGTGGTCACTGGTCATCCCATGATTGTGGCTGTAATTTGCTTTGTAATACTTCTTTAGTTTACAGTAGCATATTATAGTTGCCAATTACAACGAACTGCCCAGCTGTAATTTTCGTTTAAATAAATGTATTTAGTATTTGTTTTTTTGATTTACATTTTGAATATTATTTAAGTTTATATGCATTTTTTCTATAATTGTAAATCTGTACGTCTCAACACAGGAATGCCATAGTGAGATGAGCGACTTATAATTTTATTTTTTTTACAATATTTTTTTATCAATAAATAAAATAGTATTACACATAGCATAACATCACATATATATAATATACGTAGGAAAATCTTTTGTTTTTGCTGTAGACCGTAAACAAACAGAGATTCTGATTTACGGAGATCAAGAAATAAATCTACACCTTTAGTGAATCGCCTTGACATTCGTGTTAGAACTAACTACCAAAGAGTATTCTAAATATAATGATTTTGAAAATAATTATCTCATAAATATAATATAATACTAGCTGAGCCAACAAATAAATTATAATACTAGCTGAGCCAACAAATTAAAAATAATACTAGCTGAGCCAACAAAGTAAATATAATACTAGCTGAGCCAACAAAGTAAATATAATACTAGCTAAGCCAACAAAGTGAATATCTAGCTGAGCCAACAAATTAAATATAATACTAGCTGAGCCAACAAAGTGAATATACAAGCGTACAAAGAAAACATAAAAACTCCAACAGTAAATTCAAGCTTTGGACAAAGACACTACCAATACCATGCTATAAAAGCTTTCAACAGTCTAAAAATTGAAATTAAAATTCAGGAAAATAAAAATAAATTCACACACAAAATTACAAAATGGATTAAACAACAAAAAAGACAATATTTCTAAAATGTCATAGCATAAAATAAAAATAAAACCTACACGTAACACACAAAACCAATATTAACACACATCACTCACAAACACACAAGATTATATATTAAATGTATTATTTTATCTTATATTGTAGATTGTATTTAGATTATTTTCATATTATAAAATGAAGGCAAGCCACCCAGTGAGGCCAACATTACTGGAAAACTTTGAAATGTAAAAAAATATTTTACCAAATAAATAAATAATAATAAATAATACTAGCTGAGCCAACAAATTAAATATAATACTAGCTTAGCTTTTCTTACAACATATAATATTATGTTTCTCATATGAAGCAGATACTTTGTTATGTCACATTATAATATTTGTAAGAGACAGCCTCCGTGGTCGACAGGTAAGACTCTCGACTAGCAAGCGGAGGTCGCGGGTTCAAATCCCAAATTCAAATTAATATTACACATATTACTAATTTAAAATAATAAATATTATATTTGCTCCACGTACCAGAGAGGTAGATACTCTCCACCATTCGGAATCGAATGGTTGCTTGAAATGGTTTTGGCCGTGTTTAGTGACCAGATCTGAATAAACAGGCACTTTCTCACCTTCCTCTAGCCCATCTTTTTCCCCTTCCCGCTACATTCAGCCTCACAACATACCCGGGGATGCCATAATCCCACTGGCTCCAGACGGTTGGGAGCAGTTGGTACTCCTGTACGGTTTCACATAAAAAATAATTTAAAATATCACCACATTTATTTATACTGACGAAACTACAGTTGTAGCGAAACTCAGTCGGCATAAAGTATAAAAGTGGTGTTTTCTAGGTTATTTTTTAATGATATTATAAAATTTTGTATTCGTTTTACCTTTGAGCCTATTAGGTACAGCAAAATGTAGGTGGAAACTGGAAAAGTCCTAAAAGAAAAAGATTTAATGATTAAATTTTATTTATTATCTGTAAATAATATTTCCTAAATACGTAGGCACATAACCAGTACAACGTAAACTTCAGGTATTTTACCGTATTTAAGAATTTTAATATGAAAGAATCTCGGCTGTATTCCAATTATCTTAACGCAAATTTGCGTTTGTGATTTTTTTATCTCGTAGATTATTCACCTCCTCCTTGTGGCTGTGCATTCGCAAGTCAAAGGAATTCAGTTGAAAATAATGAAAAAATAACATGAAAACAGGAATAGTTAATAAGCTGGCAAAAACAGATATCGTAGACAAAGGTACCTCCCCACAAAGGAGGATAATAGAAGAAGAGGATTTTTTTCAATTACGCTTTACTAAAACAACATACAAACGCTTAGATTGCTTAGTTTAGTTAAAAATACTAAAATAGTTCTGACGTTTTGATCGCATAGCTGTAGCGATGATTTTTTCAAACTTTTGTTTCTGTTAATATGTTAGTTATAATACAAACTATCGCAGACCCGTGAATAACAACGAGATATAATTTTTTTTTAATTAATGTTTTTTTAAAACGAATTATAAAAAATATATTTTCATTAAATTAAAAGAAAAAAATTGCAAATACCAAGTATCGAACCCCGATCAACTGCGTGGAAGGCAACACCATTACAACACAATGATTGTAAGAACGGCGGTATTAATTCTTTGTACATCGGTACCCACTGCAAATATATGTTGAATTTTAGAATGTTACATCACATCACGTCTGAAATAGTAATGTTTATGAAAAAATAAGAAAATACACAGATTTATGAAATGAGATAAAAAGAATTTGGCATTCTCGGACTATAAAAATATTACCATTTGTTATTTCGGCTACTGGCATTATACCTAGCTCTTTCATTAAAAAATTAGGCGTATTAGATCTATCAAAAAATTTATATTTAAAAATGCAAAAATCAGTCATTTTAAATACATGTAGGATTACGAAAGATTTTTAAAATATTTATGCTGTGGGATCAGTAGAATTTATAGGCCCTGTTAGGAGTTCTACCGAGCCGAACCCTCTGATATGAAAATATCTGGAGTCGGTGAATTATTTTCCCATTTGATCTCTGGTGAGTTGACGTATTGTTCTTGTTTTGTTTTGTATTTATTTTGCTTATATAATGCACTTGCATAGTGTGGATTGACTAGATGATCATTTGTGGAAAGTGTGTGGAAGGGTTTAGTTTTCCCTATGGGGAAGATTTAACCCGGACATAAAATCGGAAATTAAAAATTGTGGTCGATTGCTCGAGCCAAACATACTTATAATAAATAATTTTGCCGGTTATAATTGTTTTTAAAACTAAAGGTTTGGTGTTCAAACCCAACGATTTGTACATTTGGCAATAATTTAACACAAAGTGTTTAAAAGATCAATAAGATTATTTTAAAGTCTTGTGGGTTGCATAATATTGCATTTTTATTATAGTTAACAATTACAAATTAAAAGTTCTTGCTTAACACACAATTGAATTCGCTGAACACTTATTAAAAAAAAATCACCCTTTGAAGGAAACCCAGAACACAAATACCAATTATTGGAGTTTAAATAATGGTTCTGTCAAAATCTGACACAAGTTTACAACAATATTGTATGAAACTATCCATTCCGACAGGTTTATTAACTTTTAATGTGTTTATATGCCTGTGGCCTCAATTTCAATAGAAACATACATTATTGTTGACCTCTTTATCAGGAATATCCGAAAATCCGTGTCATAAACACTATTTTAAATAATTTGTTTAAAAACTAGTCCATTTCAACTAAGCAAAACCCAGCTTTGTGTTTATCACTTATTTTACAGGTATTTTTGTACTTTCAACTGGACATGGACTGGAATCCAAGAAAACGATCGTGCGAACTTAAAATTTATGTTTTTACAAAGAATATTTATGCGATATTTAGTATTGCGGTAGTAGTTAAAAAATGTGGCTAAAGTTAAATGAAACTTATTATTTTCTTCTGTTTTTCAGTTCGATACATGCTTTGTATTTGGATATTAATGTAATGTAATAAAGAAATAAAAAAAATTGAAAAAATAAAGCCGAAGCAGCTTAATGTTCAGAGCAGCTGACTGGCAGTCAGAAGGACCAATTCCAGTCGGCGGCTTTTATAAGTACCTTTTAATTAATTTAATTCTAGCTATTAAATGATAAATAAAATTATTTCCGCAACAAAAAAATCTAAAGTTTGGACACATTTTCATGTATTACCTGTACGTAATAAAACCGTTCTGAGTTAGGAACTCATTAATTAATAGATGAAGTTCTTAAATGGGTGAATTGATAAAATATGTAAGTACAGTTAGACATTTAATAGTAGATAAAAATAGAGCGCTACGATCTGTTGAAATGTTTTGAATTATCTGATAGTATTATTACGCATGCGTCTGGACGATCTAGGCCCTTTGATTGGTCGAATTCAAATTGTGTGTTTCGGGTAAATCCCGAATCCCGAAGTCTGCAGGCAAAATTCGACCACTCTGCCCCTCTGGCGGTATAAGAACGAACCAAATGACTGGCGCGAATATTTAAATATGCAGCTAACAATACGCAAAATTTCTTGACCATCAACAAGGTTTAATAAGAAGATTTCTTCTGGAAGTTTATCCCTTTGTGATGGCATTATTTATTTTATTAAAACATAAATAACTTTGTTTACATCACTTAATTACATACAACCTCTATATGTTACATGAACGAAGTTCACCTCATTAGGAGTGAGTATACGTTGAAGAAAAAATTAAATATAGATTACAATTGTAAAGAAGAAGTGGAAGTAGGAGGGAGGGGTAAGAGTGGTCGGAGTTTATCAGTATTAGGAATTACAATATCGTTAGACGGGAAAGACCAGTTGAGTGGGAAAATATTTAAAAGAGGGTTTATAATTTTTTTTGCTTATTAATTATATCTGATTTTATATTGACATGTTTTTTTATTTCTAAAATTTCAAAATTATTTATTTGCGATGCTTTATATCCTGTGTGAAGTATTTTAAGACCTGAATTTTTATCATGTGTGATTATTATTCAAAAGATGATCAAACTCAGATTCACTATTTCCGTTTAGAGCTCCGAGATGTTCTTTAGTTCTGACTTCAAAGTTTCTATTGGTTCTACATTTGTAAAAGAAATTACAATCATCCCAATTGAGTTTATAAACTCTATATTTTTTTTGTTTGATTATCGCTATCTTTATTATTAAGAATATATTTCTTCATTTTGTTAGTAGTGTAAAACGCCGGTTGAAAAACGCCGGTACCAAGAATGTTTTATATTTATAATTTTGAAAATATCGTTATCCACAAAATAGAATTCTACGCCATTGTTTATTTCTATCTTTAGAAATAGGGTAAATATACAATTTGAAGAGATAATGTTTAATTTTTTTATTTAGTATTTCAACTATCAATTTATTAGAATAACCGTTATTAAATGCTATTTGATTTATAAATATATTGTTTTATGGTTAAAAGCTATTTGTGTTTTCAGGTCTTAAAATACTTCACACAGGATATAAAGCATCGCAAATAAAAAATGTATAGTTTTAGAAATTAAAAAAACATGCTGATATAAAAGCAGATATAATCAATATTTTTTTTTTTTTTTTTAATAAACTCTCTTTTAAATATTTTCCCACTCAATTGGTCTTTCCCGTCTAACGATATTGTAATTCCTAATTCTGATAAACCCCGCCCACTCTAATCCCCCCCCCCCCCTCCTTCTACTTCTTCTTTCCAATTGTAATCTATATTTAATTTTTGACCTCGGAGTATACTTACTCCTGATGAGGTGAACTTCGTTCATGACACATGTAGTGGTTGTATATAATAAAGTGATGTAAACAAAGTTATTTGTGTTTGAAATAAAGTTTAATAAGATTACATTATTTTATCTACTTCAGTCGTATAACAATGCATATGTACGCAATAAAATGTGAACATTATATTTATTGGACAATTTGAATAGCGCCGTTTTTGTGAGATATCACCTCAGGGGCACTATATTGTAATTGCAAATCTATTGACTATATATACTCACCCTCTCTCTGTGAATGACCTTATATGTACCTATTAAATGTAACTGTTGTTAGCATCACTTAAACTGGGAGAAGCCCAACCAAGTGCCGCCCGCAGGGCCTAACAGCAAAAAACCCGCGGAGCGGATTTTTAACTGCTAGTTATAATTATTATAAACTCCAAAATGCAGGTACAGATGAACACAATGCCCAAAGTGCATTTTTTTGGTAGCCAGAAAATTGTGGTACTTTTCGAAACGAGATGATTCTGCTTTACATTCTAAAACCATTTTATGTTTGAACTTTTTATTACTTAACACGAGTCCCAACTGCTCCCAACCATGTGCGCAAGCCATTGAGACTATGTCTCACCAAATTCAGGTATTTTGTGAGGCTGAAGGTAATGGGGAGGGGAAGGAGACGAGAAAGAGGAAAGTGGGTATGTACCTGGTTATTCGGATCTGGTCACCAAACACGGCTAAAGCCATTTCAAGCAACTTTTTAATTCTGAATGGTGGTCCTACACCAGGGAAATACTGAAAGTATCTTCCACTCTGGAACGTGCTGCAAATATATTATATATTATTTTTAATTACTAAATTATGGAATAACACAAATGAATGATTTGAACCCGTGACATTGACGTGTGCGTATAAAAATAGGCATTTATTACATGTTATATCGAAATGAAAAAAAATTTAGTTCACAGATCCAAATATATAAATTTTAAAATTGTTGTGAGTTTTTTTGTTTTTTCTTTGTGCGTTGACGTTTGTCTAAAAACTCTAAACGCAGCTGGCGGGTAGACGCATTGGCCTCCAAAACAAACCTTCACAAACCTAACCCCATGAACCAAGGCACCCCTGCTATATCACCAATTTACATCATTTTATATTTTGTTGGCACCGGCTTCTTTTTCAACTCGTTTTTCCTCTTTCATATGATCTGGGCCTCTTCAAGACCCGCATTAATATATCCCTCTTTACAGCCCCTACCTAACCAGGTGGCGACATAGTTCCCCTGCTTTTACACTTTACAGACAGGGGCGCTCTTGTGAGATGTCAAATAAAAAATAAAAATACCCTCTTGTGACGGGTTAAAACACATTTGTAAAGGGTAAAAACCATATTACATAAATATATATTTTTAAAATAGCTTCAATGAGAACTTTAAAAGTGATTTTCACCGACGGGAAGCATTTTCCGTGCAGTGCCCCCGGGCTGATACTGGTATACTTGGTGCCCACGCGGAAGACGAGATCGCCTCTCGAGCGGCCGACTGACAGACTGTACGCTGTGTCCAGTGACATCTATCTTGGTCCAAATCCCGTCTAACGTCTAACCTATATTTTGCACGTCCGCGTGGTATTTTAGGACTGCAGCAAAACGAGTCGACCCAAACTCTAAATTGTCACTATTGGATGAAAGTTTTGGATGATTTGTAGTATAAAAAATTGTTGTGTTATAAATTTAATTAAAATCAAAATGTAGTAGTCACTGAGAGAGTTTGTTTATGACGTCATCGTTCTAGTATCTTCTGCCTTTTCGTTTTCATACAAGATGTGCGAGAAAGAAAAAATTTCGTCGATGATGTACGTAAGGCCTCTCTCTGGGACTGCTATAGCTGAATTATAAATTTTATGGTGACATTTTGCGTAATCCATTTTTCCATATTTGACCAGAACACGTGTGCACTTAGGATTATGAACGTTAGTGCTTATCATATCATTTGAGCAGAACACGTGTGTAATTAGGATTGTGAACGTCGGAGATTATCATATCATATCATACTGACTGCGATTTCCTTGAGGAAAGTCACAGAAAAATGGGATTTTTTCTTGTTATTGTAGACAAAGGGACAGATATAATATTGTATACGACGATCGTTTTCTAATATCTATCTGCAAGGTTTGTAAAAAAATTATAATAAGTTTTTAGAGGATGGTCTTTTTGTTGAAACTGAAACAACCCAAAGTTTTTTAAATATAAATTTCCTTTTCTTAAGTACTATAACAAGTGTGAAGCATGTCTCAAAACTTGCTGCGATACATATAATTCTACCCGTAACATTTATTTCCTCAAATCTTTTCACACACAAACTAACATATATAAAGCAAGAAGTTCGTGAGCATGAAGCAGTAAATCGCGAAATGATAAGTTCTGGCGTCATCACTGCTTTTAAATAATAATGTTCGAACATTCGAAATATGTTGCATGATATCGACTCCCCAAAAAACTTATGTCATCGGAAGGATTTTTATTATTCGTGATTTAATTATGAAAAATAAATCGCGGTAAGAATTTTATTATTGGCTGTAAGTGTAAATTTATGATCCGGTTTTGAAATCTTAACTACGCAGCAGAAAAAAAAGACAAAACGCCAAACTTTTATTTTTAGTTTCGTGTTTCAAAACATCTCAGAAAACATATTGAAATTCTGAAGAAATCAGGTAGAATATTTTTAAATAAACCAAAGATCAATGGAAAAGACGAATCCGTTGTGTTATAGCCCTTCCTATTATTGTTTCACTACAAAGCTTTACGGCTCCTCTTATATATGCACGGTGTCTGAAAACTCGTAGTACAAGCGGGAATCTACATCTCATTTGGATTTGATTTTGTGGTACAAATTTTTTGACACGAGCTTTCTAGGGGGTTAAAATCAAATGCTCAATATCTTTTAAAAGGCGTTGAATTGCCAGCGGCATCCAAAAGTTGTCTTTAACCTTGAAACCCTTTAACTCTTTAAAAAAGAGGGAAAATTAAAAAAATCGAAATGCTGATAATGACAGAAATTTTTTTTTTTTTTAATTCTCTATGTGATGTTTATTCACCAGTCGTTTAGTGCCCGCTTGCACTACGATTTTCCGGACACTGTGTATATCGATTTTTTTTATACAATGATTTCCTTGATGTTACGGGAATGCATTTGTTTGGACGAAGCTTATCTATTGAGTTTCATCAGTTATTCGTGTTGAATTTACACCAGCTTTTGAGATATTTACTGTAGACTCAAAGTTAATCCCAAAGCTACATTAGTGTGTGTGGGCTTAAATGGTCAACACCTCGAGAAATCTTTTAAATGTAAAATTCCGTTTTATGTGGCTTTTCATTGGAAATGTGATTTTTATACTGGCCATATGGTACATTAAAAAGATTACGATTGTCCACACGTAGACATATTTTGGTTTTTATTTGACTCTTCAAAAAAACGCAACATTGCACAAATAGCGACCACAATGGATTCTGGCAGTTAGGTCCAAACATCGTAGTATTTCCTTTAAAGATACTTTATTTTTCCCAGTATAAATAAAACATATTAATATAATATTAAATTAAATTTACGTAATACATTATATGTATGATAGTTTAAATAATAATTGTAAGAAATGGGAACTCACATAGGCGCAGCCTTTGTATGGATAGTAAGAGTAATAAATATTCAATTAAATTGAATAAAAAACATCGGTGAACGCTTTTTTTTATGACTGATATTCGAAAGTAAAGAAAAAAAATCGAATGATTCACTCATGTCAGTTTATTTGATCGATTTGTTACAGTTTCTAACGTTCAGATAAAATATTATGTACGTAAAAGTATGAATACTAAGTAGGTTCTCATAAATATTTCTACTAGAGTGGTATTGACCTAGCTTTCTTAGTACATTCAGTAAAATTATTGTGAAGTAAAATGATGATAATAAAATCTTTATTACAAATTTTGAAAAAAATTAAAATCGAGATGGGTTAAGTAAAAATTACAATATAACATTATTACCCTAAATTTATTCATTAACTACTAAGAGCAATTACATGTTTATTTTCATCCCCTATTCAAGGTATAAATTACTCTCTGTACGCAGAAAAAAATAAGTATGGGTAATTTATCAACCTAACTAACTAACCATCCTGTTAAATATCCTGAGAAAATATCAGTCCAGTTCGGTATTCAATATGTCGGTGTCAGTATAACACTTTTGCGTTATACTGATATTGTGATGTATGGTAATTAGGTTGAGTAGTTAGTCACGCCAGGGCCTGCCAGATGACGCTAGTGTATAGCAGGTACTAGCGATAGATATTATCGGCAAGGCAAGCATCTGCGCACTCAGAGATTCACCTACCTTCGGTTAACCCTCGAACAGTTGTAGCTAGTCAGACTGGTTATTGTAATGTAAATAAACAGTATTATATTAACAACCTTTTACTGATTATAAGAGTTCCCAACACCCGAAGTCTGCTTAAGTAAAGGCAGATATAACAGATACTTTGTTAGGAAATCTGTCAATTCCTTCGCTACAGGCCTGCATTCCCGTTTTAAACAGGAATACAAATAATTTGATTACATTTTTAATAAATTAGCAATATTTTATATCAGTAAGTTTTCTCCGAGTAAGTTTTATTTTCAACTCTTTTATATTCCATAAAATCTTCATGGAAAAAGTGAACGCAAATTATTTATGAACTCAGTTTTTTAAATATAATTTTGTTTATCTAAGCCACGCAAGCAGACTTTTCATACGTATGTTGGATGGTTGTTTAGAAATGAGATGAACATTCTAGTAACTGGTCGCCCGAGACGCATCCATGAAGATTAATGTCAATGAATGACGATGTTTAATCATTGTCAACAGACAAACGTGGACATTTGAACATGCAGCAGAACGACTTCGGTACACTGGCTCCGGCTTAAATCTAACATGTAATAGCGTAGCGCGGAATAATATTACTGTTTTTCTTATTAATCCCTTAAGTTATGGGTTACGCTAATGGTAGTGCAATAAAATTACATAAAATAATTCGTATCTATGCTATGGCGATGCTGCTGATATGAAATACATTGTGGATCAATGGGGTCTCTTCACAAACAACGGATATAGAGTGTTACGTAACTGCAAGAAGTTGGTGTTGGAGGGTGCTGCTGGGATAAGTCCTTTGCAGAACACTCAAAGGACCAGTCCCAAAACCACATGGGAGAATTCATTTCTGCGCACACGGTTAAAACTTACCGACATGTAATACTGTTAATTTTATTAAAACTCTGGTAAAATTATTCGTTTTCCTGTTAAAAATGGACTGCGGACCTATAACAAATGAATTGAAGGAGTTCATCTCCGTTCATCAGCTAAACTAGATGGACATTAGTCCCCAATATTTTAAATCTGAGTGTCTAGAACATAGGAGAAGCCAAGATTGGAAAATTGAAAATTGGTAAATTCACAGATTTATATTCCGCGGTCTTCTTTATATCACACATCAATCCTTCCTGTTTGAGGTATTAATTTACACCATACTAGATTGATATCTTCGGGATTTTTGTATGAAACAAATTGGTCCTCTATTGAACCATAGATATGTCAATATCGGTTCCATGATAACTCAACACAGTGACGATTCAACACACCTTTAAAAAGTGATATAAAGTCATTAAAAAAAAAAATTAAACCAAACCTAACCTAACCTACATAACCCAGTTAATATTTTTTTTGTTTCATCACTTTCCATGACTTTATATAACTTTTTAAAGATGTGATGAATTATCATTTTGATGATTTATCCGGTCACCGTCAATATGTCATGGAACCCATATTGACATATCTATGTATAGACAGTACAAATCTCATTCGGAGCCTACTTATTAGCCTAAAATATATATTTTTAAAATGTTTGAAATGTCACGATAGGAAAATATATATTTTTAAAATGAATGAAATGTCACGATAGGAAAATGAAAAACTTACGTGTTAAAACAATAAATTATACATACAGGTTAAATCATTAATGAATAAGGTAGATCAATGGAATTTTACTTATCATGATAAAATCAAGATCCAGTTTATTCATTTACTTTCAGACTTTTTCATTGGTGGATATAGTTAGGCAACAATATGAGTCGCAATATTCGCGGTTCCAATTTTTTATCGGAGTTATTATACCCCCGATTAACACTGAACATTCTATAAGTTGGAAGGGTAGTATTTGACATCTTCTTGCGGCAATTATTCCAGTCATGGTGACATTTTAGGATGACGTTGTATCGGTAGGATAAATCCTAGATTTAACACTCTATTTGCGACTTCATACCTCCATATATAATGCGAGTTTAGTTACTCCAATATAGTTCATTTCAATGATGCCTAATTATTGCTTCACCTGTCGAACTAACCCCTTTAATGCGGTCTAACAACGCCATTACCTAATCGAGTAAATTCATTTGTGCCCGTAAATTTAGAATCACGTTTCTGAGCGTAAATAGCGTGTTTCGAATAACAAAACCGGTAGATATTTATTTGCTTGAATGCAACAGCAACATATTTCAAGAATCCCATTGCAATTCGAAGCGTGTGTCAAAATCACCCCTAATAACATAATGACTCTGTTTTAGAATCGGCCCGCAGAACCGAACCCGTACAGAGAATTGCTCCACACGTTGAAAGCTAATACGGCTGTTTTCAAACTACTGACATTTGATATTTAAATTAAATGGTACGACCAGGCTAGGCCACAGAGCACCGCAACGTTTTGCGAGAAAATAACAAATTTGAGTAACTCGAGCGGGTCGAGTTTAGCGGCTACTGTGGGTCGACAAACTTTAACCGATGGTTCCGAGAGTAGTGGAAAGTTTTTGCTGCATCACTTAATGAAATAATCCTCTGAAAAATTTCAGGAAAATGCCAAATTTAATAGTTAGATAAGAGCTTTTGTACTGCAATTGTCGTTTTCGGCAGACTGGAATTAGAATGCCGTTACTGATGTTTCAGATTACAGTTATCTTTGTTGGTATTGCAGCCAGTTTCATTTAGCAAATGAGTTTTAATTGGTAAACGTTGTGGGAAATAATGACGAGTTGAAGAAGAATGCCAATGTGATGATTGATGAAGTACCTAAAGTTGTTTTCTGTAGAAATATTTGTATTAAAAAATAGGGCTTATTTATAAGGGAATGTTTTGTGCTTTTTATACTTTATTGTCGTCTAGGGTCAGCTGAACTACGATTATTCGGGAAATGTGAGGCTAAAATGCTTGCACAGAGAAAAGTATTTTATCATTTATTTAGAATCTCTTCAAATTATTAGTAATCTGGTTAAAAACGGGAAAATAACTTGGAAATCTGTTAATTTATTAGTAATTTACCGGATTGACAATAATGTGAAGAGATTCCTAATAAATTATTCTCATTTTTCTCCGTGGGGTGGAAGAAGCAAATAGGGTGGTTGGTAAGTAAGGATCTGGCTATTAAGATACGTTCACTATATAGTTTTTCTATCCGAGACATCTGAGTTATACCTAAGTTAGGTCTTCAAATTAATTACTTTTAAGTTTGAGACAATATGCGCAACGCATTGCCGCAAAATCTGATCAGTTAAAACGAAAGTCCTGCAAACATTTAGAGTGCTGTCATTTCGCAAGGTTAGGTTAGGTTAGGTTAAGTTAGGTGTAATTACTTTTAAGTTTGAGACAATATGCGCAACGCATTGCTGCAAAATCTGATCAGTTAAAACGAGAGTCCTGCAAACATTTAGAGTGCTGTCATTTCGCAAGGTTAGGTTAGGTTAGGTTAAGTTAGGTGTAATTACTTTTAAGTTTGAGACAATATGCGCAACGCATTGCTGCAAAATCTGATCAGTTAAAACGAGAGTCCTGCAATCATTTATAGTGTTGTCATTTCGCAAGGTCAGTTGCTTCAGTAAAATCTTCCGTCCGTTTGATGAGAAGATGAGAAGAAAAACGTAATAGAAAAAACACTGAATATCTTACCAAATGTGAAAATTCGAATTTTTTTTAAACTGGCAATAACACCAAATCGAGATTTAAATAATTCTAATTTTATTTTACATAGCAGGCAAGCAGCTGCGCCACGGTACCAGTTAACAAATGCCCCCTAACCTAACCTAACTAAACAATCCGGAGTGTGTAACTTAACTGAGGCGAAACGTCCGCTTCAATTCACTATTCCGGTCAAATACACTTCGCGATTTTTTTAATTATTACCGGTATGTTCGTAAGGTACGTTTATTCCTTGATTATCTACGAATCAAACCAACTTTTTATAACTTCGAGGTCGAGGTTTGTATCTTATGCCAAATATTAGATATAATCTTCTTTAAAAATAACGATCGAGGTCGATCGACCTTGAGTTATGAATAGGATTCGATAAAATTATTCGCTTGAAAAAAAACTTCTAACACCAATAAAGAAAACTGTTTTAAGATTTTTTTTTATTACAATATAATATTTGAAAGTTTTAAATACTTTTTGGTATAGAAGCACTAACTGATATATTTTTTTACATTAATGACGGAACCACGCGATTGGCAAATCACGGGATTCAAAATGTTTCAGATGATCACAAAATCATTATTTTGGAGTTCCTAGGTCTTAAAAATCAAATATAAAATTATATTTATGTAACGTTTTAAATCTGGTTTAACTGTCATTCAGTTAGTTCAACCAAGTACAACCAAACCTAAACTCCGGTGACACGTATTATGCTACGTATACTCGAGCCGAACTGCCGAGCTAATCCTCAACTTATGGGAATTGAACGAAGTATCCGCAAATTGCGCGAACCCCCGCTTGCTGTTGCTTCGTTCCTTTTCCGTAATTCGTGGTTCAGTTCGCAAATGTATACGTACCTTTATAAATAAACCAAATTTTTCATTTGCAGTTTTAGCATCGCTAACTAAATGTTATTTTTACAGTTTCATACAACAACAAAAAACAATGTAAGTACCATAGTTAATTTGTTACATAATTTAAATGTACGCTTAACATTACCTACCTACCTCATTAGGTAACAGAAATTTACAGTAAAAATATTTCAATGAAGTGTTATTGACAGATTGCAATTGAAAGAGAAGAATAAATAAAATAGATAGTGTGTAAGAAGAAGAAAAAGAGTTCGTTTTTAGACTTATGGTCAGGACGGTTCTATTGGCAATGCACGAAGAATAAAAAGTTCTATTTCATGAGGTCTTCAATTTTTTTTTGAACCCATCTTATTGGCCATTTAGTGATTGGAGGTTTTCATTATATTTATTATTTTTTTTAATTATCATGATCCTTGAGATAATAAAACACTTCGGCAGTCTATAACTTACGCTTCTTCTATAGCCTTAGGCTGCAGGCCTGATCTCTGTTCGTAGAGCTTGAATCGTACATTTTCTTCGGCTTTGTAAACGGGTCTAACAGAAGATCCCTGTGGAAGACCAGATATCATTTTCTTTTGTAGTGTTTCTCCTAGCATTCTGATATGTTAAAGCGTTGCTGACTATCCAACCATTCTTAAGCTACCTCGCCTGGCTTTACTGCAAAGGAAGGTAGATTGTGGGGGCTTAATCCCGAGAACTTATCGATAGTGAAGAAACTCACTTTGTCAAAGTTCTACCTCAAGGAGCTTAATCTGGTTTACCTGCTTTAACTGATTTCCAGTGCCATGGAGGTTGCACCACAGAAAAGGTAAACCAACGTAAAACAAAGTGTTTGAGGGGGAGTCAGCACGCCTGAATTGAGCCCGTTTTCCAATGAAATTGATAAGACATTTTCAAATATCGACATTTTTCATGGATACTCCGGGAACCATTTATTCGATAACCAACACCTCTGCCATAGACCATCCCATGTGGCTGGCTACTTTTGGTGATGTAGCAGGGGTGCCCGGCTTCATGGGTGAGGTTTGTTTGAGTCTTGACGGCGGATGCATCTGGGACGGATCAGGAGGCCCGTTAACCTATCCAGTTTGACTGTCGGGATCCAAGGCCTTCCACTGCAGCGGGGGAGATAAATGCGTACGTTTGTCACTACTAGAAACACTGACCCTTAGATTCCTACTCACCCCTCATACTTTTTTTCCTTCCCGGAACTTTTTCTACTTCCTTTCCTTTAAAAAACTCTGCACACAGCAAAAAAATCTTCAACCTAGAACCGAAAATCATTTTTATTGGTATGTCCGTGAACCAGGACTCGAAAGGTTCTGTGTAAATTGGCGACACAGGTTTTAATATAAATCTGTATTTCACACGTTTTGATTCTTATCTGTTGAGTGGGTTTCGCGTCTCTTATTATATTTCCATCAACATCGACTTCTGTTTAAGAATTAAATCACTTTTAATATATAAATTAATAAGGAATAAATTATTGGACCTCCATATATATATTTTTTTAATTCTAACATTCTCGTTGTACTAATAACCTGACAACATTTGAAATTCTTCTACTTCCATAATAATAAGCGGAAACTTTGCAGATGCAATGATGGAGGTCTATGCTTGCAGACACGGAGAAAAATGTGTATAGGTATAGCTAATTTATTGAAAATCACTTCAAAACGGGATTGTAGGCCGTTTCCTGATAAACTTTTAATTCATAAGACACAACGAACACGTTTTAATGCACCTGCATTTGCCATGATATTATATAATGACGAAATGTGAAAATTTTGGGATTTTTATAAACACGTGTTCCGACATCGTGATTATACATTCTTATTTTACTAAAAGTTTATCACGAAACAGATCATTTTAAAGAATTAACAAAATTTTATGAATTCACGTGAAAATCCCATGAATTTAAAGAATAAATATCCGCAAAAGCAGGAAGAAGATGAAACCTTGTCTACTTGATTGAGCGTGGCGAAGTCCTGTTCTAACTCGATCATTTGACATTTCGCCTGTCTGTAATTTTGCATGTATGTTCCGTTTCCGGTTGAAGATGGTGACCATTATGGACACTTACTTTTTTTTATTTCGCCAGAGTTCGCATGAGCGTGGATACTTCTACGAGCTGTCAAATCGGAATAATCAATACTATGGTACCTACCTATTAACCTTAAATAATTGTCATTGAGATAGTGATGTTTCTTTGATCTCAATTTATTATTCTTTACATGAAATTTAAAAATAAAAGTGTTACGTAAAATATACGATATTTAATTACTTACTTACAAATTTAATGACTTCATGGGAAATTTTAGTTATGGATTTATTAAAAAAATTGAAAACGTACTTTTTCATACTTATTATTCATACTTTTATGAAACAAATAAAATTCTCTGATATTATTACAATGTGGTAGATATTAATTAGTAGCAAACATCTCGCAATAGTGTGCACGAATGACGTTGATACCAGGGGAAGACGAACTGCTCGCTAATTTAAGATTCATATTATTTTATTAAAAGCGACGCGACTGTCGGGAATAAATTGCCAGCAGCTGCATCCACTAAACATGTGCTTTCATTATAGCAGCTGTATACAAGTTGTCCACAAATAATTATAGAAAATACGATATTACGAAGAGGAAAATGAAATTACTTTTTAATTAAAATACAATGAACACAAAACTAGCGCATGTTGACTGCGAAAATGTAGAACGGCCAAAATTACCGGTTGCCATAAATCGCATTCGTGTTTTAAAAAATTCTCTTCTTTTTCTGATCTCTTCTCTTATCAGATGTCGGCTATCATTACATGTTTTTAATTAAAATAAATAACTTTTTACAGACCAATACTTAATCAAAATAATCGACAAATTTCAAAACCAATGGTTTCTTCGTCAGAATAAACGTATATTGAAAATTAACAAATTTAAGGGGTAAAGTAAGGTACGTCATAATCTACGCATTTATAGGTGGCGTAATTTTTTTTTTTTAAACACCGTTTGCAAGCTATGCTTTAATATATTAAAACGAATTATTTGTTTGCGCCCATACATTCGCAATATGAATATGATCAAATAGTTTTTTCCGTACAAACTCAATTCTTTCAAGAAAGGAACAGACATATGAATATTAATTCATATGTCTATGAAGAAAGGCGTACAAATACAATATTGTATCAGTGATTCAAACCAATTTTGTATTACAAACTCAATTCTTTCAATAAATTCTTTTGTTTATGTACAAAACTATTTAATTATAGTATGGGCGCAAATAAATAATATAATTAGTCTTATTTTTTTAAAGCGTAATCTGCAAAATGTTTATTTAAGTAAAATATTTAAATTAGCGCCATCTATGAAAGAACAGATGATGAATAATTTTATGTTTACCTTTTAACAATATTTTCTGTAAATATTATTAGTAACCAAATGCTATATTTTTAATTGCCACCTCCTAGGAATAGGTTATTTCACAGAATTTTAAGAATTCATCAAAATTTCACAGTTAATTTTCAAATTCTGTGAAAGTTCTGTTATCATATAATTATTGGCCAGTTGTTTCACAAAACTGAAATAACAACAGAACTTGAATAAAACTTTTAAATTTGATGAAATTTTCAAATTCTGTGAAACAACCAGTCTTGAAGAGGAAGCTACAAGTCAAAAAATGTGTTTATTCTTGGTATACCTTATATTGTAGGTAATAGGCATTAAAATCACTTGACAAACGAAGTGTAGAAACGTTCGATTTCAAGCACAAAACTGGTTTTTATTTATTTTGTAAATAATTTTATAAGGAGCAAAAAATTTAATCAAGTGAAACTGTCACAGATAATCTTAGCTATAATACTGTATTTTTCAAAGTTGTTACCTTTACGCGTTCATACATTTCTACTGAAAAAATATTTTTTGTAGTAGTTTAGATTAATATTTTTACTGAGTAATTTATTTTTTATTTGTATTCTACTCGAGCGAAACGATAGGAAAACCTTCAATTTATCTAATGCATATTTTTTATATTCATAATGTACACCAATTCGTTATAAAGATTAATCAAAATAGTGATTTAGCATTAAGCTTCGCCTTAAACGTATTCAGATTGTTTTTTTATTTATTATTGATTTTGATGCATATTCTAATTTTTTTTATTAATATTTAGAACTCCGTTTGTTTTCATTAATTAAAGTTTTTGATGTATAAATAAATCTGTTACAAAAACAATCTAAAATCATCAAAAAAAGAATAATTTAAAAAAATCTTATATCAATAAAATCAGTTTTCAAACTGTTTCCATGTCTTTAAAATATTTAAGCAAGCTTCGTAAAGAAAATGTGTAAAGAAAAAAATATCAAAGAATATCACACTAATGAGAAATGAAAAAAAAACATTAAAAAACGTTTCATTTTTTACATGCATACAACGAAAGTAAGAATCGTGGCTCCCTTATAAGGCACAAGAGTTCCACTTCTGATAAGGTAGGTCCAAATACGGACCTTATAAAATATTATTAAATTGTATACATGCATCATACAAAATATTATTAAATTTTATACATGCATCATATTATTAAATTACTTTAGAAGGCCTTATAAAATATTATTAGATTTTATACACGCATCATACAAAATATTATTAATATACATGCATCATACAACGAAAGTAAGAATCGTGGCTCCCTTATAAGGCACAAAAGTTCCACTTCTGATAAGGTAGGTCCCGTATTGGGACCTACCTTATAATATTTTGTAATATATATATGTACAATGTGACTCATACTCTTCATATTAAAATAAAATCAAACTAATAGAAATATATATAAATAAATGCAATAATTACACACATTGTATGTGTATGTGTATACAGCACAAGGGTCTCAACTGATCTGGAGCCATTTCAAGCAACGTTTCAATTCTGAATAGTGGTCCTTATTACACCGGGGTGATACTGAGAATATCTTAAGTTCGCAAGTATACTATATCTTATTTTAAATTAATAAATTGTGAATAATCACAAATAAATCAAATAAAATTCATTGCGCACTCCGGAATTTGAACCCGTGGCCTTCGGCTTTCTAGTCGAGAGGCTTACCTCTCAACCACGGGAGCCATCAAGTTGATTTGCTGTTTTTGAAGGTATATCAAAATGAAATACTGTTTTTAAGTCTCTTTCAGTTTATTTTTATGTGCGATTATAAATATATAAAATCTATTTTCAAAAATAAAGGAATAATTTTAAAGTCGCTTACCGATTCTAATTGTTTGTAAATTGTAAAAATAGCACTTTATGTGAAACTCTAAATTTAAATTGGTTTCTCAAACACGTGAAATTTTGAACTTTATGGAAAATATTACAATAATTTGGAAGTGTCTACGGTAAACTATTGGATGATCATGCAAAACGTGATGTTGCCTCTTTCTAACCCTTCCTAAATCATATATCTCACCATAAAACAAAATGAGATTGAATTACTTTTGCGTGTACGCCTCAGTTTGTGCCTTAACATCTCAGGATACCGATATAGCGTGTACTAAAAAACAAAAAATAGCGGCATTATTCCTGTTTAGTGACTAGATCTGATTATCCAGTTACCCTACCTTTCTCTTTCCTATCCTCCCTCCCTCCCTACTGCCTTCAGCCTCACAACATACCTCAATTGAGGATGCCATAGTCTCACTGACACCAGACGGTTGAGAGCAGTTGGTAAACTTGTGCGGTGTTCATATAAACAAAAATACCGATTGAAATATATAAATTCAATTAATTGCATAATGATTAATTGTGAATATTTTTAAATAAATCACGAATCTGACGACAAAATCTCAAACTACCCGTAGAGTTAAATCATGCCTGCAGTGGTTAATGGTTACTAGTTATGCCCTGAATGAATAATCCATCCCCGGGGCTGTATCATAACTGCGGATGGATCCATCGCCTAGTTAGGGGCACGTAATGATTTCTCCAAGGAAGACAGGATCTAGAAGCCTCCCCCAGGAGGTGCACCGCTGACATCAATCTAATTTCAACTTCCTCTCCGACAAACACTGTTTTACATTATACATTATGGGGGATGGGTTTTTGATTATTGTAATATAACAACCGTAGACGCAAGAAAAATAAATAATTTTTGAAAAGTCATGAAAATATTATATTTTATTACGGTTTTTTTTTGAGCCTGAGGATAGAACCCCGGCGAATTGCTTGGAATTCAACTATGCCAACCATTTTTACACCACCAACTATCAGAGTGGTGGCAATGTAACCATAAAATATTCTTCGTATTTCGTATTCTTCTAGGTTTTTTGTATTTTATTAAGTTATTTGTTAGTATTAATTTTTTCATATAAAACAAGAGGTATAATTTTACATTTTAATCTTACTTGATAATGTTTTCATATTTATTTCAATTTAATTCTGTTTTATCGATTTGAAATTTTCACGGTCAAAAGTGATTTGTTTTTGGGATACTATGCCGTGTTGCGCTACCTCTTTCTTTAGCCAACGTTTCGGACAGCATTGCAGTGTCCATCATCAGGGCAGATATGTAATCTTTTCGCACTTCTGCCCTGATGATGGACATTGCAATGCTGTCCGAAACGTTGGCTAAAGAAGTAGATAGCGCAACACGGCATAATACCCCAAAAACAAATAACTGTTACAGTTTAATATTTATTTTTATTTCTCGTTTGGTTTACAATTGTATCTTGATTTATTTTTCCTTAAATATGTTTTTCTCATATTTTATGTTTCTACAATATATTATTTCCTTGTACCTACGACTACCATAATATGGCCATTAGCCTAGTACGAGAAGGAATTGGCACCCCCGATTGTGGTATGCCGTGGACATAAAATAACGAAGAACCCTATGAATGCCTTCCAAATACATTTCAAATGAAACCATCGTCTCCACTGAGTTGTCAGGCTATTAACTTTTGGTTCTGGTCCATTAAACACTTGCTCTGTCTCTTGTTTTTCTCTGTCTGTAATTTTATATTATAATATAATTTTATACTTGTTACACTAGTTAGAATGTGTGCCACAATTATCTGTATTTCTTAACATCTAACAATGACAATGAAAACCTAAAAGAAAAAATAATATGTTTTGTGTTATACTTATGTTACTTAGATATTACACAGGTTGTCTCACTTTAAGAGGAAGCTACGAGCCAAAAATGTGTATATTATTGGTAAGCCTTATTTCGTCACGAATATAGGTAATAGGGATTAAAATCGCTCGACAAAATGAGTCGAGAAACACTCGATTTCAAGCACAAAAGTGGTTTTTATTTATTTTGTAAACTATTTTATAAGTAGGAAAAAAGTTAGTCAAGGGAAACTGTCACAGATAATCTTAGCTATAATATTTTATTTTTTAATGTTTTTTCTTTTATGTGTTCATACATTTCTTTTGAAAAAATATTTTTTTAGTAGTTTACATTTATATTTTTTATTAAGTAAATATTTTTTATTTGTATTATACTTAAAGAAAACGATAGGAAAACTTTCAATTCCTCTATAAAATATTTTTTGGTATTCATAATGTAAGCCAATTCGTTATAAAAATTAATCGAAAATGGTGATTTAGCATTAAGCTTCGAATAAACCATTCAGTTTTTGGTTGCAATATTCTATCAGTTTCGTGTCTCCCTGTGCCCCAGTTCCATTGTTTTATGGATGTTTTAAATGTATTTATATTTTGTGAGTTTTTTAGGGAAGTAGTAATCTTTTTTATACCGTAGTAATTGGTACTCTGTCCAAATATTGTGTTCATTTTTGCTTGTTGGATGTACCTTTGATTGAAGGATTTGTGGATGTTTTAGGTATGTTGGTTAATGGATCAAGTGCATTATTTTTGTGAGTATAAATAAGTACGGTTTTGGCAGAGATTTATTTAAGTTACATGATATTTATATTATTGAAAGTTTTGTCACAGCAAGTTCCGAGTCTTTGGTACTTTTAGTAGTATATTAAAAAATGTCTTTTTACGATATATTTAGGGGATTTAAATGCTTATCATAAAAGAGTAGTATAAAAAATAAGATATAACATAAGTAATTCTTTGATAACAACATTACGATCACATTCAATCATTCTGTCCGATCACCGTCTTGCAAAACTGATACCTACTGATGACACTAAAAATAATAATTCATTGCAACTGCGAAAGAACATTACATGAGCAAGCTGTATACATATTGCAAAACTGATACCTACTGATGACACTAAAAATAATTATTCATTGCAACTGCGAGAGAACATTGTATGAGCAAGCTGTAAAGTCCGTTGAAACATTTGCTGCCATTTTCATTCGCTCCATGTTTCTGGGAGCACGAGTAACTCCGGGTGGGTACATAGTTGCAGTAGCAATCTTAGATGCAGTAACGGCGCTGCAATAAAGTGTGCATATTATCGCTGCATGCGCTAAAGGCATCATACACCGTATAAATTTTCTCACCGCACAATATGAGTTCAGGTAGCTTATTCCCCATTCCCTGTAGCCCGGCGCTGGCTTAACTAGACAACGGAAAATATTTTATTGTACGGAACTGCGGAACTTTTAAGAAAAAAATTATGAATTTACTTAGTCTATATTTAGAGCGGTGACCGGATAAATCATCACAATGATAATTCATCACATCTTTAAAAAGTTATATAAAGTCATGGAAAGTTATGAAACAAAAACTTTATTAACTGGGTTAAGTAGGTAAGGTTAGGTTAGGTTAGGTTAGGTTAAAAAAAAAAAAAAAATCATCGCTTCTAATGACTTTATATCACTTTTTAAAAGTGTGCTGGATTGTCACTATGTTGAGTTATCAGGGAACCATTTAGAGCACATGGAATATTTATATTATTATGTTTTGAGTTATGAATACATTTTTGCTCTGGCGCCCTTTTTTATCGGAGGCTGAATGTCACCTGGAAATCTGAAAATCTCTATTGCTCGAACACCTACAGAGCTTTTTGGTTAAAAATCATGAATTTAGGGCATGTGGAGTCTTAATATTACTTAAAAGTATTCTTCTAGTAAAATAGGCCGAACATCTGCAGTACAGAGTTTTACTTTAAAAAATTACGCTTGTACACTTGATATATTCATATTTATTTATTTATTTTATTTTATATATATATATAAATTACAAACAGAATGAACCTTTGTCTGTCCAACTGGGAATGATTCCCGTTTCAGGACAGCCAAATTGTGTATTTAGTACATAATATTCTTACAATGGAATGGCGATGCTGTCAAAACAAATTTTGAGAACATTGTTGATTGCATTCGAAGTGACAGGATGGTTTCTTTATCCTTGAAAGAATCTCAAAGATGTAATTTATTACAAGGGTCAATTTGGATAACATTAGTAATTGCATTCAGAACAGATGAATGGTTTCTTTCGGGACATCACAAGTCTGAGATTCTCTCCAGGCCATTTTGGAGAACATTTACAATTGTATAGTTAGAATTTCCACATTTATAAATCAGTATAAGACATATGAATCCTATAGTACTTTTTTTTTAGAATTTCTTAGGTGATATAAATTACACATTACTAGACCAGAATATATGCCGTATGACATATGAATTTCCAATTTTAAAATATCTAATCTTTATTTATTAAATGACTAGTCAATATTATACAGTAATATATTATATAATATATATTTTTAAGGTTTTTCTGCGACTTCTTATGCTACCTACTTTCACCTTTTAGTTGGTGGTATGCAATTATTTATTTATTATACAGAATGGTAGAGTTTAGAAGTTATCAGTTATGACTTTAATTAAAGCATTTTATGGTCACATTATAAATTGAAAATGCAAACATTATTAGAGTTCTTCTAATGCTACTTCTATATCTTTCCCTTCATTGGTATCCTCTCTTATCAGAGGTAGGTTGTGATTGCGAAAACTACAGACTACTCGTAGATCCAGAAACAACATTACGGAACTTCATTCGTACTTGTCGTATGTGGAGTCCCTTGTGGATGCGTACTCTGACCATTGTACATACAAATTAACGAATTATTTACTTATAATTCGTATCATGTTTGTTTCTTTTAGAGAAGCAACTGGATAGATCATTTTGAAGATCAGATTGAAATCAGATGCGAACTCTCACACTACGGTATGCATATGCTTACCCCGCAATGGTTTACGCAATAATATATCCTATACGGTAAGTATACGCAACCGACATGCATGTGATCTTTTTTTAATACTTTTTGACTCACGAACCGTGTAAGGTTTTTATGTTTGTTTAAGATTCGTTAATAATCGATTTTTAAATTAAAATAATTATGAAATATCTTAAGATTTATGTTTCAAACTCATGAAAAACATCCATATTTTACATATAGGTTCTTCCCTTGAATATTCAGCTGGGTAATATAGCATTTATCGCCCATCGCGATTTCTAATAGATATCTAGTATAATATCATAATGTCTCGACCTGTTAAATATGCAATTACTTTTAATTGATGTCCCGAGTTCACCTATAATAATAACCCCGCTTTAATAATAACTCCGTCGCCATAAACCTTCACTTTATTAACCAATCAAATATTATAGTCATGCAAACTTCCGTTGTATGTGTGCACTTTTAGTGTTGTGAGAAGAGCTTTGAACTCTCACACTTTATATTTAAGGCGGTCAGCTCCCAATCAACAACAATGTATAATGATTGTGAGCCTCTATTACAATAGCTTCTAAAGCAGCATGAAAAAAATCTGGATCATGGTTAAATAACGCGATTAATTCACGGTTACAACACGACAGTTCTTTTCAAAAAGGTAAGTGTCAATGATCCCTATTCTTGATATGACATATCAGTCAGTGCCCCGTGAGTGAGTCGGTCTGTGTGAAGGGGTCTTTTGTAAGGTTCCCCGAGATTTGCTTCACTCTAGCACCGCATATTCGCGATCTGCGTACCTTAAACGGTAAGCCCGCTGCATAGCAAAGGTCAAGGGCATGTGTGAAAAGTAGGCCTCTACAGCGACCACTGCAGGCTTGCGACGAAAAACCATTGAGGTTAAAATTTTCCACCTGTCCCTTTCTACATCCCTCACTACCCCCTCGGTATTCAGGGCACCCTTTCAATAAAACACAAGTGCCCCGCGCCACCCTGTATAAAACACAATTAAGAATGGTTTCACTATGAAGGGTGTGGTTCTAAAGAGGTGATATTTGTTGGCTTATACATAGAAGTCAAATGTAGTTTCAGTTCTGCACGAACATATTATTATCTCGACTGAAATATAGCCTTATTTCTCCAGTAAACATCTAGTTTTGGTTACTTCTGTACAGAGTCAGAAGCGTCATGCAAGAAGCGTCACGTAACTTTTCCAAAACCTTTTGTTTTTCGTATTAGAAAAAAGTAAAAAAATGTATATCTGTATTCAGTGTATCCAAATAAATATTTCTTTTTAATTATTGGTTAGTTTTCACGAGACTGTGACGTATGATTGTGAGTGAAGCACGGAGTGCCAAGATACAATGTTGTGGTTTTCAATCTACTCTTCCTAGTCCTGCGGAAAGGCCGACTAGAGTGCGGGCCCAAGCACACGACTGCCAAATTGCGAAGTTAGTGCTGTCACTAAGTAAACTTCACTGTTTTAAATAGTCTAATCATTCTGTTTATCTCATACTTGCGCAAACCCTTGAAAATCATGGAATTTTATAAATGCAAGGATTTTGAAGCAAAAGTGCCTTAAGATGATTGCCTATCGAGAAATTTTCCATTCAAATTAATACAGCTAATAAACTTTAAACATCTATATTCAGATTTAAATCTGCCAAAAATCTAAACAATAGAAATACACATTTCAAATATTGAATTATTTTGGTAATTATTAAAATGACAATAATTATCTTTTGTACTTTAGTGCTTGTCAGTTATGATTTATTACTTTTCAGTTTCAATTTTAAATAATTAAAAGTTCATTGAACACGAATAATTTTACAAGCACCAACATCCAAAATAAGTTATTTTAATAGTAAAAGATTATTTTTACGTGGCGCCGTTTACTGCTTCAATCACGTCAAGGGCGCTTTACTGCTCAACATTGGTTGCAAGTTTTCAAAGCCAGTTTCTGAACTCAGACTAAATGGCAAGTTAGTTAAAGAAAGCTTTGTTCTCAAAATTCGCCACATTTTTAGTGTCTATTACCTGTTCTCAGGTAGCAAAACAAAAAAACATAATGTCACCAGTTTGATAAATGTTTTGAAAAGCCTAATTTTATGTTAGAGATAGAAGGTCGTGTCTGGTCTGGGGAATCTAGGAAAGTTACGGCACGCCACTGGCACTGACTCGAATCCAGTACAAAACACGCGATCTGTTTAGCAGGTATTTGAATTATTACTGGAATGCGATGTTGCACCTCGGCAATTCATCCACAATGCGGAAACATTATAAATATTCCGAAATGATTGCTTCATTAGGTTAGATTTATAACCTGCCGTGACGGGAAACATGAAGTATTGATTTATCATACTTTTGAACCAAATATCAACCATTTGAATAAAATTGACTAATTAATAGTTTTAATCGATTAAAACTTAGGTTGGGTTAGGTTTGGTTAGGTTAGGTTAGGTGTTTAAAACTCTCACATTTGACGAACACCAAATCATGCCATTTCGAAATTTCGGTATTCGAACGTTCTCCGTTAAACGCAGATTCTCGGTGCATATCAGCTTTTGAATAAATGTACGCTTATGATCACAACAGAGCCTTTAAGGACTGTAAAACAACGATCATACAAATATTTCCAACCTTCCTCTACCTAATTTCCTTCCCAGTTCAGTTTTCTCAGTCAGCTTCACAACATATTCCAATTGACGCCACTTTCCAACTCTCTTGGGGGAGTTGGGACTCTTGTTCTTAAGATTAAACGTGACCTTCATTATTATCTACGTGTTCACATATGGCATGAATTTAATTATTTGTATTAAAAAACACTTTATGCAAGTAATGCTTTAAAATAACGAATTATTTGTTTACGCACGTACATACGCGATTTAAATATGAATAAACAGTTTTTATCCGTGCAAAAACTCAAATTCTTTCAAGAGAAATATAATATTTTCAACAAATAAACCATTAGATTGAATCATCGATACAATATTGTATTTGTATGCCTTTCTTGTAAGAATTGAGTTTTTATACGGACAAAACTATTTATTCATATTACGTATGTACAGGGGTAAACTAATAATTCATCATTTTAAAGCACAACTTGCCAAGTGTTTATTCCTACAATATTAAATTTTAAAAATTGCTATCTATGAAAAAGCAGACTTTTATGCGGTAATGTCTATGTAATACCTATGCAATAATGTTTTATAGGTTCTTCATTTAACAATTACTAACCAAATTTAGGTTAAAAATCAACCCCTTGATTGAATAGCCAAATAAAATATATTTATGTAGCAGTTTAACTTCGTTATCAAATTCAACCGTAACCGTTCCCATATTTCCCGTTATCACTCAAATTAAGTACTCGTATAAATTGAATTCAACCCCCGAATAACAATTAAGAAAATTAACATAATCAATTACTATTAAATTTTTGTCCCACCTTTGTGCTTAAATTGCTAGTTTCGTTCCTAACGTGGCTTTAATTACAATTTATGTGTCTGAAAAATGATATTTATTACCTTACAAGTGAAGTGAGGCGGTTTACTATTAGCCGTGGTTGCCGTGATACGGTGACATTAATAATTTAACCAAAGTTTAGAACCTTACGTGAACCTTGGATTTATTTGACGACAAACCCGTCGCGTCGGGCATAGTACAAACTATTACAAACAACGAATATATTCGAGGTTTGAGTCTTGGATGATTTGCGTATAAGCAAGAAAGCGCACTTGGCTATTTCAAACAATTTTACATTCCAAAAGGTTTTTGTTAAAACTTGATTATCGACGGGTTTCAGCTTATAATCAAAATTTAATCAACCAACAACACAACACATGACGTTTATACTTAAATGCCAATCCTAATTTATTAAAAGTACAAACGGACCGAGATTCAGGGTTTAAAAGGGACCATAAAATAAATAATAAATTTAGAAACATCAAAATCAAAATATCAAATGAAGGTCTAAGAATATCAAGGATCTGATTTCCGATTTAGGTATTAACGTTTCTGACCACAGTAAAATAATATTCAATTAATGAAATTAATCAATTAACGAATATTATTTTACTGTCTTACAAAAACAAAAACACAGTAAAATGATATACAATGCAACGTTTCACAAAACAAATAATTACTTATAACTTTAATAACATTTAAAAGTATCTGCAAAGCACACAAGAGTCCATACTTACTGCCCGGGGTCATTGGAATTACGAATTTTCCAATTAGGGGTATCTTTTGAGGCAGACGGCAGTGGGTGAAGAACCTAGTTATTCTTATGCAAAGTATAAACAGGACAAAATTTCTGTGAGCCAAACCGCGAATTATGGGAACGGAACGAAACGTCGCGTCGCTTGTCCCTAGCAATTTCATCCTGTTTATACGCACCATTACCTGCTAAAAAAACACGGCTAAACCCATTTGAAGCATGATGAAAATGTGGTCCACCAGAACGATACTGTGAGTATATACAACTGAATCCTAGAATTATTGAGGAAAAGCTTGGAACGGCATTTTTTCTGCTGAACTTTTATGCGATTATCACAGCTTTATTTCCACTACCCAGTGGCAGTAACAGGGCGCTACTGGCAGCAACTTCTACTCCAAAAACTGTCTCTATAAATGTTTACAAATGAAAATTTTACACGGCTATGAAATCGTACAGCCATATCTGCATAATGTTTTAATTAATGAAACTTGAAGAGGGCGCTCTTAGTTCCCCTTAAAGAAAATATGCTGACCCTACCTGAAGTACCTACCGATAGTGGCTGTAAAAGTAAGCACCAGCTTTGATAACCATTTCTGCTAATTACCCCTACTTCCTGAATTAAGGCCCTTGCCGCAGCTATAAAAGCTATTTTAGTGTAACTAACTTGTATTAAGTAATTCTCCCTTTCCATATTTTTACGATATCATACTATCATAAATAATGCGGAGACCTTTTAAAATAATAAATAAACACAATGGATTTATTGTTATCAGGATTAATTTGCAACACCCATTTTTATTTTAAGTTTATTTATTTATTTAGAATTTACGGCACAAGTGCCATTTACATACAAAGTTTTTATTTTATTTTTTTACATATACATAGTACAGAATTAAATTTTGATGAGAAAAATTGAAGAATTAAATTTAGTTAAAACATAACAAATAAACTAACATTGAAGAAAGAAGCAATGACAATAGCCTGTTATGTAGTAACCTCATTAAAATAAGTGGCGTTCAAATGTGTTATTAGGGCAGCTTTATACTTTACAAGGGGAATATTAAAAGTACCTGCTTTTTTAGCATAATAGTTTCCAAGTGTGTGCAATCTATTTATAACTGAGTTATATCCTGAGATTGTGGTATGATTGTCACAATAATACATACTAGGGGACCTTTATATAATGGTAGGTACATGAAATTGAATCTACATTAATATGTCAGGGCTATCCAACTGATAATTTATAATTTTGTATAAAAATATAAGATCAAAAATTACTTAAGGCGATGCACTACGTCGTGTAATATTTTGAATCGAGCCGCCATCAATAACACTCCTTACGTAGATGGCGATAAGGCTTAAATTCCCGCTTTACACCATCCACCTGTTTTGATTTAGGCAAGAAAAAAACATGGCCAAAAAGTGCCTTTTATTTTATTTTCTGGATATTCAGGCATAAATATTTAAATGTTTTCCGATCATTTTATAAACTTAACTTGCCACTTTATACAATAAAACTATAACCGAAAATGGGTTCGTAAGTAGGAAATTTTGAACTTTAAAGCAGTTTTCATAGTTCTTATAAATTATTTTTTCTGGGCTTATAAAAAAACTTATGTAAAAAATACTCGATTATTTCAAAGGCCAAGATGTATTATACTCGCGGTATTTATTTAAAGCATCTGAAACATTTCTAGGCGACCAAATTTTCAAACCAAAAACACATGATTTTGCATTACTACGTATGGCATCGCCTTAACTTAAGCAATTTCAATGAATATAATAAGAAATCATAATATATTGTTTCTAAAGGAATTCCAAGCCTAAAATTAATACACCTCAAAAATTTGCGTTGGACTCTTTCAATGGTATTAATGTGATTATTACCCTTTAATTATTAGGAGATCAAATTTGTCCCCAAACATCATATAAATTTGGGTTCCTGATATTTAAAGGGTTAAAGACAGGTTACCAATTTATACAGTTGTATTCTAGAATGCTTCTAACGAGAGATGTGAACAGAATTTTGAATGTGTTGATATTTTTTAAATCCTTGAAAATTCTTATTATAAAACCTTACATTTTCATAGCCCTGTTAGCGATAGAAGTTATGTGAGATACAAAGCAGAGTTTCTGATCAAACTTTATGCCTAGGTCAAGTATTTTGATTACAGAGATTAAGTCAACATTACACAATTAATAATTATACATTATTGGGTGTTTGATTTTGTGGAACCTCATAACTTGGCATTTGTTAATTTTTCGTTGCAGTTTATTACTAGAACACCATTTGAAAAAGTTGTTAGGGTTCTCTTGCAAGATTATGCAGTCGTACACATCATTAATGACCCTAAACAACTTCATATCGTCAGCAAAAAGTAAAACTTTGACATTGTAGAAAATGCTGGTAACGTCATTGATGAATAGGATAAATAATAATGGTCCCAGGTGTGAACCTTGTGGGACTCTACTGGTAGCAATAAATTCATAGGATAGACAGTCATTAATCTTAACAAAAAGTGATCTATCAGATAAGTAACTGATCAACCATATCAGTAAATTACCACTTATCCCATATTTTACAAGTTTATTGATTAGTATTTTGTAGCAGACCTTATCGAACGGCTTGGAAAAATCGATATATACGGAGTCTTCCTGTTTCCTGTTAGACAATGCTGTATTTATGTAGTTTACATATACTGTAAGGTTTGTGAGACAAACCCATGTTGGCAATTGGTAATAACGTGTTTAATATTAGAGGATATTTTGTTTAGAATGATTTTTTCAAAGAGCTTAGGTATACTAGATAGAATACAAATAGGTCTGTAATTGCATACATCATTTTTAGAACCCTTTTTGAACACTGGAATGAGATAGCTAGATTTCCAGCTATTGGAGAATTGTCCTGTTTTAAGAGATTTGTTAAAGATTAAGTACAACGGATAGGATAGACTATTTACACATTTTTTTAGAAATATGATTATTTTCGGGACCAAAACTTGTTTTTAGTTCCATGAGTTAAATAGAGGCTATGATATCATTGCGTTCAATTAATAGATCAGATAGTTGCAAGTTAATATCAGTGAAAAATGCAGGAACACTGTCAACAGAGATATCATCCTCATATACGCTTTTGAAAAAGTCAGCGAATAAATTAACAATATCCTCAGTTTTGGAACAAGTCTTACCACCATAGTTTATAATACTAGTGATGGATGCATAGTTGTTTTGTAATGATTTATAATAATCAAAGAAAGATTTAACATTAGAGTTTATGGAGGTTTCAACTTCTTTTTTATAATTCTTGTAACATTTATCTGAAATTACAGAGCACTGCTTACGCAATTTGTTAAATTCAGTATAACCATCGAGTGTTCTCATTGTTTTGAATTTATGGTAAGCAATCTTTTTTTTTAAACTATGTTAATAAGATCATCGGTGAACCATTTAGGAAAAGTTGATGTATTACGTGAAGTAACAGGTACATGACTTTTAATAGCTTGTTTTAAGAAACAGTAAAATTTTTCGATATTGTCATTTAATTCGCCATCATTCAGAAATGACCAATCAACATTTAGTAGGAAGTTACGAATTTCAGTATAATTTGCTTTATGAAAGTTATGAGACATTAATTTAATTTTTGGATTTTCACATATGGTGTTGTTTATGGTTATATCTAAGGATGGATTGTAATTGTCCAAGGGAAGAAGAATTTCTGAGGATTTAGTTACAGTAACAGATTTTATATAAAAAAAACTAGATCCAGGGTTCGGTCGTTGCTATTTTTGTTATCATTTAATTGATTTAAGTTTTAAAAGTTGGACATATCGAGTATTTCTCTTTCAATGTCAGATATGCTGGAGTTATTATTACTAGATAAATCTGAGGATAATGGATCCCTTGTTATTTTATGCGTTCAATGCATTTTGTTTATAAAATGTTTTCATGGCCTTCGTGTTCGAGGGGTAAGGCTCTCGACTAGCAAGCTGGAGGTCGTTTGGCGACCACAAGGAAATTTTATTACACAATATATATAGATCAATATTTTAAATGAAAAACACACATTTGTGAACTCGTCAAAAGGATTAGGAAATGTATTTATATATTTATAAGACTTAGAAATATTCTTAGACTAGAAAACCTAAAAAGAGTGTACTATGCGATTGTTCAATCTATATTACAATATGGTATTATTGGTTGGGGAGGAACATATAATAAAATTTTGAACCCACTTAAAGTAGTTCAAAGATTGGTAATCAAAGTAATTTTGAAAAAACCGTCAAAATTTTCTACCGAAATTCTTTTTACAATTTTTAAAGTACCTACAGTATACAAAATGTATCAAAAATATTCAATACTTCAAATTTACAAAGAAATACAGTCAAATACTCATAACTTGCAATTCAATACATCAGCAAGATACCAGAAAACTATTAAAATCCCAAAATTTAACACTAAGCTCATTCAAAATACCTATCTATATCTAGGCATAATTTATTTTAATAACCTTCCATTAAATTTAAAAAATATCGAAAATATTCAGGAATTTCACCTTAAATTAAAAAATTACCTTAAACTATTATAAGTCCAAAATACTTTCACTACTTACATCTAGAAGTAATATTGTTTAAATCTTGTGTTGTTTCTTAATAATTTATTTACCTTAATACTAACATGTACATAATTGAACTAGAATTCCCTCACCAAACACAAGAGCATTGTCTCTTTATGGTGAGGAAAGGCTACTTTAATTTCTATTGTTTTATATCTTGTTTATATCCTGTATACTTATCTATGTAAAAATATATACTTTTTCAAATATTAAAAAAAAAAAAAAAAAAAAAAAAAAAAAAAAATATTATATAAGTATTATATATATAATACTTGCGGTACATTCCAGAGTGTACTCCGAGTATCGCCGTGGTGTAAGACCACCATTCAGAATTAAAAAGTTGCTTGAAATGGCTTTAGCCATTTGTTTGAAGACCAGATCTGAATAGCTAGGTACTTCCCTACCTTCCTTTTCCCCATCTCCCTTTCCGCGTCACTACCTCTAGCCACACAACATACCTCGATTGGGGATGCCATAGTCGCACAGGCAGTTGGGAGCAGTTGGGACTCTTGTGCGGTATTCACATAAACAGAAAAAAATTACGTGATCCGTTGAGACGTTTGGCAGTGTCGACAATGATAAAAATTTATTAAAATAAAAAATCAACGCACAGCAAAATGACATGCACAGCACATCACGTTGAATCACTAGATGATCCTTCAGACATGTGCAGATATACCCTGTATAGATGAATGAATAATTTTAGGGTATATTTATAATTATTATATATATATATATAAGACAATCCACATTTAAAATTAAGCCATTCTCAACTATTTTAAATTAAGGGCTAAATAAAGTGTATGAAATCATGTGGGTACCATATAATAATATATTCGGATATTTCCATTATTACCAATTATTTTAGGATGATTTGCATAACACCGTTTTAGTGATAAATTTTCCCAAGGTCATTAATGTTTAACCGTTGCTTGATACTTGTTCGCACTTGTCTGGGAGTCTACAAAGACAAATCTAGTAATTCAATTTTTTTTGTCATTAATGCATATATCAGATTTTTTCATTAACCCGTGAATCTCTTTTACAATCGTAGTCGCTATTTACGGTTAATGTTTCAGGATTGATAAATGATAAAACATGTTCCGACGGCCGACAGACAAAAATTCTCCATAAGCTTCGGTTAACTGACAATATACAACATTTTTGAATAATGTCATTCGTTAGCAAAATTACTGTATTATTAACGGAGTTTAACTAACGAAGCTCTTAGAATTGAAAGAAGTCGTTTACGCGGTGAGTTGAATCCGTTCGGACCATAACGCTACATTGGATCGGGATTAGGGAAACGAAAGTTGTTCACGTAACAAGTTAATAAAGACCTCATTTACTAATAAACTCCCTTCTTAGTGTCAAATAGTAAATGGGGACTGATAATGTATATTTGTTTCAGTATTTCAATTCAACATTGTCAATGTATTATTATTTTTACGTAGTTGTTTGACGTTTCGGAATTTCAATTCATAATTCATAGCCGCCTCCAGTGTTGCCAACGTTTATCGATTTCTTATTTATTTCATAATCAATATCGTTCTGGCTATCAACAGCGTTACTGTGTTCGGGAAATCAGTATAATATCACCAATAATTACACCTCTCAATATGCTAGACCCCCAGACGTGTTATATTTTAATAACTATTAACTTTGTTATTCGTTATAACAGCTGAAGATCCATTTCTGCAAGAAATTCTCCTGAAAGCGTTAAATAACTGATTGTAACTGTTGATTATAAAAACGAAAAATAGGGTAAAGATTACAAACAGCAAAAATTAAAACAAAAGGTTTCAATTTTTATGATTTCATTTTATTTTTGTTCTTATTTTTTACAACTTCAAAATCATGAACCATTGACGACAAATAAAACACATAATAAACTACTATTATTCTAAACGTAATATTACATTATGTTTCTTAGTCTATAAATATTTTATTAAACTTAGGAATCTGTTAAAAATAAATTATTGATATAATTGTTATGATAAAAATATTCCCTTTATGACCTATATCTATTTGAATTATTCTTAAACCTCGAATAAGCAGAAGCATTTAGTAGTATTCATAATAATTCATATCACACATTGTTCTGACTTATTCCTTTTTTTATTTTGCGGTGGCAAATACGATCTTAGAAACTAATTATGTACACTTAAATATAATAAGATAAATATAATAATAAAAATAATTAATAATAATAGATAATACAAGTATATAAAAATTGTTGAATAAATTACAGATAATGTTATGTTAATATAATGAGATAATTGTAAAAAAAATAATAATAACGTTATAAATAAATAATAATTAGTATAAATAGATACAAATTATAGGAAAATAAATAAATAATGCATTTAAATAAAAAATATATCTACGGGTAATTGAAATAATACATTCAAAAGCGTCCCTGAGATGATATCTCACAAAAGCGGCGCCATAAAAATTGTCCAATATTATTATTATTATTATATACAATAGTCACGCAATAAGTCACGGTAATATTTAATAACATGTAATACAAAGTAAATGTAATTTATTAAGCAATAAACCAAATTGTAAAACGGTAAGAGTTTTCATTGGATTTCCATCATATCTTTAATATCATTGACGTATATTTCTTCAACTTCTCCACATAAATTTTAATTATGAATATGATTTTTCATCGCTTTCATATTTCTTTATTAAATGGGTTAAGTTCATGGGGTGAGTTTTATCCCATCAATATGATTTTTCATCGCTTTTCCTATTTCTTTATTAAATGGGTTAAGTTCGTGAGGTGAGTTTTACTAATGAATATGATTTTTCAACGCTTTGTTCTATACATTTATTAAATTGGTTAAGTTTATGGGTTGAGTTTTAACCCATGAATATGATTTTTCATCGCTTTTCCTACTTCTTTATTAAATGGGTTAAGTTCATGGGGTGAGTTTTAATTATGAATACGATTTTTCACGGCTTTTTCTATTTATTTATTAAATCGGTTATGTTTATGGGGTGAGTTTTATCTAGGTCTTGGTGACGGATGCATTTGTCCGGATCGGGAGAGAATGGTTAAGGGAGACCGATTGACCTCTCCAGCCGTACTCTTTCTCGACCCATCGCTTTGACACATTGACCCCCAGATTCTTACCCACCTCTCATACCGCTTTCCTTCCCAGAACTTCCTCTCCTTCCTTCCCCTAAAAAGACAATCCACACAGCATCCCTAAGATGACATAAACGCTGAAGGATTATTTTTCCTCAGGGTCTCCTGTATGGATCTAATATAAAAAACGTAAGTTATACGATGCCACTGTTTTTTTTCAATGATTTTTTTTTAAGAAATGTGATTTTGTTCAATTGTCGATAAATTTATAGCCGTTTTATACCTTGTGGTTTGATTTTTACTCTCAAAATAATTAACTTTACTTATTTCAGTGCAAACGCAACTTAATTAAACTAACAAGATTGACTAGATGCTCACATCCTTTGAAAATTAAAATTAAAATTAACACAAATAATTTCACAGTTATCACAACACGCAAACACATTATAGATAATAGTTACATACTTACATAATATATAAATAATATAATATCTAAATCAATTTTAGTATATTATTATTTATTAAAATATATCTATGCACCTGGTCAACATCTCCCAATACTAAATTTTTAGTTCCAAAAACCTAATTAAGTAACACGATAATTAAATTATTGATATACAAGATAACTGCAAGCATTCGTACTATGTGTGTTCACTTTAGATGCTGCTTGGATTTAACTAGCACCAGCCGTTCTTGGTATTTAATCTGCCACCAAATTGTAATATACATATTGATATAATGGTTACATATATTTTATTTTTTTGTATTTCGTTCCAAAATTATTCCATTGTTTCAATTGGTAAGTTTCTTAAACCAGAGCAAGCATTATGGGGATATATTTTTTGGGTATTATACCGTGTTACGCTTCCTCCTTCTTTATCCAAAGTTTCGTCAATGTGTATGTAATGCACCCGTCTGGTATCTATTACTTGATGGCTACACCAAAACCAAACACCGAAAATCACATTAATTTATCTAATTATTTGCTGAAATAAGGGCACAAAGAGGATTGACACGCGCAACACTATATTACGTCTACAAACAAAAACACACACTTCCTCACAATCTACACATCTGCCCTGATGTTGGCAGAAAGAAAAAAGTATAATACGGAACACGGGATAGTACCCCAAAATTAACTTTTGGCCGTGAAAAGCTCAAATAATATCAGAACAAGTGATAAATATTTGCAATTAATTCTTCTGAAATTTTCCTCGGTGTACAAGAAAAGTCAAATACTGCTTTCAAGTTGTCAACAAACATCGAATTGTTCAACTTATTAAACGAAAAGAATATGCAATATAATGATAACAGCAATAATATTTAGAAAATTTCTACGTGAAAAAGTTAACGGAATAAAAAAGTATAATCATCATAATATATTTGATTAAAACATTACTTTAATTAGACTAAATTCACTATGAAAGCTAAGGTTTATAAATCAGTATAGCCACAGGACTGTTCTATATCTTGAATGGACTCCGGTTCCTGTGTGCCTGTGATAGTTTGAAGGACTCTGAAGGATCTTGATTGCCGCGGAGGTTCAAAGTTGACTTTGTGGAAGATAACTCTGAAAAAGGAAATCATATTTTAAGTTTTTTTATGTAAATGATATCGGTTTTTTGTTTAGAAGGCTGTACAAACCAAACAAGCACAAATAAAAGCATTATTTAGTGAAGCCGGGTTCATTGGTTTAGGAAAATTGGCATTTTCAAGTGTTTTGAAACAAAACATGTGTAAAAAAAAACTGTTTGTACGTAAATAGTACTTTTATAAAACAATTTTTATTGGAATAAATTTGAAGGTTATACCAATAAATGTAATATATCTTTGAAGAAGAAGATAATACTTATAAATCTATACGAAACATGAAACAAAACAGGACACAGATAAATAAAACGGTTTCGGTCTCATCTGGGAATCGAACCCAGAATCTTTGCACGGCCTAGTGATTAGAGACAACGCCTCTAGACACTCGGCCATTGGGACCTTATTACGTCATTTTTGTCGATCTCATATTTCAAATTCAGAATTAGCAATATTATCTAATTACTCCCATATTTTGGCAGCTTTCTTTTTTGAATGATTACAAACTTCTAAAGAATTAATTAGTAACTTGGATAGCGTCTCGGATCCGATTTTTTTTATAAAAGACACATATTGACATTTTCTAAAAGTCTAAATGAATGATTTTGTTTATTTGAATAACTTTGAAGGTTATACCCATAGCCGAGTGGTTAGAGACGTTGTTCCGTAGGCAGATATCCTGAGTTCGGTTCAAAGTTGAGACCGTCACCTTTCAATATTTTGGTGTCTTGTTCTGTTTAATGTTTCGTTTAGATTTATTAGTATTAATTTTTATAATGTACAGACTTTTTAAAAAGCGACGAAAAAGCTTTTCAATGTTGTTTAAAATCCACATTAATAAATACAAGTGAAATTTGTATTATGTTCATGATTTGTGCTCAATTGTTTATATGCTTTTATCCAAATATGATCATCATATTGACAGTTCAGCCACGTAAAACAATGATTTGTTAGTTTGTCCAAACGAATTGTTGCGTTAGCGATTTTTCCAATATTTTTTAGTTTTGGGAACATTTTAAGCAACATGTAGGTTTTAGTACAAACATGGACACACAATTATATTACATCTTTGCTGCTAATAACATTTTTTTAAATAAGATTTCGGTGGAAAGATGACAGAAATTAATTTGTGCAAAATTTTATACAATATTATTACAACGGAAAATAGATTCTTCAAGTGAAGAACAGCGTATTTCTAAACTGTTTCATTAAAGTTTATGTATTTCGATTATAGAATTTTTTACTAACAGTGCTTTATACTAAGTATATGAATACCTGTGGTTGAAAAAAAAGGTACCCGGTAAAGCCACTTGCATCCAGTAAAAGTTGTGAACTTCAATGTTGAAACCACAACATACAAAAAATAAAAGCCAAAGAACTGTTGTTGCCAGAAAAACTGAAGCCAAAACGCAGCAAAAATGCATAATATTTATGTGCATTAAAAGCAGCTGCACTAGATGCTTTGCTAGAAATTCCCAACTACATAAAAGCTTTAAACGAATAGAAACAATTAAGACACCTCTTATAGTTTGGTTTGGAGCTCGGCTTGTCAGCCTTCAATTTCGTCTGCTGAAAGGTAAACACATCATCGATTAGGGAAAATGAACATTCACAGGAGGAATAGCAAAAACAACATTTCACCAAAACACTGACGCTCAAAACATTAAATAATCGAGAATTTTAGACAAATTTGTAACATGATTACACAAATTTGTTGACAATCGGGAAGTGCAGGCGACACTGAAGGAAATGGTTGACAAACACAAACATTTTGGGATGATTTTACCTCTTTCCTTTTATCACAAAACAGTTGATTGGAGTAAATGCTTTTTTCAGTGGATTTACATTCTCACCAATTACGGAATCAACAACATAAACATCATTAAATGGTGTAATCAAATTTTGAAATATTTACCTAGGTCCATTTACACCAGGGCTGGAAGGTTCCATTTGAATGGGAATAATTCTCGTCTTCGGCTGCTGAGAAACTGAAGGAGGTTCTTGCCGCAGTGGAGTCCCTGGAGTAGCTCCGTCCATCCTCATCATCTGCGGAGTCAGCACCCTGGAGATGTGTTGCTGGGGTTGCTGCATGGCTGGGTTGGGCCTGGGTTGCTGGTTTGGTTGTTGTTGCTGTTGCATTACAATGTGGGGTGAACCCTGCATCAAAAGTTGCGGTTGACCTCGTTGTTGCATTCCAGCTGTTACTTGTCCTTGTTGCTGTATGACTTGCGGCTGACCTCCAGCTCCTTGTTGGTTCATATCAATAATGATACGAAGCTGGGGCTGTTGTTGATTCCTTCCTTGCTGTCCTTGTCCTTGCTTTACAGGAACAGCAACTCCATAAATGTGATTATTATTTTGAGAAATTTCTTGTTTTGATACTTCCATCTGTATGGGAATCACTCTTCCAGGACTATCACAGTTTCTGACATTTTGGATTATTTGGTTTTGGTTGGATGGCACCGATTGAATTTTATTGTTTTGGCGAGGTAATGTTTCGCACCTTCTATTTTCATCAGTGACCCATGGTGGTTGCGGCTCAGAGCTTTTTGGAGTTTGTTGAGGAACCGTCTCCCTTGGAAGGCTTTTCCTACCTTCTGCCTTTTGACACCAAGGTGGTGCGGGAGTAGATTTGTTGACTGCACTCTGTCCGCGAACCCATGGCAAGTTGTCTGGGTTTTCATTTAATTTACTCGGCATGATATTGGAATCGATGCAATCTTCTTCGTCATTTTGATTTTTCATCTTTCTAGGGGTGACAGGAATCGTCATGTGTGACTTGTACCGAACTTCTTCTGCATCGGGAGACATGTTGGAATATTGTTGATTTTGTTTAGGAGGGCTTGGAGATTTAACGGTATAGGCAGGACCCGGCGATTGGGCATAAGCGGGACTCCTGGGGTGGGTATTATTCATTTGATGATTATTATTTACCGGTGACATTGGTTGGCTATTTGGAGTTACCGGCTGTTGCCTCCACGCGGGAGTATTTTGTGGACTTGGTTGAGCCTGGGCTGGCGATTTTGGTTGTGAAGTATTTGTTTCTCTAGCTTCGATTTGGATTGGCATTACTCTATATTCATCACTGTATGGTGATTGTGCCGGAGATCTCGTGTTGTTTTGCATGGGAGACCCTCTAGTGTCTTGTTTCCATGGGCTTGCTGGACTGCTGGAGATTGGGGTTCGAGATTGATTACTGCTACGAGTATCGCAACTTGGGGACACAGTTTGATTGCTACTACTTGTTGTTGTAGAAGACGCATTTGAGAAGGGTGATTCATTCTTTCCCCATGGGGATGGACTCAGATTAAATTGAGAGTCTTGCCTTTGTAAAGAATCCTTAGTTGGAGTTTGATTTTGTTGAACAGTTGGACTATTTCCAGCAGAATTGGGATATTTTGGCTCCGGTTTCCACACCGGACTAGCAGATGCTGATTTATTGTTTTGTTGCTGTAAGTTATTTTCGTATCTGGAAGATAATTGAGGAGATGCCTGAGCATAATTTTGAGGTGATTGCGGCGAGTATTGTTGTTGGGGAGATTGTTGAGAATATGGCTGGGGTGGTTGCTGAACATACTGAGGGGGTTGCTGGGAATATTGAGGTGACGCCTGCGGAGGCTGTTGAGAGAACTGCTGGGGAGGAGGTCTTCTCATTTGTGGTGCAACTGGGCTTGGTGTGGCTGACTTGTCAACAAACTTGGGAATAGGCCCCTGTTGTTGTATTCCAGATTCCTCCGATTGCCAATGATAAGGGCTATTGGTTTTACGGAGCATGCCGATTGGGTTTTCGGGAATGACAATCTCTGGCCTCTCCCCTTCGCTCACTACTTTGGTTGGTTTAGTGACGCTTATTACTAGGGGAGGTGGCGGAGGAGGGCCGGGCGGTGGGGGTGGTGGAGGAGCAGGAATGGATGGTCCTCCATTAACACTCGGTTGCCTGAAGTAAGCAGGATTCTCCTGGTCCTCCTGCTGCTGCCTCGCCTGGTTCAGCCTTCTGGCCATACTGGGGGTCCTGATCTGTGACAAATCCAGACCGCCCGGAGTATACGTGAATGGTTTTTTGTCTTTGGTCATCATCGCATTTTGCACGCATGCCGGTGGTTCAACTCCGCGCGATTGACAATTCTGGAAAGCGATTGATCAACAATTAATTATAAAACGAACATGGTTTCTTCAACTAAATTGATTTCGGGGTGAGAATAATATAATAATTACATTTTATGTTTACCTATTTCTCAAAGCAAAGTAGTTTTTGAAAAATTTGCTGATGAAAGATTATTTTCAAATGCAGATAAAATTCAAAATAAATAAAAAAAATTGTAAAAAAAAAAAAAAATATATACGAAAGACTTACATCGCCATGGTTATTTTTGAAGCTTGGAATTCTTCCAGAGTGAAGTCCTGCCATTGAGGGAGGGGGCGGAGCTCCTTGGCTGGAATAAAAATATATAATATTTTTAAAACATCAATCAATTTAATTAGACAACATAAAATTTTTGTCAATTAATTCTAAATAATTATATCGTAGAAAGCCACCACAAGCGATTATATTGCCCCTAAATAGGAACACAGAATTGCAATATTGAATAGTTTACAATTAACTGGTAGGTAAACACAATTATTTAATAACATGCTATTGCAAAATTATATTATAAATAATTAAATTATAACTAAGTCGTTCCATCACAGGAAGCCACCGCAAACAGCAACAACAAGTCACGAGTATTTTATAACAACAAGTCACGATGGAACACAAAAAAGTGTGAAATAATAAAATATTATTTATATTTAAGTAATTACGAGATTAACTCGTAATTATCGACGATTGATACCAAAATCACAACGTATTACTGAGCTACCGCAAACAACGAAATCACAACTAGTCAAAATATCACGACTGAACGAGAAACTTTTATCAAAGAAAGGTTTAATTTGAAATGGTTATTAATATTTAATGTAGGTACGCACAATACAATAATGCACTCGTAATTATTTTGCAAATGCAGCCAGAAATTCTTTTTTAACACTTCCACTCTCAAGTCCTCCGAGAACATTGATGAACTTCTCTGTTTTTGAGTAGGACAAAATCTTCCACCACCACCGTCCAAGAAACGAAAATAATGCAATCTGTTCTATTAATTTGCGTCGCATCGCATAGCCGAAGCTTCGAGGAGTGCAAGGTGCTTGCAGACGGCCTTTCTCTAAAATAGACCGGTGAATCATATTTTTATTACAACCATTTCGGATTTCCATTGATCTACGACATGTGTATGCATTCTCGGTTGAGCGACGAGCCAAGTTCATCAGGGTAACACTGTAGGTCAATGGATAAAAATATACAGAGGACTTGTTCCATTACCTTCTTTTATCTAACGTATTTTTAAAAAGTTTGGCGGGGGTCAAAGATGGACACCAGGATCCCCCCATTATTCTAGAGGATCAAGCGTCGCACTGTAGACCTCATCAATTAATTTTCTTGACAGAATGCGTTAAACTGGTAACACTACATGCTCGATAATCTTCACCACGCGCTCCCCAGAAATCTGAGGCATAACGGTTTAGAGAGCACCTAACTGTATTGACGGAGGACCAAAATTTACGGAGCCGTGAAATTCAAAACATTTCATATAATTCTTAAAACATTGAGTTCGATTGTAAAAAATAATGCATTGTACCTAATTTCAACACCACTTTTCGCCTATCTTTTGGTCTCCTTCCGTTTAGACAGATTTTTTTATCGATGGTGCAGAGTCCCCATACACAAAGTCCAACTCATCTTTGATTTGCTTAGGCGTATTGCCTTTAAAAAACAAAAATTTAATAACAACTCATTTTTTTCCATTTTCACAAAAACACACACATCAACTCACTCAAACAACTGTCAACTAAAAACTGCGCGTCTAAAATGGCCGAAACTTAGGTGAGTAACTGTCAAAAGATGCACAACTACATTCACTAGCTTTTATTGAGGAGTACCGCCATCTTTGCGTTGAGGTCGAAAACTTTTTAGACCACCCTCGTACTAACCGAATCTAAATAACATAGGATGAATTGCAATCTTGCATTTTAACCCATTGGTTGATCCTCCTACTCTAACTGTTTAAGTTCTCGAGTTTTTTTTTACTACTCCCCGTTCATTTTTATATGTGGGTCAAATTTTACAAAATTCTTAATGGAGAGCAATACGTAGATGCAAACGAAACATTTAAAAACATATATTACATGTCACGTGCGACTTTACAACCAAACGAAAAATGATGCATTATTTTTAAAGCCAGTTTATTTTTTATCGTTACAACTAAATCATAGAATGTCTGCCTCTTCATTTGTAAAATCTGGCATGTAGTGTAGGTCATATCCTATAAATATCCACCCGAATTTCGTAGATGCTAACATCAACTCGTCAACATTCCTGCGGGATTACGAGCGCCCAGCATCGAGCGAATTGAGAGAGATGCTGGCCAAATCCGATGCCAAGATCTCCGAGACAACGCGAACATTAATAATATTGCGGTAAAGAGAGGAATAAAAATACCAAAACGTACATCATTATAGTCTAGATATATTTAAGTCATCTATTGAAGAAAATTTGTGTGGGCGAAAAGCTGAGTATACAAGAATTGTTTGTACTTTCTGGTGTTTATTATTTTAAAGTTTTATTTGTTCAGGAAGAAATTACACAGACGTAAATTTCGGATACCAATATTACACTGCCAGAATTACACACGGATGGAATTACACATGGACGAAATTACACCTACTGTGTTAACACAAAGTTTAAAAAAATAAGTTTTTTAACAGGTTTAAATTTTAGAATGTATTGTTATTAAAATTGCATGCGTTTGCATGTCAATAATTGCACAGTTACCGAAATAAAAGATGGCATTATTTACATTTTTGCATCTTTATCTTAGCAGGGATGCCCGGGTTCACGGGTTGAGGTTTTGTTCAGGTCTTCATGTCGGATACGTCTGCCCACCAGCTGAGTGGCGAGCAAGATCAGGAGAGACCAGTTTGGGGGAGACACTTTGACCTCATCCAGCTGCTCTCTCTCGATCCAAAGCCTTACAAACAGTGATAGGCATGTATTCATCTGTCACTCCTGCACACACTGACCTTCAGATTCCGACCCACCCCTCTAACCATTTTCCTTCCCAGAACTTTCTCTCCTTATTTTTCTTTAAAGGATCCTCCACACAGTATTCCCAAAGAAAATTATTATCCTCAGAGACTGCCTTGGAGAACATTCCCGAAACGGTACTTACACATATTAAAAAAGGCTAATTGCATAATAGAAGCAATGTTTACCTACTAATATTTTGCCAATAACATTTCGATTTTGGCTTTCAGATTTTCCTCTTAAAATTGGTCCAATGTTCTCAATTTCAACATCAAAACCCTCTACAGTGCAGTTGATGTTTAACTCCAAGTTATTTGTCTTCAATTAGCAACCTCAAATTAAGTAGAAATCCCAGCCCGTCGTGTTTTTGCTGTGTCTCAAAACCACCAACTAACGCTCGCGAGTCTCTGAAATGCACCCCTGCCACCCCTTACTGTCAGGGATAGTCAAAACGATATCTAATTGTGTGATTGCTGAAAGTGTTACGTAGTTGGTTAACCGTTTCAAAAATTGGTCTACCGGGAGAACTCAGTTTATATTAAAATTGAATACCAAAAGCTTCACTGGGAAATTACCAGTCACAGACACTCATACCAACGCTGGTGTTTCAATTTTACATAAAAGTAAAAACACTTGTTTGCGAAACATCGACTTTTCTGTACTTTCTGTAAGTATAGTATTAATATATTATTTATACAGGGTGCGGCAGAGAGGACGGACGGTTTAAAAAAAGTCATAAATTAGTTAATTTTTACTCAAAAACAAATTTATTGATGGAATCAGGTTCGCGATAAAATAGCATTTGAGACAGTCAAGTGTGGAAAATCACATCAGGCATGTGGTGGACGAAATCGTTGATGCAGTGCTGGAGGCGTTCTTGGAAGTTCGCGTAGACTCTCTCCAACATCGCTCTCTCAACTTGGGCGACTTCCACGCTTTCTTCAATTCGTCCAGAGTTCGGAGCTTGTTCTCGTATACTCTAGCCTTGAGGTGTCCCCATAAGAAAAAATCGCATATGGATAAATCTGGGGACCGAGGAGGCCAATGAACATCGCCAAACCTGGAAATAAGGCGACCAGGGAAGAGAGGGCGAATAACGTCCATTGATGCTCTGGCTGTGTGGGCGGTCGCCCCATCCTGCTGAAACCACACACGTCGGATTAGAACACGTCACCGTCGTAATTCAGGGAAAAAGAAGTTGGTGATCATTTCGGCCACCACATGTCTGATGTGATTTTCCACACTTGACTGTCTCAAATGCTATTTCCTCGCAAACCTGATTCCATCAATAAATTTGTTTTTGAGTAAAAATGAACTATTTTATGATTTTTTTAAAACCGTCCGTCCTATCTGACGCACCCTGTATAAAATTTACGGAAAAAATTCTCTAAATGAAATGAAATGAAAGTGAACACCCTATCAATTTTTTTTGCGTATTTTAGAAGAATTAAACGCAATAACGTACAACGCAGATAGAGACTTGGTTGTATACTATTTAATAATATTTAACTCACTTGAAATTTAACATGTATTATACGTACGTAGTACGTAGATTTCACTTGTTTCATTTTTAGATTAGCTCGTATACCTACATAAAGATCAGACATTTAAAAGACAGTTAATCTTTGATTTTTCTTATTTTTAAATTATTTACTTTTTTCACTTTTTTTAAAAAGAAAGATAAACATTCCCGGGTTACGAATAACCTGACAATATTTGAAAATCTCCTACTACCACCACAGTAAGCTGAAAATGTTGCTTGTGTTATGATGGACGATTTAGCCAGCCGAGGAATTGAACACACTATGCCTGGGTGAGACCCAAACGCGATGTCAACTCGGCCATCGACCGGTCGTATGTTTATTTATTGATAAACTAATGTTTATAAGACAAGGTTTTATGCATAGCATAAAGGATAACAAATATTTATAAGCAATAATTAGTCGCCTGAAATATCAATACAAATTGAAAATATCTCCCGAGTAAAAATAAATGCCACCAACGGGAATTGAACTCGTGCCTTCTGATGTCACTCTGAAACCACTGAGATATGTCGGCTTATTTCCAACCCGCCAAATGATTCAATATGTACTAGTACCTCGATCAACAATTACTGCTTATTGTATTTTTCCACCTGTACACAACCAACTTTATTTGATGCCACTAATTATTGCTTATAATTATTTGATTTTTCTGTCCATACTTAAATTGAGAAACTTCATTTAACTATTTTACTACTATGTGACTAGTTTCGTGGTAGTATAGAACTAATAGAAAACATTTTACGTAAAAATATCAAAAAGAATAACTTAGGTTTTGGATCTTTCTGTCTGTCTGCGTATATGTGGTTCAATGAACTTGGAATTATTTTAACTATATTTTAATATTAATTCGACTCGGTATATTCCGACTTTTTCTACCATCAGACCACTTTTTAAAGACTACTGGCACTAATAAAAACAAACGTTGAAATTTTCAGCTGTATCAAACTTACGTAGGCTATTATATACGATAAATAAGATAAGTCACTTAATTCAATAAGATCATTAGTTGACAACGTGGAACTATTTTTTTAAAACGAGTAAATTACCTGCCTATACACGAAACAAATACTGTGCATAACATCATATCATCCAATGTACACCGTCTTAACATCGACGCCGGCAAACATATCAATCACAGTAGGCGTCGCGCCGCCCTTCCCTTGATCACTGTTAATGGACGTCGTTAATCATCAAGTTGCACCCTAATTGACAATCGCCAGCCCTTCAATCGCCATTTGCATCCGGCAAGTGATACTCCCCGATGCGCTATTATTTGGAGACGTCTCTTCACCGTGCAGTGCCTGATCACTGAATATATAGATCGGGCATACCCTAAACTCATCATTACCGTCCGGTGCCGGTGATTTGACGAGTGCATCGATACAATTGAATAATGCATACGTAATGAAGTGGATTTAATGTTATGATAATGACTCCGACGTGCAATTATCCTAGAATTCAGTGGCTTCGGGTACCGTATTAATTGGTTAATATCAAATTCCAATGTATTTAAATAATAAACTGATCGATATTAATAATAGATGTGGTTGTTATGATATGTGATATTATCTATTATTAGCTATTATCTAACTAACTAACCATCGAGCCGTTTCACTACAGGGGTAGGCAGAGAGGACGAAGCGCCTAATAACTCGGTCTTGCATAGAGAAAAATGAGTATTGCTAATTTATTAAGAATCTCTTCAAATTATTCGTAATCCGGTTAAAATGGAATTGCAGCCCTTAACGAAAAACTGATAAACTTTTAGTAAATGACGAATATATCATCTCGATATCTGAACACGTGTTCATGAAAACCCTAATATTTTCGTATTTCGTCATTATGTATTATTAAGGCAAAATCATGTACCTATTAGGAATTTACTAAAAGTTTATCGGGAGCCTGCAATCCCGTTTTTTACCGGTTTACCAATAATTTGATTTGATTTGATTCGTAATACAAATATTTCTCCTTCGGCACACACTACTTGCCTCATTCACATTCATACATCGTCTCATATATTCTTCTGTTATTCCGACTCCTGATACGACCTGACTCAAGTATTTGGTTCACTTGATCCTGCCATTCTTCCTCTCGCGTCCCCGACATCTTCTTTTTTTAAATAAAGCCGCATAAGAGTCCCAACTGATCCCAACCGTCTGGAGCCAGTGATACATTATGTATGCGTATGTTGAAAGTAGTGGGGAGAGAAATGAGATGGATATGAGGAAGGTGGGGAGTACCTGGCAATTCAGATCTTGTCACCAAACACAGCCGAAGCCATTTCAAGCGACGCTTAAATTCCAAATGGTGGTTTTGGAGTATCTTCCACTCTGGAAATATACTATATTTTATATTCAATTATTAAATAAAACAAATTAATCAAATGAAATTTAAGTGCGCACTCTGGGATTTGAACTTGCGACCTCCAGCTTGTTAGTCGAGAGCCTTACCCCTCGACCCCAAAAGAAGTCAAATCTTCTACCATTCACATTCGTGTCATATATTCTCTCTACATTAAATTCTTCGTTCATTCAATCTACATGCCCAAACTATCTATGGTTTATATATTCATCTGTCAATATTACTCATGACGCTTACATCAGCCTTACATTATTTGCAAATCTCCATATTTCTCATGTGTTTTACCATACATCGAGGTTCTCATTTCTACAACATTTAGTGTATAGTAGACATAATATACACATGGTGCTAAATATAATAAATTTCAAAATTAAATAATTTAGAATCAAATTTTCGAATCTCGTTTTGGTACAATGGTAAAATTATGTCTAAAATTCCATCTCTGTAGTGTTACCATTTTAATAGAATTAAGTGGACTGTATTTATTATTTTCCGAGAAATCTGGTTATATTTTTCTTTTGTTTGTTCCAGATCTCGGCGAGGGTGGTGCAATCCCACAAGCTTCATATTATACATAGAATATTTCAAGTAAATATAAAAATATTGTATGATAATAGATACACAGAAAATGTATCGATATTGTTAAAACCATAAGAAGGTGTAAGTTTTGCAATTTAGTTAAAATGTATGATGAACTAATGTCTTGTTTTGTGCCCTATTTTTTCATATAACTTTTTTATTCAAAATTCTAAACTCTGAATTCGACTGTTGCGAACTTCTGCAACTCATAAACTTACGAATACCTACAATAAAAACACGACAAAATACACCATTCCACTGCAACACACATAAGCGCAATTACATTGCGAACTCCCCAATACAACGGTTTCACACTATGGGAAATCAATACTTGGGTGATTTCGATATATTTAATATTACCTTTGGCGAATTTTGTGGATGGAGTTGTATTTTTGTAAATCAGTTAAATCGCTGTATTTTTTAATTTGTGTTCTTGTTCTTTTTAATTTTGTTTTTTTCATTTATTAATTTTTATTATTTCTTTCTCATGTTTCAAAATTCTCTGTTATCAAAATTGTACCACCTACATGTAAAAGCCCCCTGGGCGTTAAATAAATAAATAAAATTAAATATATAACTGTATTTTTTATTTTCCTGTATTGTAACATTTCTCCTTGTATTAACTTCATGTAATATGTAATGTGTTATAATTGGACATGGTCCATTAGTAAATCAATAAATCCTATTTTAACTCAACCGTTTGGAGTTACTTCTGTTTGTAAATCATGTTTTAGAAATTCTGTTGCATCCATTTTATTATTCAAGTAAAGTAAGCATTTGACTAGAAACCATTTAAATTTGACTGTGGTTATATTTTGTTTTAATATGAAATCATCGTTTATTCAGAAAATTTTATTATTCATAATAATTACCTCCCTACCTGTCTAAAGAATGTTTGTAAAAACGTAGTGACGTTTCTTTAAACTAATTGTATAATTCTTTATTTGAAGTTAAAAAAATATAATTCGTAAAATACACAAGTAGGTGTGAATTTGTAGGAACCTACTTTCAAATCTCATGATTTTAGAGGAAAATATTGATTTATTAAATAATAAAAAATTAGAAACATTTTCTTTTGGACGGCCAGTCTACTGTCAACAGATCTACAGAATTACTAGTATCGATGGCGTACCTTAGGATTTTTATAGGTGGAGGTGTCTTCAACATTTTTACCAATTTAGTAATATTTGACATAATTTTATTTTTACTGAATTACAATTGTATTAAGAATAGACCACGTGAGTGATATAATCACGGGACAGAATACACCTGTTCTGTAATGATAATTAATGTGAATAACTCGTGAAGTAACTCGCCCACATTCACATCTATTTATACAAAATGTGGGCCGGCGCGGTTATTACAGTCATAACTTCAAACATTACATTAGAACTAATTTGACGAAATAAGCCACATGTCATATTATATAATGTACTTCAGTTTTCTTCTCTTACCTCGCTTGTTCTTTAAGTTACTTGATGAACCTAGTTGTCAAGTTGGTTGACTTCGAAAAGCTAACATATTTATTATAAATTACCTTCATTGCCCTTTTAATTTAGCTTTTCTAACTGTAGTATTTTTACAGTGGGAGATGTAAAGTTTATTTTTCTGATTATGATTATCGTATAAAAAATATGTAATTTTAATACTTTCACTCATAATTATTGATTTCAAAAATGATCTAAAACGGTCTCGACTGGCTACAATCTCATTATGACATGGAAAACGCTAATGTCTAGTATGACGGCTATCACCAATGGAGCCCGGCATGACGTCAACCCCGCCGAATTCACGAATAAAAACGAACATGTCGTTTCGGCGACAAACTTGAATGTCACATTTTAAATAGTCAACATAAAAATTAAATAATATTACCTCATTTGCACTAGTATTTGTCTAAAAAAATAACCGTGTACATATTATATTATTGATGTTGATTTATTAGGTAGGACAAGGGATGTTTTATGTAGGTACATTAAATTCGTCGCGTGGATAAATTTCTGTTCAAGATACGTACAAGTTTTTTGTGAACGTTTCTATTATGTTAATAAACATTTATTTAATCTTGTTTTGTTTTGAAATTTAATAAAAAGTTGCATTCTTGCGCAATCTAATAAATGCAAAACAAAGAAATCACAAGATATATTGGAAATTTGAGAATAAAAATTGTGAAAATTTTCAATAATTTTTTTTTATCGATAATTAAAATAAAAACTTGAATAAAAATGACCAATCGACAGTCATGTTTTAGGGCATTGATTTATCATTGCACGTATATATTTTTTAAGGTATGAAGCAAAGATTTTTTTTTTATTACATAACATATGACCGGTCGGTGGCTGAGTTGACATCGCGTTTAGGTCTCCACGAGGCGTAGCGTGTTCATTTCTTCGGCTAGCTAAATCCTCCATCACAACACAAGAAATAATTTCCGCTTACTGTGCTGGTAGTAGGAGATTTTAAAATATTGTCAGGTTGTATGAAACCCGGGAATTTTTGTCTTTCTTTAAATAAAATATATATACATATCTCGTATTTATACAAATATTTTTATTGTTCAGGAGAATGTGTTTTGTCCTCCACACTACAAATTTTCCTATATTATCAAGAACATTTTATAATGGTAAGTTTGTAAGTTGTAATTGTTTAAATATAAGTAGGTAATATTCTATTTTTCCAAAGGCAAAAATTATTTTTAACTTTTTTTATATTACGGGCGAAGCCGGGTACTTATAGCTTACTACAAGTTAACATTTTAAAATTATCACATTGAGATATAATTGAGCAATAATAAGGCGTAATTTAAAAAAATATATATAAACGAGATGTTTGAGGTTCCCACAGTAGTCGGTTGGTCGAGACGGTCGAAACGAGTTATTCGGGTGCGAATGTGACCAGAGGTGTGCTAATTATAGCACCAATTTATCGGAATCTGGTGAAATCATCCATAAAATATCTCCACGACATCCGGCGGCCCCGAAACGCTACCAAAACAGCTTCATCACCCGAAAGTCCGGGCAGATTTCGGCGGTGAAATCATATTATTTATTTTTTCGCAATACTACCCCGAATAAACATTCCATTTTTGCCAAGTAAAAGTATATCATTTTTATAAGAAAGCGTTTGAATGTGTGTGTGCACACTGATAATATCAAAAGATTCGAAATGTTTTTCAAATTAGTTTGGAACACTCGCCCGCAGTCCCCTCTTACCCCGCAAATCCGTTCCGATTCCGTTTATTTAGACATAATTTAACAATGTTATTTATATATTGAAGACAATATTAGTGATTTCTAAACGAAAATCTGAAACAGAAAAATCAGAAAAGGATACGGTCACATCTAGGACTCGAACCCAGGACCCTTGTCTTTCCGGGACACTGCTCTACCAACTGAGCTAATGGGACCCTATCCCCCTCGGTCACTTTTAACTGTATCATACTTCGAATAAGAACTACCAACATTGTCTTCATTTTTTCACCGCACATTTTTTACTGTCAACTATCTTTATGTATTCGAAGTATGATACAGTTAAAAGTGACCGAGGGGGATAGGGTCCCATTAGCTCAGTTGGTAGAGCAGTGTCCCGGAAAGACAAGGGTCCTGGGTTCGTGTCCTAGATGTGACCGTTTTCTTTTCTGATTTTTCTGTTTCAGATTTTCGTCTAGAAATCACTAATATTGTCTTCAATATTTAAATATTACAATTTGAGGTTTTACTCAATAAAGTTATTCCGAAAAATAAAAATGTTATTTATGTTTTTTGATTCGTCAGTTTCCTAAAAAAAATATATTTTAAAAAACATTGCATCCATTCAGACCAGTACCCAAGGTTCTCTTTAAAAATGATTTACCTGTATGCGTTTTGAAAAAAAAGGAGAATTATATATTATTTACATTCCGTTAACCAACTAACTAAACATCGCGTCATTTCTCCGCAGGTTATGCAGTGAGGACAGACCGCCAAACAAATCTGTCTTGAAATACATTACTTGCTTCATTCACATTCATACATCGTCTCATACTGTGAATCTTGACATGGCCGGACTTATTTGAAGTATTTGCTCCTTATCGTGGGCATATCTTCCTCAGGCGTCCCCTATTTCTTCTACCATTCACTTCCGCGTCATATATTATCCTTATACTTCTTTCGTCGTTCTTCAACTCTACATGCCCAAGCAATCCAACGGACCCTTTCTTAATCCTGTAAATTACGATTACATCAGCCGAGAGAGGTCGTATATGATATGGTTCTAGTATCTTTTATATTTTTCTACCTTTAATAGTGCAGTAACCGAAGTAGGTAACAATAACAAAGCAATAGTTGATATATGAAAATGAAGTCTTAAATGAAAATGAAAACGTCTTAAGTAATTATTCTGATACCCACGAGATTCCCATTATAATATTTATGTCAAGTTTTACGTGAGATTCGGTCATTTTCCTAGTAAATGTATATAAAATAGGGTAACGTCATAGACATATGAATATTAGTAGACCTGCCCTAAGTGATTAAAAGCGTATTATCCCCACTCCCCATACCGGTTCCATTGAGCCGGCTGGGCTCGCGTTCGGCCTCAAATGAAATTTGAAAACGTGACGTCATCATTCTTGTGCGAACTATGGTCGAGGCATCATCGGTTCATTTTACTAAATAACACGGCAAAATTTTGACTTGTACTATGAAAACTGGTAAAAATAGATGTGAAAAAAGAGAATAAACCCAATTGTCGTATTACATTCCATATATAAGCATTATTTTACTTTATTTTAAGCATATTCACATCGTATAATATGAATCAGTTGTTACTATCACATAGAGAAACGTCTGGACGCGAAACACAAAGCTGGTTGGTTGCTGGGAAGTAAATTATGAACATTTATAAAAGTGTCTTAACTAAATACTCTGAAACTAACTACGACTCTGAAAATAAAAGCTGCCTTACTTTGCCGAATTTGGACTTCGCAAATTTGTTCATAACGTGGCGAATAATTTGCGCTCCCATGTAAAAATGTCTATTCATTCAAAGCAGATTTTACTTTTAAGAAGTAAATGGTGATATTATAATGCGAGATGCCTATTTACTGTCAGATTGATTTATTGACGAATCACAGTCAGCTTCACTCGTTCCCTCGTTCCCTCGTTCTTCAACAGTTGATTTTACCCCTCGCCCATATCTTCTCGTCTATTAATTCCTATGTCTGTGGGTAACGTTCAATTTGGAACGTGGAATTTTTCACGGGTCTGTGCTAATTTATGATAATATTTCAGTTATCTAAAATTATCCATCTCTCAAGACCAATAAACTCTTCAAACAACAAAAAACAATTCAAAAACAGAAAACGTTCTACTTTCATTCGGAAATTTACATTTTTCTCAATAAATCAAAATCAACATCACAAATCTTTTTAACAATAAATTTATCAAAAATAGAACATATCGAAATGTGCATGTAATTCGTATAAATAAGTACCTACCTCGAATTTGTTAGTCTATGATCTAACCAATCTCGGCCCAGTGATGCAATTAAAAGTTAGTGGACCACACCAGGGCTGTGCGGCCCGAAATTGAATTTGACTCAGCCTAAAACTTTAGCCCGAATCGGTCGGAAATGTTTAGATCACGTGGCACTTTTTAATGTGTGATGCGAAAGGGTGCCCGCTTGTAGATTTTGGGGGAAGCATTAAATCCCTTCATCATTATTTTTTTATGCCATTGTGAAGTTTACTTTTTATCAGTAACGTAGCAAAAGAGACACTCATAAAAACATTCTGTTCACCCTAAATTAATATTATTGATGACAGGACTAGCGTAGATTGGTGAAAAATCACGGAATGGTGTGAATTCTTAACAATTCAGTTTCAACGCTGAAAATAACAATTAAAATTGTTTTAGGAATAAGATGTTGAGGAGGATGGTGGGGGAGTATCTGGCTATTCAGATCTGGTCAGCAAACACGCCTAAATTCATTTCAAGCAATGTTTCAGTCCTGAAAGGTGGTCTTACACCAAGGCGATACTGACACTTAGATTCAAAGCGAATTCGAATTCATTGAAAATTATAGTAGTTTTAGAATAAATGTATATAACACTAGATATAAAGTGTAAAAATTTTATAAATAAATAAAATATACAAAAAAAGAGTTATGTAGAACACACAGAAAACCGAAATTTTGATGTTTGATGATGTTATTTAATATTGAGCAATAATCGAATCTTGGAACAGAATTTTGGTGCAAAAGTTTCAACTATAATCGTAGAATAACCAACCTTTCAATGAAATAATCGAATCTTGGAACAGATGTTTGGTGCCAAAGTTTCAACTATAATCGTAGAATAACAAACCTTTCAAAGAAATAATCGAATCTTGGAACAGATGTTTGGTGCAAAAGTTTCAACTATAATCGTAGAATAACAAACCTTTCAAAGAAATAATCGAATCTTGGAACAGATGTTTGGTGCCAAAGTTTCAACTATAATTGTAGAATAACAAACCTTTCAAAGAAATAATCGAATCTTGGAACAGATGTTTGGTGCCAAAGTTTCAACTATAATCGTAGAATAACAAACCTTTCAAAGAAATAATCGAATCTTGGAACAGATGTTTGGTGCCAAAGTTTCAACTATAATCGTAGAATAACAAACCTTTCAAAGAAATAATCGAATCTTGGAACAGATATTTGGTGCCAAAGTTTCAACTATAATCGTAGAATAACAAACCTTTCAAAGAAATAATCGAATCTTGGAACAGATGTTTGGTGCCAAAGTTTCAACTATAATTGTAGAATAACAAACCTTTCAAAGAAATAATCGAATCTTGGAACAGATGTTTGGTGCCAAATTTTCAACTATAATCGTAGAATAACAAACCTTTCAAAGAAATAATCGAATCTTGGAACAGATGTTTGGTGCCAAAGTTTCAACTATAATTATAGAATAACCAACCTTTCAATGAAATTTTCTAATTTGTCAATCAAGATATCGATAATTAATTTCTAGAACTCTAAATATTTATAAATAACTAACTGAAAAAGTTGTATTTTGATTTATTTAGATTGTACTCTGCTACAATGTCAATATCATGCCTTGGTTTATCTTATAAGATAATTATAGTATTGAATATTGACATCTAACAAACAAGCCTTAATGATAACATTGACTTCGTTCAATGTCACCACCCATGCAGTAATAAATATTTGAAAGCCATCTTGAAAACAAACGGAAAGTTTCATGGTAATGCTATGTGTAATGAAATCACTTATCAGGACTTATGTCCAAAGCCCACGCCTCATACAACCAATACGATTGGCTGTGATTGTTAAACTTAATGTGTGTTTAAAACGTTTTGTCATTCGTTACACAGTGCTTACACGCGATTGCCCACGTGTAATTTTAATTCTACGGCACCTACTGTATAGCAGTCAACATGAAACCAGGAATATAGGAGTACCTAGGTGGGTATGTTTACTTTCCGGCTAACGTTCGTGACTTTTGCCAGCATTTTATTGGAAAATGCTCGGATCGGTCACATGTCAGAAGGTTTTTTATTTTTCTGTGTAACGACGTTAAAATATTGCCATACCATGGTAATTTAAACAACGGATAAATGATGAAGATAAAAAAACGGGATGTAATTGAATTTGCAGTGAAAATAATTCTGGTACGCATCACAGAACAAATTTATTTATGTGTAAATCTTTTTATATTTGTTTCTGATATGTCGTTTTTGGGGATGCTATGTAGCGAGTATTTTTAATGAGCTGAAGGAGTGAACATTGTTCTAAAAGAGACCCGTGTTGTAGGACGGAAGAAACAAAAGTCTGCATATCATCACGCGAACTAGTTGTCAAAATTACCCATTCTCATGGCAAATAGCAACAGAAATGTTGGTTGCACGTTTAGCATGTCTTTCGACGATGCATCAATGCTGAAAGGCAGTTGATATTGAAAAGATAACTATTTAAAAGTTGATTTGACTTGATATTGATATCTTGGAATCTCAAACTATTTCCATTTCCTTCTTGCACTCCACACCTACTACACACCTCAAAATACTTCTTGTTGTTGATATGGACAAAGTCCAGTGTAGGGCATAGCCCTATTATCTAATCCTTACAATGTAGATACTAAGATACTATAAGACTAAGTCAAATTACTATAATTTCTTAGTCTTATTAGAGTAATTTGACTTAATCTTCTTGTGGTTTATACGGAGACAGTCCAGTGTAGGGCACAGCCCTATTATCTAATCCTTACAATATAGATACTAAGATACTATAAGACTAAGTCAAATTACTATAATTTCTTAGTCTTATTAGAGTAATTTGACTTAGTCTTCTTGTGGTTTATACGGAGACAGTCCAGTGTAGGACACAGCCCTATTAGCTAATTCTTACAATATAGATACTAAGATACTATAAGACTAAGTCAAATTACTATAATTTCTTAGTCTTATTAGAGTAATTTGGCTTAGTCTTCTTGTGGTTTATACGGAGACAGTCCAGTGTAGGGCACAGCCCTATTATCTAATCCTTACAATATAGATACTAAGATACTATAAGCAGTCCGATTCGAGCCGCGGTCAACAGTGGTTGTGTTTACCTGACTATTGCTGAGTGCCGTTCGCCCGTTCCTGCGCTGCGTACAGATAAGAGATTATTGTTACATTTTATTTAATATTGTTTATCGTTTACCTATTTGTTTGCATTCCTGCTTACGGCTAATCCGTTTTTGTTTGTACAGTCAATGAAATAGACTGCGTATTATTTTTTCAGTTTAATTTTTAAAAGTTAAGTTTTTTTTTTTATATAATGGAGGAAGACGAAGATAGACCTCCCGACCCAGGGTCGATATTGGATTTTTCTGATTCGGAATCTAATACGAGCCAGGTTTCTATTACGCTCCCATCTCGTAAACGACGACCATCGCAAAGCCTTCACATTCCATCGAAAGTTAAATCTATACCGCCGGTTCAACAAACCTCGACCCCTAACGACCTTAACACCAATAGTAACATCCAGCCAAGTACTTTAACTAGCGATAATGCAAAAAGTACTGAATTACTTTATCCTGCTTCAGCTTCCGGTCCATTTACCGTTAATGTTCAGAGAACTGAACAGGGAAAACTTATTCATCCTTTAGATTTTGGAAAATTCGTATTTGACTCAAAAAATAATAACCTTTGTATTGTTAACGGTTCAATTAAACCGGAAGGGCGATATAAATTATCTATCGAGTTTAACACTGCCGCTTCCGCAAATGGATTTGTAAAAAAAATTGACTCGCTCTCAAATCATAAATATAAATCGTTCATCCCTACATTTAACCTTTCGAGAATGGGTCTTGTGCGAGGAATTCCCGCGGAGATCCCAGAGGCTGAAATTGTTGATGCTTTGAATAATTCTCACGGAACCCCAAAAGTATTAAAAGTACGTCGACTGAACTACAAGGATTCTACTGACGGAAACACGATCTGGAAACCTTCCCAGTCTGTTGTTGTTACATTTGAGGGACAATCCCTACCGTCTCGTGTGTTAATTTACTATACCTCGCTTCCCGTCGAAGTTTATAAATTTCCAACAATTCAATGTTTCAACTGCTGCCGGTTCGGACATTCGAAATCTGTATGCCGCTCCCCCCCACGTTGTTACTATTGCGGAGAAGCTCACCCATTTGATCAATGTCCGAAATCTTCCAATGATCCCATTTGCATTAACTGTTCGGGTGCACATACCGCGGTCAGTCTAGCCTGTCCGGAATTAACAAGACAGAAGAACATAAAACATAAAATGGCTACCGACAACATTTCCTACTTCCAGGCCTCAAAGTTAATCTCTCCTGCGAAAAAATCATTCGCAGAGATGACATCGTCCTCAGCTCCTTTCCAAACAACCACCTTTTTAAATTCAACGTCATCTTCTCACAGAGAAACCATTCTCAAGCCAGTCAAACCCAACCCAAAATATACACCTTACCTTGATAAAAAACAATTGAATAATATTTTGGCCAGCCCGAATGGGAATGCCAAATCCCAGACGCCCAATGGGTGTGCCATTAATGGTAATTATTCCCCTCCTGCTCTCCCCGAAATAATGAATAATAATTCTTTTATACACACTTTAATTACCCTTTTAATTTCTATCCTTACAAACAACAATATTGTACCGTCCAACGCTGCCGATTACATTAAATCTTTATTATCCTGCCTCCCCAATGGCTTCGAAACTGAACAAAATCCTTCAGTGGAACAGTAGAAGCCTCTTCGCTAACAAATCTGACCTAATTCAATTACTCGACGAACACGACGTTTCAGTAGCCGCCATTTCTGAAACGTGGTTAAAACCCTCCTTTCACTTAAGAATTCCAGGTTATTATTGTCTCAGACACGACAGACCGGATGGTAAAGGCGGCTCGGCTCTGATAATCCAAAATTCTATCCCTTTTAAAGAAATTAATATTCATACTCCCTCCGACGATATCCAGATAATAGCAGCTGTCTTATCTGATATCACAATATTGTCAATATATATTCCTCCCTCTACGACTTTTATTGAAATTGAATGGGCACCAATCTTAAGCCAGATTTGTTCCCCTTATATGATCCTTGGAGATTTTAATGCACATTCCCCTTCTTGGGGTAGCGAAATAACAAATCGTTCTGGCCGCAATCTTTTAAATTTTATTGATACCCATAACCTATGTTTTTTAAATGACGGATCTCCAACCAGATTCACCCCCCCTCATCAACGGAAAAGTGCTGTTGATATATCTCTTTGTTCGTATTCGTTAGCATCTAAATGCTCTTGGGACATCCTAAACGATCCCCTCTCTAGTGATCATTTCCCAATTATAATCCGCTTTCACCATCAATTTAACACTTATTCCCCCCCAGTTAAAAATAATCTAAAATTTAGAACGAAAGATGCGAATTGGAGCACTTTCTCTTCTGAACTAGATAACCTTATTAATTTAACAAAATCGTCCCCGGGAGACATCAGAATGCAATGTGAGACGTTTCCTTCTATGGTTATAAATGCAGCAAAAAAATCCATCCCGAAACGCAAGGCGAACATTAAAATAAAACACTCTACTCCGTGGTGGGACGAGGAATGCACTCGCTCCGTCAACTCTCGAAAAATAGCAATTTCCTCTTTTCGTAAGTGTATGTCACTAGAAAATTTTTTATCAGTTAAAAAAGCCCAGGCAGAAACCAAACGAATTTTGAAAAATAAGAAGCGCGCTGGATGGCGGAAGTTCTGTGAGAACCTGTCTCCGGAAACTCCCCAGTCTTCAGTTTGGTCTAGCTTAAAAAAATTTGGATCATCGTATTCTCCGCCAAGAATCAAACATATATCAGAAGAAATTCTTATAGGATTTGCGGATAAAATAGCCCCCCCATCAGTTGCCGGATGTGAAGAAATGCCTTCTATTAAGCCGTATCCATCTCACTCTAACTGGCTAGATGCTCCTTTCTCCATTGATGAGATGAAACGAGTGATAAGAGCCCTTTCTGACTCTGCTCCGGGTCCCGATGGAATATTTTATAGTTTCATTAAATCATTTTCTGATATGGCGGTTGAATATTTCTTATCTCTTATTAATAATATGTTTGAAACAGGACTAATTCCGGATGTTTGGAAAACTCAAAAAATCATTCCCATTTTAAAACCTGGAAAAAATCCATCTGAAATTTCGTCTTATCGGCCTATTGCTCTTTCATCGTGTTTGATGAAAGTAGCGGAGCGTTTGATAAAAAACAGACTAGAGTGGTTTGTTGAAAGTCAAGATATTATCTCACCAAATCAGTATGGTTTTCGGAAAAAGAAATCTACAATGGATAATTTAAGTTTGTTCACAACTGATATCCGAGTTTCTCAATCCCTAAATTCTTATACATTGGCCACATTCCTTGACCTTTCATCAGCTTACGATGATGTTTTACTGAATGTTTTGAAAGAAAAGCTAATTAAAAAACAAATCCCCCCGAAACTAGTCCAATTTATTATTAATTTGCTCACAGATAGGTCCATTATTATTGAGTCTTCCTCTAAATGCTTAAGGCGCAAACTATGGAGAGGTTTACCCCAGGGTTCTGTTATCAGTCCTCTGTTGTTTAATATTTATATAAGCGACCTAGACTCAGTAATTCCCTTTTCTATCAAGCGACTTTACTTTGCGGATGATATCCTTATATATTTGTTACATAAAAATATTATTCTTGCAGCTAAGGAAATGAATTTGGCTTTACAATATATTAAAAGCTGGTTGTCAATAAATGGGATGAATCTGGCGGCATCTAAAACAAGGGTCGTAGCTTTCACGCGCAAAAGAAAAATTCCCCACTTCTCAATCTCTTTTGATAATGTGCCTCTACAAACCGCTACTCAAATCAAATTCCTTGGTCTTCTTTTGAACCATAAACTTTCCTGGCTTCCACACATTCAGATAATTTCTACAAAGTGTGAAAAGGGACTTAATATGATGCGAGCAGTTTCCAGAGTATGGTGGGGATCTCATCCTACCACTCTTAAATTAATGTATAATTCCCTAGTTCGGAGCCACTTGGATTACGGCACATTCCTTTTTGATCCCCTCCCTAAATATTTAGATAAGAAAATGGAAAGAATTCAATCAAAAGCCCTCAGAATGATTATTGGAGCTATGAAGTCTTCTCCAATTAATGCGCTTCAGGTGGAATGTGGGGAGCCTCCATTATATTTCAGAAGGCAATTCCTTGCCAATAAATATATTTTCAAGGCTTTATCGTTATCACATCATCCTATTAAACAAAGTCTTAATCTGCTAAGTGTTAATTTGAAGTCTAACAAAAGATTGAGTGAAAAAAAATGTTTTCCTCTCCTAATTAAAAGTTTTCATCTCTATAATTCTCTGTCATCTTCCCTCCAATATCTTCAAGAAGTTCCCAATCTTCCTATATACAATATTCCATTTAAGGCAATCACTTTTATGCCGAACACAATAACATCAGACTTTCGGAAGAATATTTTATCTTCCCCAAATAAATTTCATAATGTGGATGACTGTTTTAAAAGCATTGTGGCTTCAAAATTCCCTGGATTTTCCATCCTTTACACTGATGGTTCCAAATTTGAAAATAAAAGATGTGGAGCATCGATATATAGTCCAGAATTCAACATCAATCTCACTTATAAATTACCGAAAGAAGTTTCCATATTTACAGCTGAATGCTTTGCAATTGAACAAGCGCTAAATCAAATCCAGGTTCTCAACATTCATCGAGCCTTACTATGTACTGATTCGCTAAGTGCTCTAACTAAAATTATGTCAAATATTCTATGTTATCCGGAAGACAATATTATATGTAAAATAAAAAATCTTCTCAATTCTCTAAGTGAATCTGGGTTTGAGACGATATTGGCCTGGGTCCCTGCCCATTTGGGTATAGAGGGTAATGAGATGGCCGATTCTCTCGCCAAATCTGGTTCAGATTCCGGAACTATCCCACTAAATTTTAGAATCCCTATCTCCGATGTCTTCCCGATTCTTAAATCCAACATGACTCGTGCCTGGGAAGAAAATTGGGCAGGCTCCAAAATAAGAACTGGATCTTTCTATGCTGGAATTCAAAACCATATCCCTGCTAAGCCATGGTTTCACGGTAAAAAACTGTCAAGGCGATTCATTTCATGTATTTCGAGAATGAGAATTGGTCACTGTTCAATTGCATCCCACTTGGCTAGAATTAGAGTTTTGGATGATCCGGTCTGCCAGTGCGGTGTGGAAGAGGAAACCCTCGACCACGTTTTCTTTAACTGTAAAAATCATTCATCTTTCAAGAACATATACAGCCGTCTTATTAAAATCACACACCAGTCCCCCCTTAACATTTCATACCTTTTATCTCTTAACAATTCTCGTGTTCATACAGCTTTATGTAAGTTTATTAACCTGAATGAATTCAACATTTAATTTGTTTTAGCGATCTAAATGAGTCCAATCATTAATTTGTTTTATTATTCTCCCAATAGATTAACCGAATTTTTTTATCCACTTTAACTGTTACCGGCACAAAGCACTCTTTTCAGGGTGAAATGCCTAAAACCAAAAAAAAAAAAAAAGATACTATAAGACTAAGTCAAATTACTCGAATTTCTCATTTTAGTATTATTAAAGGTGATGTGTATTTAATTATAAATACCAGTTAGTTAAACAAGTTTTAAAGTACATTGGATACACACAAATGTTAACACGGTACCTCAAATATTTAATATCATGTTCCAGCAAAAACTTGCAATAAACATGCCAGGAGAGAAGCCTCCGTATAACTCCTCAAAATCCTAGTCTATATTAGAAATAAATTTCTATCGGAACTTTCCAGAGAATTATAAACAAAATTATCAGCAATCAGATTTCTAAATGCACCGTTTGTGTTTGTTCAAGTTGTGGTTGTTAGCAGATAATTTCATTAATATTCCCAGAAGGAAAGCGTTATTGTTTATTGTATGATGTTTGGATTTATGCCAAGTCATTTCATAAAATAGTTTGAAGTTCAAGCGATATGTTACTTTCCGCTAGTATTTTATGATTAAACAAATTACAAGATATGTAAATATTATTGTGAATGAACAAAAGCTACCACCCCATTAGAATTAATAGAGACTACGGGGCTAGGTTTAATACTTGACGGCCACACCATAACTAAATGCCGAAAACCACATTAATTAAACTAATTATTATCCTGAAAATCCGACCCTAAGAGTATCACTACTACACGAATAAAGGCGTACTTCACCACTATCTACAGATCTATCCTAATGGTGGACACTCTAACGATGTCTGAAATGTTGGCTACAGAAGGAAGAAATCCAACACGCCATAATAACGCAAAAAAATAATCACTATTAAGGTTACTGGTTGATTTTATTGATAAGGATACAGGTTATAACGCTTATTCTTCTCTTCCCATCCATCTAATATGAACTGCTTGGTCGGTAGCATTCTCCATAATGCATTTTAAACCTTTGATGGTAGCCTTTTCTTAAATTTACCAGGTTTGTCATTGGGTGTTTGGTGAAGTCTTCTTAGAGGTATCTGAGTCTTATTCCCACCGAGGTGGGATATTGGCACAGCAAACGATAGATGTTTATGAAAAAATGTAAGCTTTATAAACTTTAATAGTGAAATGTCCAACTAACTAACCATCACACCGTTTCCCAGCAGGGGTAGGCAGAGAAGATGGACCGCAAAACAACTCGATCTTAGCACAAACTCCTTACTTCATGCACATTCATAAATTTTTCATACACATACACCTTTCTGTTGTTCTGACTTTACGTGACCCGACACAAGTATCACACCGTTTCCCAGCAGGGGTAGGCAGAGAAGATGGACCGCAAAACAACTCGATCTTAGCACAAACTCCTTACTTCATGCACATTCATAAATTTTTCATACACATACACCTTTCTGTTGTTCTGACTTTACGTGACCCGACACAAGTATTTGATTCACTTGATCGTGCCATGACTTTTGCAAGCCTCCCCGACTTGTTCTACAATTCGCATTTTGTCATATACTTTCTTTACACACCTTTCCTCGTCATTCGTTCTACACCCTGAAACCATTTCTTACACGATTCCGATATCGCCATAACTCAATCGTGTTTTACTGATAGTTAGGAAACCTGTCAATTAATTCGTTAAAAGCCTGCAATCTTGTTTTAAGAGGAACACGAATAGTTTGAAGAGATTCTTAATAAATCAGCAATATTTTTTTTTAAGTCTGTGTAATATTAATCATTGCGCTTACATCAGTCTTGAATTCCTTGCAAATATCCACATTTCTCATTATAAACATGATTTTGCCACATATGGATCACATTTTTACAGCATTCAATCTACTTTCTGGATAAATTCCCAGAGAAACTGGTAAAGTAAAAATTCAAAATACTGCGAAAATAACATACTTCCGCCTGATTTCAGATAGCAACGCAATGAGTATTTGTCCAATTCAGAACTTTTTTTGTAATTTCTGATCACCTTTAGTTCCATTTGACGATGTGTTTGACAACAAATATTACCCTAAAATCTTTAACACAAATTCAAAGGATTGGTTGTATGTGTATAGTCACTCGCTACGTTATATAATAGTTCTTACGCCACTAGGTAGGGATATATAAAAGAAAGAAGATCCTTGGAAGATGACCGACCTAATTCGCAAAGTTTTTATTGGCCGACTTCCCAAAGCCCTATCGCTAATTGCCTGTAAAGTCGTATTTTTTACGAGGCGATTAAGATGTTTCTCAGACTGCGGTCGTTTGTCGATATCGAAAACTTTCACATCTCCCCAAATCACTTGCGGAACTCGGATAGTTGTGGTTGCCATCTGTTAAATAACGCTATTTCCACTATCAACCTTTCGGTTAGATGTGCAGGTTACATTATCAAGGTTGATTATAACAAGCATTATTAAATCAGCCACCTCGCTTACTCGTAAAAATATATTTTCCCTCATTTATTCATTTTTTCCAATACTTGGCCTGGGTACCTAGCACGATCCATCGATAGAGGATTTATCGATAATGGCGGCAACTTGTGATCGTTCCCGAGCCCGACTGCAGATCGCTAACAAACAAACGAAAGTTTACGTCGAATAAATTACGAACACTCAGTCATTGTGAACTTTTGTTCGTCCGTTGGCGAACTGCAGCCATGCTCAGATAAACTCCACTCCTTCCGCTCTCCTACTATCTCCCTCAAGCTCCTTGCTCTAGGATGTGGTATTCGTGTCCACATCATTCCTCCTCCAATGGTACGTATTTTATGCTAAAGACGAGATAAGAATTTAATAAAGGGGTTTTGCTCGAAGCTCACATTTGAATTAATACCAATGAATTCGTAACAAAAATATCCTTTTTCAGACCGATACCCACCTATGTAAGTTGTTTTTATTTCAGGTTCATTAAAACAGTATCTTACATTTCAAAAAAGTTAAAACCGTTCAAAATGAAATTCATAAAACGTTTTTTAACTGTAAAACTCGCGGTAAGCACCAGATTTTATTTTTCTAATCGATGAATTAGTAACTTCCCGAAGTATTTGTTTAGAAACATCTAGGATATCTAAGATAAGTAGTACGTTTAAAAGAAATAATTAAAATAAACCCCACGGAAAGATCAATTTTCAAAGCCTGCCAGGGCAAACATCGACCGTCAGAAAACAAGTGATGTAGATATGTGTAGTGTGTTATTCGTTAGCCAAGAAGTTTTGCAACAATTTTCAAAATAACATCAAATTCTGTATTATCGACGGACATGTTAATAAATTTTGGTGTCAAATGTCTTACCTAACCATTCTCTAAAATAATTTCGCAATGTCTTACCGTTTATTAATAAATAAATAAAAATACGCCGCGCTTAGATAATGCATCTTGTTTGTGTTTCGTGAGAATAGTAAGGTCGAGTCAGTCTAAAAATAATAATGACTCAACAATGGAATGCTTTCTTTGTACGGAAAACGCTAAAATAATATTTGCTTTTTCTCTCAACTTCACTCTTAGTAACAGCTACAGAAGATTCACATGTCTATATTTTAGCGTTGACTCACCCCCATTAAACGAATCGGTGTGCAGACATTTCAGCAATAAAAGATACATTTTATTTTGCATTAGAATTTCAACGATGAAATTAAGGCGTATTTTCGAGAATTTTAATTATTTACATCACACGTACCTTTTAATACAAATTAAAAAAAAGGATTTCCAAAACAAGCACAAATTCATAATCATGCTACAGAAAACAAAATGTCAACTAATAACCATTTTCAAAAAAATATGTGAAATGCTTTATGTAAATTCGTTCAGTGCTATTGAAAATATCTGCTACTTCTACATATATGGAAGTTTATAAACAAATTAGTATTGAGATTATTGTTGCAGTGAAAGATGATTTTAGTTCATATGACTCTATTAGGAACATGAAATGAAATCAATTGCAATAACGCAGGGCTGTCAATAAGGAAATTAATGATTTTAAATAGAAAATTATACCGGATACATTAATTTTTGTTTATTGATCAGTTATGGTGTATGTATACACTGAGAAAAATGTTTATGACTGATTTATTGCAAACCTATTAAAAAAATGATTGCAATCCATTTCCTAATAAATATTATTCTATTCGGAATGTATCAGAACACGTCTTCATGCAGGTGTCCTTTTCCTGATAAGTATAATGAAGAAATGTTACAATATTAGAATTTTTATGAACACGTGTTCCGACATCCTAATAACATGTTCGTGTTTTACTGACAGTTTTTTAGGAAACCTGTCAATTCATTTGTTATAATCCTGCAGTCACGTTTTTAACATTTTTAAAAAATCTCCGTTTATATCAATAATAGTTTTAAGTTAATAATTTATCTCCTCGATTGGTTCAATGTGATACTTTACTTTAATTAACTGGTAGTAAATATAACATAAATTAATATTATTAATGATTATAGAATTTTATAAAATATATTACGATTAGTCATAATAGACCCGATATAATTTTACATGAAAAAATTAAAAAAATAATTTATATAATTGATGTCGCTATTCCAAATTCCTGTAATATTCAAAAATCTGTTAATGAAAAAATAAGAAAATACACAGATTTTGTTGAGGGATCAGTAGGATTTATAGGCCCTGTTAGGAGTTCTACCGAGCTGAACTCTCGGTATGAAATGAAATGAAAATATCTGGAGTCGGTGAATTATTTTCCCATTTGATCTTTGGTGAGTTGACATGTTGTTCTTGTATTGTTTTGTATTTATTTTGCCTATATAATGCACTTGCATAAAGTTGATTGACTAGATGATCATTTGTGGAAAAGTGTGTAGAAGGGTTTAGTTTTTCCTATGGGGAAGATTTAACCCGAACATAAAATCGGAAAGTATAAAAAAAACGATAGTAAATTTAAGTTTTAAATTATGCATTTTATACTATCCGTAGATATAAAAATATATACAATGGTTTATTTTCCGGTAGGGTTTTGAACCCGCGATTCCGTGGTCCAGAAACAACCTTTCTGTTATACCAATGAGGTCGGTATGAAGTTAAAATTAATTCCAATTTATGTCTTCTATCCGGTGCATGGCCTACTCAAATGATCCTGAGGCCACGATTGTTTACGTTTCGTATATTGCGAAACGAAATGATATAATCGCCTCATACCTTGGATACCCACTTTGCGTGGGATTAGGAATATTCATTTAGATTTATCAAGGTAGAGGCAAACATTACATCAACCTACAATTAAATATCTATATGCGTTAGTATTTCGACGACATATCGCTGAATTAAGATTACTAAACATGGTAATGAGACAAAGGGTATACTGACACTAATATGTTCGGTGAACAGCTAAGTAAGTAGGTAACCTTAGGTGACCAGCTCAAGCACTGGACCTATTCCGTATGAAAATGTGTCATTTTTATAAATCGTTATTCAACTTTTTAAAATCCCCTATACAGCATTCCTAAAGATAACATTGGCACTTAAGTAAACCTCAAGGTCTTTTGCGTAGATTACGGGAAAAAAACTAAACCAGCTGAATCTAGGGCAAATTATTATCGATTTTGTGTGCACTTATGGTAGAATAATTCTATAAATCAGAGTATTTGGCTTCTAAAGAGAAGAATTTAAATTATAGTTTACCCGTTTATAGTGGTAGCATTTAAAGGGTATATTTGGTGGGCGTTGCAATCCTGCAGGTGCAATAATTACTTAAATGCACTTCACTGGCCTACATTATTCAACATACATTCTGACTAGCCGAGTGCACATTTGTTAATGCGTCGAAAGTGGGTTACTTTGATTAATTTTGAACAACGCATTGTGGGAGTAATAGCTTATTGAAACAGATTAGCTATTATTCAAAGGTTCATTAATTCATTATCAATAGTGAGATGAGTAAAGCTACGCCGGTTCGCGAAATCGATTATCGATATACAGGGTTTTTAAACGCAACAACGCGGCACGGAACCGAGTTGCCACCGTAGACGATATAGTTCCTCTGAGTATAAACATGCGAGATGTTGTCAGGTGTCACATGAAAATAAATAAAATATAAGAAAATGAAATACCTTGTAGACACCACTTCTAGTCAATAATAATTAAAGAAGGATTAAACCACTGAAAGCAAGATGTTGTTGATTTTTTGTGAACATAATCTTTGAAAAGAAGAAGTCCTTAATATCGTTTAAGTAGTGATTCGTTGTGTTGTGGGGATAATTAATTACATCGAATTATCGCGGTGGAACTCATTTTATTGTGATTGTGTTGTGTACTGCTTCTTGGTAAGTGATTGGTCATCCTGTTTTCCTTCTTTGCATAGATTGTTCATTCCATACACATCTATCACCCAGTTTAAATTTCATTTGCAGTCCATAAAGCATGGTCATCTGAAGCTGTGATTCTAAAGCAGTTTCGGATGCAACATTTTAGTTATTATTGATGATTTTATAAAAAGTATTTCCTTTTTTTATAATTTTTGAAAAAAATATTGAAGAAAAAATTAAGTTCCCTGAAAACTGTTATTCCGTCAATCAAAACTTGCAACTAGTCTATCGAAAATGCTTTAAAAATAATCTCGTTCTATTAACATATTCAAGTAATTTTATTTCGCAAAAATATAAGTTAAAAATTAGTGGAAGTGGTGTAACGAAAATAATAATTAAATTTAAAGTTAAAATAAATTGGTGGAACCGTGAAACGTTAACTTTATGGTGACAAATAATTGGACAACAGCGGCATTGACATACAATTCAATCCATTATTACTTTCATTGTTGGGTATTTCTTGAGTTTTATAGATTTTAAATTTCTTATTAGAGCATTTAAAATTTTATCAAACTTTCAGAAAAATATTTCCGGTGGAAGTTCCTAAGTTTTCATTCCTCCCAATTGACAGCACTACTGATATTATTAGTTAAACATCTCGAAAGAATCATTATTTAACTATGATTACTATTTATAATAGTAAAATATTTTCAAACAACTAATTTATGACATCTTATGTATAACATTTTTTTTGGCGTAGAAAGTAATCACGTTGTGGTTTGAAATAATATTAAATGAAACAAACACTTTGTTTTTAAGCACTAACTTAATTAAATTTATTCACCAACCAACTACGCATAACTTAAGCTTCATCGGGATAGCAATTTAATTTAATATAAATGTATACACAGGTTAAAATAGAGATAAAATATAAATGTATACACAGGTTAAGAGAGAGATAAAATAAAAATAAACTAATGGAATAGTGAAACAGAGATGGGCTGGTACATTAATGTTACATAACATAATATACAAAGGAAAGAGATATAAGGCAAAGGGAGGAAGGAATATAGAGGTATTGAGAATTTTGTGGATATAAATGGAAATATAGGTACCTAATACAGGAGGACTAACGGACAAATATAGGTACCTAATATAGGAGGACTAACGGACAAATATAGGTACCTAATATGGGAGGACTAACGGACAAATTGTGTTGATAATTAAGAACACACGAAGAAAACTAACTGAAATGAAATATTGCTAATTTATTAAGAATCTCGTCAAATTATTCATAATCAGATTAAAAACGGAATTGCAGGCCTTTAACGAATAAATTGACAGGTTTCCTACTAAAAAAAGCGACGTTTTCAGAAGAACACAAATATTTTCGCATTTCGTCATTGTATCTAGCTATCAAGACGAACGCAGGTGCACGAACACGTGTTCCGATATATTATGAATGTACTTAAAGTTTTTTAGAAAACGGCCTGCAATCCCGTTTTTTAAGAGGGTTTTTTATAAATCAGCAATACTCATTTTTCCCAGTTCTTCTAAATTACATAATCCGATGCCAAAGCCGAAATTTTCCTGAGAAAATTTAAGCTGAGCGAAACCGGTTGGTGAATGAATTTAAAACAATAAGTGGTTAACAACAAATTGTTTGATTAACTTAATAACTCTTTTTTTTATTTCTTTACCAAAAAAATAATTTCCTAAATCTAAACCCTTTAACATCCCACAAAATGTGTATATCCATTTTTTGTTTCTTTTGAAATACTACATTATTATTTTGAGCGTTTTTATGTTAATTTAACAAAAGTTTTATGAAAAAAATCACTTGCTTTGTTCTGCGCCCATGTTAAGATATTTCACAACAGCTTCCAAGTACTTAAAGATACTATTATTTCGAATGGCACGATGGTACCAGAGTATGCGTAATAATATGCAAAATAATTCACCACAGGAATATGATAAGGAGAATAAGAAACTTGCTATTATTATTCCGACATGTTCTGAGTTACGAGTACAACTGGGTTTGTGTTCTATAATTTTTATTATAAAAAAACGCAAAATTACATTATATTGAAATTACGAGCTAAGTGGGGCAATGTTTATGAGCCCGTTTAATCGAAATATAAATGAATATATCACAGCTTTTTTAAATAGATTGACCCGTATTTGCCCGATTATTTGATCATGATAAATGCATCTATTTCTAAATCTGATTGCAATGAAAGCAAGTAATAATGATTATTTTGAATCAACAATTGATGATCCTGATTATGTTGACAAACTCCCAAATTTTATTGCAGTGATTTTCATTGACATACAAGATACCCTTTCAATGATTTAAAAATAAATTTAATGATTTTTATTTGTTAATTATATGCAATAGATGGTCAATTTTTATATGTTGTACAGTGTTTTAAAAGAAATAAAATAACCTTTCCTCACGATAAAGAGATAAGGCTTTTGTGTTTAGTCGGGGAATTCTAGTTCAATTATATAAAGTCATGTGTGTAAGTTATAATAAAATATTGCGAATAAATAACAAAAAAACATAAGAAAACGAAAGTTTTTCCAATAACAGAAAAAAAATATATTTTTAAATAATATCAGATATGGACTCAAAGTAGTTTTAGATAATTTTTCAAATTAAGCTGAAATTCATTAATATTATCGATAATTTTTAGATTTAAAAGTTGTTAGAATAAATTATTCCTAAAAAGAGGTAGATATTATGAAGGTGCTCGGTATTCAGTTATGTGATTTTAATGTTTTTCTGATATTTATTTATTTATTTATTTACACATATACGGCACAACACGTGCCATTAACATAATTGACATACTTATAATAGTACAACAACATGAAGAATAACAGTATAAATGTTAGCAAAATTTAAGAAAATAGGTAAAAAGTAAGGTAATAAGTAGTGTATAAAAACTATAATGTATAAAAGTAAATTGTAAAGTGAATAGTTTAAAATATAAAGTATAAAAGTACAAACCATAAATTATTAGGAAAAAGTAAAAATAAAAATTTAAAGATTGAAATAAAACAATAAAATGTACCAATAAGATACCTATCTCAAGGTACCGACAAAGATTTAAATATAAAAAGTAATAAATCCTGGATTATGTTAACCGATATGATAAATTTTACAAGTACTTATGATTTCTAGTGCATTAATGGTTTTAGAAGTACTGGTAGGCATATTATGTTTACATGATGTATTTACGTGGTACTAGCAAACAAATTTAGTTTAACGCATCTTTTGTATGAAGACAGATTACCGGCAGCGTGATCAATATTAGCATATTCATTGCCTAAAATATGCAAGCGATTTATGGTTGAGTTTTGTTCTGCGTTCGTCATAGTATTGTCACAGTGGAAAGGTGTTTTGAGTCGAGTCGGTCTACTAGGTCTATATATCGACTTATAAATCATTTAACTGTTTTTCTTTAAGAAATTCTAGTATTGAATATTTTTTTCCAATTCAAAACATCAATTATGTCAGTTTTAAAAATCAATTACATCAAATAACACTGTCTTACGGAGGAATCATATCAGACCTGGTTGTGTTACACAGAGTCATTAACAACATAATTGACAATCCTGTCATCATTGCCACTGTTAAATTCCATGTGCCAACTAGGAACCCAAGAAAAAAATTAACATTCTTCTGTAATACATACACAACCAACTATCAGACACACTCACTAACCAATAGGGTACATGATCTGGGTAACAAGTTTGGGGTTACTATTAATATAGTTATTGAGTACATTTTTAGAACTAAGCTTAATCTATACCAGCACTTTGTTGAATCCTACAAATTATAGCAGCGTTGGTTCTGTTCTAGTTTCTATATTATTTTATGTTACTGTAACATGTTTTACTAATATTGTTTCACATTAAGTTTATCAGTTAACTGTTATTTCGTGCTTTAAAAATGTTGTATATAATTTTCGATAACTGACTAGGTATATATTTTGTTATTAAAATCCGTATTACCGCCCGGCTGAGCGTAAAACAAAATAAAATAAAAAATACAAAATTAAGCACATTATTAGTTTTGCGTTGATACAATTTACTTGGCGATTGAGAATGACATGTTATGCTGTCAAATATCTGATATCCTTTAGCTTTTCACAACTTTTCATTATTACTCATTCAAATCAATAACATGATTTCATATATTTTTGTCACCATAATAAAGCAGTAAATTTAATACAACAAAATATTTGTCGGTATCAACGGAGATTGGTTGTATTATATAATAATTGTAATGAAATTGTAGCATTATTTATTGTAGGTTATGAAAAATTTTATTTGATCAATTTATTCTCGGAGCTTTGCATTCGGATATGATTCGCCTCCAGCGTTTGCCGGATGTTTACTCGACACATTTGTTGTTGCGAATATTGAGTGTTTAATAATTTCTAAGAAAACTTCAAGTTTATGTGAAGAAATTCGGTTTTAAAACAATAAATAAAGAGGCTGAAGTAAAAATTCAAGTTTGTTGAAAATAACGTTTTATTGCTTTTATGTGTACAAAGTCAAAATGAAAGGAAGATTTAATAAATCATATTGGTTATAAAACCCTTTCGCAGAAGTAAAAAATATTTCGTAATATAAAAGAAAAAAGCTAAATGCATATTATATTATATTTTTACTTCACACAGTGGCCTCCGTGGTCAAGGGGTAAGGCTCTCGACTAACATTCCGAAGGTTGTGGGTTCAAATCCCACAAATAATTTATATGTAATTAATTTTTGTTATTTCCTAATTTATTCATTTAAAAATAATATATAGTATACTTGCGGCACGTTCCAGAATTAAAGATACTCTCAGTATCACCCTCGCGTAATCCACCATTCAGAATTGAAACGTTGCTTGAAATGTGAAAATGTAACCAGATCTGAATTGCCAGGTACTCCTCTTCCCCATCTCCTTCACCTCCCACTACCTTCAGCCTTACAACATACCCCAATTGGAGATGACATAGTCTCACTGGCTCCAGACGGTTGGGAGCAGTTGGGACTCTTCTACGATATTCACATTTAAAAAATTATATAAATTTTAACATTAATACAATTGTGATCTTTTAATTATGTTTCAGTATTTTTGACGATAGCTTTAAAGCTATTAGATACATCAGACATCAAGTCAAAGAGACTAGCAGTGTCCATAATTGACATGAAATGAAATAATCATATGCACCATGTCTTTATTCATCAAAATGAGTAGGAAACGTCCGCTGGTTTTAGTACGATAAATCGTGTCCTGACAAAAGAGATTTGTTTAAAAAAAACTTTGTCTCTTAATTAACTGCTACTGGGTTGGATATGCCATGAATTTGCCGTCAACTCTGCCAACAATTTGGTTCTGGCAACAACGTCCATCACAATGTGTTCCGATTTGTCCACAGTGTTGGTCATCAGAATTACAATGCGTCTCAAAATGTAGACAAGGAGATGAGAGATCAGCTTCTCTGGCTAGATAGACACGGCGAAAGAGAGAGGAAAGGGGAAAGCACAAGCCAGATTAGAGAAGAAGAATTCGATCTGCCACAGGCTTTGAGAAGGCAACTCTAGAGACACTGCATGTTCAGCATATCTCTTCCTACTCCAACTTCAACTGTTTGCTTACATCTTTGATCAAGATCTAGATTCTAGAAAATTGTAACAACTTGCCTTCGACATTATATCTTTTGCGTTTATTGCTCTAATCTCACGTTGAAATATTGCTTGATAATGATATGTGCTTAGACTGTCTACTTCCAGCATTCCTATTTCCAGAAGTGTAACAAAGAATACAAATTATTATACAATTCTAAACCAATGTCATACAGACTAACAGTTTTTTGGGCTGCTCGATTCATTGTAAAGCACTTATTATACTCCGTGGACGAAGAAAATAAGTACCTTTGATTGATTGATTGATTGGTTCTCACCTGTAGTCAGCCATGTCTCCCGTGGAAGTTTCTCGAAGCTGGGAGCGTGGAGGGAGAATCAGGTCTGGAGAGGAGCCAAGTGATCCCTCAGTCTTCCTAGCCAATTCACGCAACACGCACTAGTCCAGCTTCTATTTATTTATATTTCGCGAGTCGAGAAAGTCCCACGGACCGACCACCGATGGATGTTCTCGTTACACAACTGGTCGGAAATAGTTCTCGGCTTTTATCCCGGCACTCTTCCACTACCGCCGCACTACCAACCAGCTCGCTATTAATATCACTGCAACTGGACTGACTCAGAACGCAGAGTCTCTTGCTTGACTGTTTGAACACTCACTACTGCTGCTTGCTACTTGTCTGATGTGACTGATGATTTATTGTCTTACTCCTGAAATGAAGCAGTTAATTCATATTAGTTGTTGTGATTTGTCACTGGATGTATTCGCAAAATATGAAGCAAGCTCTGAGAAAACAGAGCCTGGAGATGCAACCAAACGAACATGTAAACATTGGAAGCCAACCTAAATGACCAATATAAATAACATGAAGCATGGTGAAGGTAAAAGAAAACGTATTCAAATCACGTTTTTTTAACATCTGGGGGATTTGGCATCGTTTATCTGTAAAATTATGGCTGATGTTAGATACTACAAGGCTATCCGAATCTTTGGATTAAGAAGAAATATGAATCGAAAAAATTATGATGAAATACCACAGAAGTCAAACAATGTAATATTGGTCGTAAAAATCATATAAAAGGCATTGACATTTTGAAGGTAAATATTTATTTTGACTGAAGCTTTGCTAAAATAATAATAATACATATGCGTTGACAATTCCACAGGCAAAAACAAGGCCATTTATTCAATACAAAAGGTCGTTTCAGTAAAGTTATTCGCTTTTTATCGAGTATAATTATTTTTAAACGAATTTCCAGAAAGCCGAAAGGGGGAATAAATAATATAGATTAAAGGCTTCGACGCGACACCAAAAACAAAAGCTACGAATTCCAAGAACCCTTTCGTGAAGTTAATTATTCTGCCTAATGTATTTTTGGAAGCTTTGAATTAAAATAATAAAAAGGATAATATTCTAGAAGGCTTTATAAAAAATATCGCACGTAATAATAACGGAATATAAATATATAACCTAATCAAATTAATAATACGATTTTTTTACGAATGTACGAATTCGTAAATATTTTTTAATTTAAGAACTATTATCACATATTCAACACTACGTAAAACCAAAACAAAATCACTACCTTTAAAAATATTTCGAGCTTGGGAGCGTGTTTTGAAATATCCGAACCGACTTTCGCGCGCAACCGAGAGGTAATGGCGCCAAAACCGCGGAGCCGTCGGGATGGCAGAACACTGACGTGATGGACCACAACTCGTTTGTTGTATCAGATCTTTATTACCGGTTCGATTATCCTTAAATCCGATCGATTAGTGTAACAGGCGAGAGGGACTATGCAACACTCGGCCGTGCCTCTTTCGAGAGCGTCCGGTATCGAGACAGACGGTTTTGAAAGTGGCCAAACATACAAGTATTATTATCGGAATGCCAATGTGTCGACTGCTAATAATACTTCCTACGTAGAGTTAAGATGGGTCAGATTGTTTATACCGATGCGATGTGTAAATTCTTCATGTTTAAGTATAGCGGCCGCCTGGGATAGGGTTTCCAAATGTCGAGAATTTCTGGTTTTTCTGAAGCTGCAGGTGCGCTTCACACTTGAGATAATTATTTGCAGTATTTTTAGTACCTACCTGCACTGGTACATATTTTCTACACTTCACTACCTGATACCTGAATCGACTGGAATCATTCAATTTGCGTATTTTTGAATGTTTCTGATGGCATAGTATGCCCATAATTTACTAAAATAATACGACTTTATTTTTATAATTTAAAAAAATTAATAATTTGTTAAATCAATAAAATTTATTCAATTTGATTAATTTTAAATTATGAAAAAATATATCAATAATATGATTTTAATTAGGTGTTTGTGTAAACCATGTGTACAAAATAAAGTTCAGAAAATAAAAACGAATCGTAAAGTTGACTTATTTTCATTACGCAAATGTCAACCGTCCTCAAATGTTGGGCACGCGTTTGTCGTGTCTTCCGACTGTTCGCCGATTCCTGATGGATTCAACGGTATTAGTGCTTTTGAATTCAGAACCTTCCAAAAAAAAAATTTAAAAATAATTTCCACCGGACGTCTTACCAAAACTTGCACTAAGTTTGTTTTCAATCTCACACCTGTATCTATGGGTTTCAGGCCAAAGAGTAGATAATCGATAATATAATCTTTTCGAGCAAATCAAAAAGTACTGGCAACTCCTTAGACCGGAAAACACAAATGATTTTGATATTTGACTTATTCAATTTTACAATGTTTTTTTTAATTACCTAACTTGAAGTCTTTTAAACCTCTTTAGTTTTATTATAATATTTTACATTTATTTAAATTCTACCAATTATCCATTTTTTATTGAAAAATCTGAACTTTACAAATTGACGTCATTGTTGGGCGACCCTTATGTTCACTGATTAGATAATACACACTAGAAATGCTTTCCTCTTAGATTTTGATTTATTTAATTACTAGCTGTACTCCGTCACGCGTTGCTATGGTTCTATCTGTCGGTGCAACAATAGCGTGTGTTGCTTTTACATTTAAAGCATGTTTTTACCTGCCACAGATGACATTTATATCATATAGGGATATAAAAACACACGCATATTTGAATGCAACGTTATGTCAAAATATCAAAGCAATCTGTGAAGAACTTTCGGAGATTTAACACTTTGAACAAACGAACTTTTAAATTTTTATTTAAATAGATTATACAGGGTTTTCCAATAAGAGGTGTTATTTTGATATTCAATCGTAAAAGATCAATGGTTTCGTTGCTTGTGTGATACGTAGCGCCGTCTTGTTGACAGTAAACGTTGTCCAGATCAATACCATCCAATTCCGGCCATAAAAAATCATTCATCATCTCTCGATACCGCAATCCATTCACCGTAACTATTGCTCTAGCCTCATTTTCAAAATAGTAAGGTCCAATGACTCTGCCGGACCGCACCAAACAGTCACACGTTGAGAATAGAGAAGCTTTTCAACAATAACTCTTGGGTTTTTTGAGCCCCAAATGCGACAATTTTGCTTGTTGACGAAGCCACCGAGGTGGAAATAGGCCTCATCACTCAAGATGATTTGCATTTGATTCACTCAAGTGAATTTTAATAATTTCAATGCGTTGTTGAAGCATGTATCATTTCATTTTTATTAATGGCGTAGTTTCTATTTGTCAAATGTCAAAAAATGACAGCTTCAAAAGTAACATCTACCGAAATAGCGGGCTATTCAAAATAACACCTCTTATTGGAAAACCCTATAGATTAACGCCCCTTTTAGGGGCTTAACATAGGAATACATAGAAAAAATCTACACAGTATTGTACAACTGAACTGCCAGTAACAATATTTTGTATTTATTTAGTGATAAATTGAAGATGTCCACTCACTCAGCATAATTATTTCCCTCAATTAGTATTATGTGCAACTATGAATACGTGTGGTAGTTAATCCAAGAATTTTTGCACTGAAATAAATCCCGACTTCTAGTATCACTTAGTGAAACTAACTTATTTAACTGACTTAATATGGTTGGGTTCTAACCCATTTAGAAATCGACCTGTCTCTTTTTCACTAAACTAACATCGTACATTGACATCACAGTTGAATTGGAATTGTATTGGAAATTTTAGGCCCAATATGCCAGACTTTTGGATAACGCAATACGCCCACATTGCAATTCTTTGTGCTCTCCTTTAGTCTAAGCTTATGCCTAACAGATGCATTTGTTTATGCCTTAGTTTCAGCGTTTTGTACACTCATGTTCGACGTCATTATTCGGGCGTGGGATGAATCGCCAATTTATTTTCGACTTTTGTACGGCATTAGTTCTCAAATAGAAACATGACGACCATCCCAGGAATTGTTGATGAATTGTCCGACAATCTGCTACATAATCATATAAATCTAATTTTATTGTCATATTGACCTTGATACATGTTAATCATCTGGTGAAAAATAAATGTAGGTATCTGTTTACGTTGAGTTGAAGGCCAGTGTGAATTTCATGAATAATCTGTTTATCAAAGGGACGATCAGATTGTTTTGATTCGTTCTCCGTAAGAACGAATTGAGGACTATATTTGTAGAACAAAATAAGAATCGCAAGTTTATGGGGAACAACAATCGAATACTTGTGCCGGAATAACTGAATCGTGACGAAGAGTATGAATGTGGATGAAGCTAGAATTGTGTGCAGGACAGAGGTGTGTACCTTTCCATTTTCTGCGTACCTCTGGGTGGAATTTGAGATTTTCAATTTGAAATCGAATTATTTAAAAAAAAAACAAAAATTCAAAAAATGACAAATAAAATTTTATTATAACTATGTTGATGTATCTATTTTTTTAAGTGCACCTTGTATTTATAAAGAAGAGGCAGAAAATAAGAATTAAATGAAAAGAAATATATGGCTAGAGGTTTACTTGATAAAAATATAATCTAATACCTAATAAATATTGTTATTTATATAAAATTAGATATATTCTGCTTAAGAAGAGCGACAAGCGACACAACACTCTGCAATCGGGGTAAATATACCAAAACCTCCTAGATAACAAGGCCGGAATACTCATTCAATGCAGCCTCCTAACTTGTATGGGTTTTTACAAAAAATATGGTTTTAATTTTTTTTCAATTTATTAAACAACTTAAAATGTTTTATATAATTTAAAAAATAAAATATAAAAACATTTTTGGAGGTTCTCATACAAGTTACTAGACTGATTTGATTCAGTGTCTCGGCCTTGCGATCTAGGAGGTTTTGAAAATACGGGGCAGTGGTGGCGAGCACCCTAGATCGCTTCATTGATCACGGCGTGAGTGGACAAATCGGCCTCAACTCCGAAATCGGGACGGGTGACCACATGATATCAGTTATAATAATAAGATATCGATATAATTTCTTCGGGTCTGCTGGTTCCAGTACTATTACAAAATTTATCATATTTTTTACACAATAGTATGCAAGAAATCGCCAGAGCCATTCCTATTTTCTGATGTTTGGAAAGTTTTGATGTCATCTTGATCGACGAGCGCTTTGCTGCGCGATCAGTATCACACTGCGGCTGTGGCGGGTGTGTAGAGAAGACGCGCATTTTACCCCTACCACCACTCCCCTAAATCGCCTCCGATTGCAGGGAGGTGTCTAAGGTCTTTTACTAGAACTCTAAAAAATGGTAGGTATTTGATATTAACGGATTTGAAATATAAGAGGTCCATACACCTTTAATCTTAATTTGAAAACAAACGCTATGGAGAGAAAAAAAATAAACACTAATTTAATTAAAATATAGATAAATCCATTTCGCAGATAGGCTAATTTCCACGTGTAAACTGAACAACTTGTATATTTTAAGATTTTTCAACAAACTCTTAAATGTAGCAAATTCTTTCAGGCTGGAAAACATCAGACACCTGTCATTGAATTTCAATTTTACTGTATTATTAAACAATAGAGATGGTTCTTCTTTTGATAATATTAATAAACCAGCCTGTGTTGTGTAATAATAATTTCGTGGGTGTTTTCATGTAAAGTGTTTTTAGTTGCTTGTTATGTATTACAAGTGATTGAATAGTCTTTTATAAATATGGCATAATAATTTTTATATTTTTTAAGTCTACACATCGCTTAATCGTTCTTCTTGTAGATAATAATTTTTTTATTCATCATCCTACTATTAAAAATCAACAGAAAACAATCATTTGACTAATTTTATTTACGACCATCTCATTTTACGCGCGTTCCTGTTCTTCTCTTACATTTTGTGATTGTCTTAAGCAGCAAAAACTCACAAACGGTGAGCTCTGGTGTCATGAAATTGACAATACAATTTATTTTAGCTCGCAAGACCGTTTCCATCATGAAAATATTTTTTATGTCCAAATAAAAGATTCTAGGTTAGACCAGCCAAATAGTTTGTGTCACAATTTCCAATTAATTCATAATTTCAAATTTGTTCACAGTTTCCAATTTGTACACAATTACCAATTTGTTGACAATTTCCAATTTTATTTTTTTATTTTATTTTATTTATTTATTTATTTATCAAAAGAAAGTACATATTACATATTGGATGCTTTGCCTGTCCAACTAGGAAAGTTTCCCGTTCTAGGACAGACAAATTGACATGTTTAGTTCATATTATTACTGAAATGTACATAATTACATAACAAAAACCAAAAAAAAAAAGTTTCATTTTTCTCTGAAACTAAGTTGTGTAATAAAGAAAATGTATATAATAAATATAAGTACACATACATTGTTTTGTGAGAAGTAGAAAAAATTAATCTGGTAGCATATATGGATCGTCTTAAACCATATAGAACTAAGTCAAAAAACTTACATTTGAGAAAACGATGGTTTTGCGTTTGGTAATGCTGTGTAAATACCACCATCACTATGGAACTAAATTGTGACCTAAATTTAAGATAAAGGCTTAGATTGAGTTTTGAACATATATTTATTATTCCAGCATATTTAACATATCAATTAAAAATCATTTAAAAAAGTTAGTTCACTCTGGTTGAATACTTCGGTAAGTTAGTTCAAAGTTAGTGCACTCTGGCTGGTTATATTATGTGACTAATCTCTTCCATTGCATACATTAAGTGAACTAAGTTCATTCTTCGAAAAACTCGTCGTCTGAAGCAAGTTCTAGGCCATCAACATCTTCATCACTTGCATTTCCTGATTCTTCTTTTGTACGCAATGCTTCAAAAAATGGGTGATGAATCGGTGGAACATACTTTAATAGTGACATTATGTCATTCTTCTTTGCTTGTGCGATTCGATTTCCTGCAGGGTACAGTTGGGTTAAAACTACCTTGCTAACATTGAATGGTTTTCCCCGGAGTCGCTTATTGAGGTTCACTTCATAGAATTCAACTGCATCGTTGAGAGTGTACTTGAACTTCAAAATGCCTGGTCTTGATTTCACAACACATATTAAACGCATTTTTAACCATTCTACTTTCATTTTTTTGTTAGCGACAGTGGTTTTTTTCCTGTTTGTGAGAAATGATAAAATCGGTTTGGTAGAGACAAAATTTTCAGGGATCATCGTCGAGACTTCAAAGGATTGCTTTCGTGGTCGACATTCACGAATAATAGCGTTGTAATCTTCCACGGAATACACATTTTTGTGATACTTTAGATGTTTTTCAATGTCCCCAAAATCGCTGTCGTTAGGAAGGAAGCTATGTCCTGGCACTGGAAATTTGTGTTCTATAATGTCGATTGGGTTGTCATCTCTCTGAACAATGTACATTATTGCTGCTGCCATCTTGATGTTCCGGTTTTGTCCACCGCAAGAGTCGGACCAGAGCACAAGGTGGTTGGAATTAATTTCGTTAGATGCTAAGTATTTTAGAAGACATGATGCAATTTCGTTTGGCCCACGAGAAGCAAGTCCTTCGTGCCAAACATGCATAGTAGCCTTATCATTCTTGCATTCATGCATTCGTAGGTTATAAACTGAGAGCTGACGCTTATAATATGCTTCACCTGTAGATATCTTGGGTATTGGCAAAGTTTTCTGTAGGTCGAAAGTCAGCATTTCAATTTCTCCTTTTTTTGCAAGCACTATATCATTTTTTTTGGAAGTCTGCGTAGCTTCAACACGGGCGTGGTGAAGAGCAAGGTCTGCTTTCAACTTGTTCATTTTGTCTTTGTCTTGTTCTGACAAAGGTTTTCCTTCTTCTGCCCTTATTTGCACATTAAGGCTATCACAAGTCTTGCATGTATCCTTCTGTGGTGTCTTGAACTTGAGATTAAAAGATCTACGAAAAACTCTCTCGTATGATGATTGACTTACTGGCTTATTGTTTTTGAATTTGCAATCATCGCAATACAACCTGTACATCATGCATAGGTTTAACCCTGGCTGCAGATACTTGCAATTGGGGTTTTTGATACGCGTGTAGTGACTGATGTAGCGAGGAAAGCTTTTAATGTGGTCGTGAACGAGTTTTTCAGTGGCAGCATCAAGTTTATTTCCTGGCACATGGCGCCCCCTGTTATCGGTTAACTTTCCGGATCTACCTTTTACAAGAGCTCGATGCACACGAGCACTGTCAATCCGTAAGGTATTCAAAAACATCAGTTTGCACACCTGAATGTCCTTTTGGTCCCCCTTTAAATAATACGCCCTTGACTCTTGTCTTCTAGATGCCAATCCTTTCACACCAACTCGTTGTTTCACACTGGTAGTCTTCACAGAACCAGCAAGAAATGCAGTTTGGGAATCCCAAGACCCGTGCACATAAAATCTGTCATAACATGCCTTTTTGTTGGCAGTACTTAGAAAATTGTAGCACTTACGTCTACAAGTGCATTTATAATCGATAAAAGGTTTGCCCGTCATAACCTTTCCTTTGGATGAAGTGTATTCTTCTGCCGAATTTCGGTGCTTTTTCCTTAAATTTTTTCGCCACTGCGCAGCATCAGCATACTTGCTTTTCACTTTTTTTGCCCCTTCGTGTAAAACGGCATTAGTTGGCAGTGGCAATGCGTTTCCCTCCGGGGAAGAAGTCTCACTATTTTCAGCATTTTCGGTGAGTTCACGTTCCGCATGAGGAGAATTTTCAGCGCAAATGCGATCTGAAAAACAAAATAATTATTATGAATGGCGAATTTCACTTATTTTAGTCTTTAATTCAACCCTACACTATCTCTAACCATCAAATACAGCAGCCTTCTGTATCATGTTGCTTCAAGTTTCCCCTACATTGATTCAACCATACTGAACTAACTTTTAAAGTGTGAATTTTATTGCACTTAACCTGAGCTTTCCAAAATTATTATTCAACTTATAAATGCTTAATAATAAACACAATCTGCAGTACTCAACAAAAACATGATTTTTTATTTATTTATCAAAATATTGAAAGTTATCATGATTTTGCTACTTAGTTTACTTTGGTTGAAGACTGGAGTGGCTAAGAACGATCCCAGTTCAAAATAACATTTATTTCCAAATACTAGTAATTATTCAAATAGACTTACCTTCTGAATCACTAGGAACATAAGTTTTATCATTGTCATCTGACAATTCACTGAAATCTGACATGGAACACTCTGAAAAGTCATCATTTCTGCTGACCGACGCGCGACCTGTCATGTAGGAAGCCATGTTGGATACTGAGTTAGTTTAGTGTGGCTTGAGAACTAATGGAAGAATGCTCGTTTCTGATTGGTTCACCGTGCTAAAAAACTATCTATGATTGGTCAATCAACATGGTTCTCTCTGGCAAAGGTAGATTATGATTTGGAGCCCTCATTTCAAGCACTAACTCAAAAACTGCAAAAAGTGAGTTAGTTCACTATGGTTTCAGACGATCCATATTATAATCGGATTTACCGAATTAACCTGGTAACATAAAATATTAAAATTTACAGAGTATGGGGTAAGCGTTGTAACTAGAATGTGTAATAAATTATGTGTATGATTGTTTTCACTGAATTAAAACATGAATTCAGAACAAATTATATTATACGACAATACGAATATACACCGCGCTCATTTCTTTAACTACTGCTAAAATGTAAAAACAATAACTATATATATAGATAGAAATATAAACTATGAAACATAAACTATGAATATAAATACATAGTACCTGATTTAGTGCTACTTTGGTGAAATTGGTGCATTACTTCGTGCGCCATATTGTGTTATGTATTTATTATAAATCATTACCGTAGTAGGTACCAAGTTTCACACAGAGTTAGTGTGCGACGTACAAATGTGATACGCTTTACAGTAGTGATGTACCTAATGAGCAGACAGGCTTCAGGGGCGCATAACCATAAATCTTAGGTTGAAAAACATCAGAAGGTATAAAAACATCAGAATGGATGTCGAAACATTGCGGAGCAATATCAGAACTCAATGAAGTGTGGTAGGAATTTTGGTCTAGTGATCAGGAAAGTTTGGTGATTTTGTTTAACAGTTATACAGCATACGTTCACTTTCGACTCTCCCTAAGTTTAGAATCCAATCATTGACTAATTTACGCAGGACGCTTCCACTTTTCAATTTCCAAGAACCGGGTATAAGGTTGAACATTTTTGGACCTAGGTAAGAATATTGTCTTTGAGCAAGGGATGTCATGGTAGCAAGTGGAACTATTGGATTCCTCCCTGCATGTCGGGTGTTGTGATAATGTTCTACGGAGGGGAAGAGGTGACGATATTTTTGTGTGTATAATATAACTTTTCTTATAAATAGTTGCCTCACATCCAGAACTCCTATCTCTTTGAATAAATCATTACTGGGGTATCTAAATGGTTTTTTAAGTATGACCCTTAGTAGTGATTTCTGTGCTTTGGCTAAGGGGTCCAGAATTGATTTGGTACATCCTCCCCATCCTAAAGATGCATATTCAAGTAAAGAGTTGCACATGGCATAGTACATTAGTTTTAGATCTTTTGCGCATAGTATATTTCTAATCGCCATGAAAAGATGCGTGAGTTTTCTGACCTTTGTGGAGATTGAATAGATATGTTCATTCCATCTCAGATTCTTGTCTACAATAATTCCTAGATATTTTATGCTATCCACATACTCTAAGGTATTGCAATTGCAAGTGTTTGGGTCATTGCAATGGTGTATAATAATTCTTTGAGTTTCTCTTGGTTGTCCCGCTTGAGTTGCACTGAAGCAAATGAATTTAGTTTTGTCAGTATTGAGAGTGAGAAGATTATTATCTAGTCATTGTTTTACCTTGTTAATACCAATTTCTGCATTACTATGAACTTCATTCCAATTTTTGCCTTCAAATAATAATACTGTGTCATCGGCAAAGGTGATAATATGATCGGCAAATGAACTGTTGCATAATTCATTTATATAGATAATGAATAAAAGTGGTCCTAGAGTGCTTCCTTGAGGTACACCAAAGTTTATATCAGCCGGATCGCTTAGAGTATCGTTAATATTCACTCTTTGGCTCCTATTTTCTATATAACTACCTAACCACTTAAGTAGCTGACCCTGAATGCCGATGCGCTGTAGTTTTTTCAAGAGAATTTTGTGTGAGATAGTATCGAACGCTTTGGCTAGATCCAAAAAGAGCGCAATGCATTTTCTTCCTCTATCTATATTGTTGGAGATGATTTTCGTCAGGTTTGTAATGGCATTTTCAGTGCTCAATCCTGGTCTGAAGCCATACTGTCTATTGGAAAGGATATTGTTTTTTTCAAGGTAATGACTTAGACGATTCTTTACAATTTTCTCAATAATTTTCGAGATTGAATTGAGCAAAGAAATTGGCCGGTAATTGTGTATCTGCGATTTATCTCCATTTTTGCGAAGCAGTATAACAATAGAGTGTTTTAAATGATTTGGAAATTTTCCTGAATTGAAGCTTAGATTGGAAATATACGCGATTGGAGTTGCTATGAAGGATTTAGTAATTTTTAGCAGAATTGATGAAACGTTATCAGGACCACAAGCATTCGATGACTTAAGTTCGTCAATTATATTTATGACTTCGTTTGAAGTTGTATGGATGTTGTCTAATTTATGACCGAAATTAGAGATTTTTAACTTAGCGAGATCGGATTCTGTTGTATTAAGATTGTTGAGAATTTTTTTCGCAAGTGTGACTCCCACTGACGTGAAATAATTGTTGGCAAAATTCGCAATGATTTTTGGGTCTGAGGTGTTCGCGTTATTGATGTTCAGTGATTTAATATCGGAAGATTTATTTATTTTTGTTTTAGTTATATTGCGAAATGCTTCCCATAAACGTTTTGGAGTACAGTTATTTTCGTAAATTATTTTTTTATAATAATTTTCTTTGGCCGATTTTATTATTTTTTTGCAAAAGTTCCTATAATTTTTGTAATGAGCTTGTACTATAATATTTTCAGGGCACCTATTCGCCTTTTTATGAAGTTGGTTCCTAATGTTAATCGATTTGATAAGGCCAGGGGTGATCCATGGCGTAAGTTTTATTTGTTTATGTGGTATAAGTTTATTGCTTGTATGTTTAGAAATATATGAATGTAATTTAGTGATAAATTCATTCATCGATGAGTCGGCATCAGTTTGGTCTAGAACATTTTGCCAGTTTTCTGAGCTCAAGTATTCAATTAAGTTATTATAGTTTATTCTTGCAACATGTTTAATTTTAGCAGGATTAGGAGGTTTGTTTTTAAGGCAGAGTGCTGTTGTATAGTGATCTGAGATTGTAGAGTGAATGACAAATGAGTCAACATGGTTAATTTTTTTGACGTTGATGTGGTCAAGACAAGATTTACTCATGCCCTGCTCACGAGTAGGGCTAATAATTGTCTGAATGAACCCATTTTCAGTTAGCAAACATAGGTAATCGTTGGATTGGCGGTGGTATTCGGTAATTGTATTGATGTTGAGGTCGCCTATAATTATTTGCCGTTCTATATTTTTTGAGCTGTTGATAATTGATTGGAGTGAATTCAGAAAAGTGTCAATATTTTGAAAAGAGGGTGATCTGTATATTGCAAAAATACATAGATTATTATTCAATACAATTTTCAGGCAGTTGGCTTGTGATAAGAAAATTTCATCAACTTGAGATTGAAGTCCGTCTCTGATGTATACAACGATCCCGCTAGACTTATTAAGATATATGTTTGTGTGGTGTTGAGTAATTGTGAATAACTTTTGAGGTGTAATCTTTACTAAGCCAGCATTCCGATAAAATAATAACGTCGAATTGGTAATTGAATTGATCCAGAAAAATTAAAAAATCGTCAATATTAGAAATGCTTCTTATATTTTGGTGTATAATTTTAACGCCGTAAGCACACCATTTATAGTTATTTAGATTGTTCATATCATCAATGACATTCATGTTAAGATCTATGCCGGAATCATTTCCGGTATCATAATTTAATTGAATCATAAGTATGTGTTGGTTGTGTGTTGTATAGAAGTTGGTTCCCGAGTAATATATAATTAAATGCGATTCCAAATGTAGTTAAAATGGTAAATGTGCTTAATATAAATAATATAGTACAAATGTTGTAGTTAGATGTAGTACTATTAATGAGATAGCAAGAAGTAAAAACAAAATGGTAGCAAGAATTGCTTGATATCAAATGAATTAGAAAACTGGTTAAAAAAAATTGGTTCTCAATTTCCAATGTGTACACAATTTCTAATTTGTCCACAATTTCCAATTTGTTCACAATTTCCAATTTGTTCACAATTTCCAATTTGTTCACAATTTCCAATTTGTTCACAATTTCCAATTTGTTCACATTTTCCAATTTGTTCACAATTTCCAACAAGAAGAAAAAACCTCAGAGGGTGTTTAAACTCGTAAAAAGCCAGGTAATAACAAAACTACGAGGTAAGTACTCGTAATATAAAGTAGCCCATTGTAACACTCTTTGTCTACACTTAATATCTGAAATTCTCGGAATCTCGAACGTAATAATATATTTTAAGACGGCAATGAAAACGTTTTATAAAATCCATCTAGTCAAGTTTGCTATTTGCAAAAGACTGGATGGAAGGAATGTCTCTCTGTGTTACGTAACGTAGATATTCCCGTACACGTTTCTTTACTTCGAGGAAAAGAGTAATCATTACGTGAAATGTGTCAACATTACGTATCCGTGTGGAAAAGTAAAGATCATCATAAATTGGGTACCTACTCACAGACTAACTGGGTTAATACTGTATAAATCAGAAATCTGTTTTCTGAAGCGGCGAGAACTCTAAAATAATGGTGAACGTCTTAAAATTTGTACAAATCTACCTCTAAGAATATCAAGCTAATTGCAATAATTATTATCATGTTATTTAAATTTTTTACATTAGTTCTACACAGGAGGCCCGAGGAAAAAAATCCCTCAGGGCCTATGTCATCTTGCGGTGCTGTGTGGAAGGGTCTTTTTAGGGAAAGGAAGAAGTTCTGGAAAAGGAGAGGGTTTGAGAGGTGGGTAGGAATCTGGTAATTAATGTGTTCAGGAGTGACGGGAGTAGGAATCCATCCCTCCCAAGGCGGTGGGTCTAGAGAAAGTCCGAGTGGAGAGATCAAAAAGTCTCCCCTTAACCAGTCCCTCCCGATCCCACCCGCCTTACATTGTAGACAAACGTGCATTGTAGAAAACCTCACCCCATGAACCCGGGCACCCTTGCTAAGTCACCAACCAAACATAGCGAACTACTCTGGGTGACCTGGTGCAGGGATGTTGGTTATCCAAGAAATAGTTCCCGGAGCGGCTGTACTCATACCCATCTCCTAAATTATATTAACAGTCAAAATTTCATGACTTTTTTTGTTAATTTTAATTAACATATTTTCTGCGATTGAAAGATTTTTCAAAACAAAGATATTTAGTGAATGATTATTCAATACAATACTATTTTGCAAGTTATTTATGAAAGAAATGTAGACAATATTAATGTTGTTTTTGTAGGAAGTCCTATAAATCGTTTCATATACCTACTTTTCATTATTAAAAACGAGTTTGAACTTTTAATTATTGCAACTTGAAATTATTTTCTATTATTTCGAAAATTTAATTTTCACGGTCAAGACGTAAGTAAATACTTTGTAAATAAGTACTTTGGAAGGTAATGAATTGTATTTTTCTGTTGCCGCAATGAAAGATCACAATAAGCATGTTTTTTTCATTTGTTTTATGACGAAAAGTCAATTTGATGATAATTGCTTGGGATGTTCCATTCATAAATATTCATTTTATAAATTGAACACTATATATTAATTGTTTTTTTTTTCATAAAATGCATTAAGAGTAGTGGTAATCTCTTCATCCATTATTTTTGTTATACTCAACATTGGTAACCAAAAAATAATTTTAAATAATACTTTTTTTATGGCATCATTTAAAACATACTAAAAATCAGATTTATTGTTACTATTCTAACTATCCAATTTTACTAACATTTAAAGGGGTTAAAAATAACACCCAAAAATTAAAACAGTCACCATATTCGATGGAGAATATTTTTTACCACTCGTAGTAACTTTACCGCGTAGCTAAAGTATATATTTTTCCTTTGTTCAATAATTTTATTAGGCCGACTAGTGCCATACTCTGTCGGCTTTCGACCCTTTTCTGTCACGCGTTTGATAAAAAAAAACCTTTTCCGTCCAAAAGTCTATTTAGATTTGAAAATTGGACGGAATGTATAAGCATCTGGGGTATTTGCTTTTAATTCGCGTTTAAATTCCATTACTAAGAAAACCTGCACCTTTGATTCGTGTTTGATCTATTTACACGATTTTTTTAAGTAACAAAAATGAGAACTAAGTTGTCTGTCACTTTGTGAAAGCATAATACATATATTTTATTACCTACCAATGAGTATAAAATGTACCCACTAACGTTTTGAAATTGAAAGACAAACTCTTCGTTTCTTTCACTTTATTTTTTGCAGTCGTAGACATATAATGAAGTCGCACTATGATCCTTGCTTCATATTTTCCCGGCTGCTACCTTTTATGACATCGATTCCAAAGAGTAAAGATATTATAACATGATTAAAGCATTATTTATTGAATGAATAATAAAACTTGTCCCTCCTAACTTTTTAACTTTTCCCTCCCTAAACACGAGTTATTCTCAATTAGGGAGGTATTAATTAACAGCTTGAAACAATAATTACATGCTTACCCTTATGCTGATCATTTGAAATAACATACTGTTCTACACTGTCATTGGACGGTTGGTATATATACTTTGTTATTACTTTGTAATATTCTTAATATTAACCCTCTGTCTGCTGCACACTTACTTACTTCTATCAATATCTATTATTTGTTATATTCTGTTAATAAAAATAAACTTGATTCACGTAAACTTAAATTACACCTTTTCTATAAAGTAACAATCCCTCATCCCACTATTGCCGCTGCCGAGGTTTTATCCTCCTTTGAACTCCAACAATGTAATAATAGAATCTAGGCAAACTCCATCGCCCTCTGTTGAACTCGATCACTTCGTCAGCGTTATTGGGAAATTCCTTTAGCCAGGTAATATACAACCGTCAATAAATTCGGTACATCTTATAAATGTTGTTATAGTGCATGTGTACCGTTTAGTGAGTACCTAATACACACAGCTACATAAAGAAGAAGTTAAGTCACAATTTATTTTTACTTTCCCAGAGAACTGTAGTCACACCACATCTAAGCAGATTTGTATTTGTTTTGTTTGTAGAACTCGAAAATCAAATACTATTTTGAAGCAGAGCAGTCCATCAATTATCGACCTAATTTGCAACCTACAACCGCACAATAATTGTGCCTTTCAAAGAGTATAATATTTAACAAAACGTGAGCTTAACATTATTGACAGGTAACATCATCTCAACGTTTGAAAATACAAAAATTATTTATTCTCCTTAAAAGAACAAACTTTGTTTTTTTCCTGGTGATTAATTTTAATATGGATAGATACGTTATATAGTTCAGAAACGGGACTGAATGAAAATAAAATAAACTCAACCAATAAATAAATAATTAGAAGAAGCTTTAATTCAATTTGTAATCGAAAAACTAATATTATTATTATTTCGTTTATTTTCAGTTGGCGCTTTTAAAAAACGTGACACAAATACGAGACTCTCCAAAGAAAACTTTCGCGCGCAAGTTTCGCGCTGTTCTTTTCCTCCAGCAGCGCGCAGGCTATATTTAATCTCCAAGTAAGTGTCTATTTTGATTTTCACCGAATTTTTGTCTGATTTATAAAAAAAGTTTACCTTGAGTCTCTATGCGATCGGATTCTAAGCCAATTTAAGAGTATTGCTTCATAATTACAAAGTGTTACGTGGGTTTTTCCGAAATGTTTTCTTTTTTTATGTCACATAAAGAGTTCCACTGGATATAAACAACGGTTCTACTTCACAGCTGATGTCATTAGATTGTTTGTATATATATAGCGACCTTTTAAACATTGCACATACAAAATATGATGTTAATATATGTATAGTAAGTTGTATTTCCTAGTCAGTTATTATGGTTATCAGTGTAATACGGCGATTATTTGTAAATCCTGAATAGGAAAGCATTAGAAAAGTGTAGTAATATTAAAATTGAAAAATGCAACTTTGTTAACAAAATCTTTAAAACTTAAATATCTATTTTTTACCGAGAAAACAAAAGCATTAAGAACGGCCTCCGTAGTTGACTGATTATAATCCTTGGATACGAATCCAGAGGTTGGGTTCAATTCCCGACGTGCGCAAGTAAATTTTATTTGATTAATTTGTGTTATTTCACAATTTGTTGATCAAAAAATTAACCCGTAAAAAGAAAGTAATTTTACTATTATACTTCTACCTTTACTAACACATGTATTTAAAAATATATTATATTAGTCTTATCCAATCGTAATTCGTAATCATAATTTCACCTACAGTTTTCTACTACTATAATTTTAAGCTGTATCGATCAAATTATTGTGATGTTTGGTAATAAGTTGGGTTTTCAAGCGATAGATGGCACCAGCCATAAAGCTTACTTCAGAGTCCGACAGATGTCGCTAGAGTGTAGCAATTGCCTGTGGGATATTATTGCCAGACAACAAGCTTCTAGAAACAGAGAATTACCAACCCTCGGGTAATGAACAGTGTAGCTAAATCCAGACTTATTTATTGTAACGTAAATAAACGCAATAATCGTAAAGAACCTTTTACTTTATCAAGAGTTCCCAACACAGAAATCTGCATAGCAAGCAGAGATATAACAATTATGAAAATCAAAATTTGAACTACAGGGAGCTGTCTTCACTACTAATAAAACAGATCGTGGTGCAATATTGCTGAGATTTATGAACCTTTCATTAAATAAAATAGCCAATGATAATGAAAAAATTAAAACCATCACAGATAACAATCATGTTCAAATTAAAAGAGGAATCATGGAATTCCTGCCATCACAAAATGTTAATTCAGCTTCTAAAAAGATTATAAAATGTTTAAAAAACGAGTGTGGAAAGTTGTTGGTAATAGTTATGTTAAAATATATTGTTAATTTTTTTCCCTACCCTTGTCCTAAATTAATCATAATTTGTACAATTTTTTTCTTCTACCTTTCATCTTTGTTCTTTTAAATTATTAGCAAGATATGTTATTTCACATGGTCACCCTACATGTTTACTACTAAGTAGGTACCCATTATTCATGCAACAATATTCTTCTTTCAATATACATATTACTTTGCGTTATTATGTAAAATTACTAACCTCGACACAGGCTAGTCCTAGTGAGGTTAATATTTGAAATGAAACAACAGTAATACCGCATGGAAAGGAACAATAAATAAAAATTTGTGGGATTTGTTTTGGTTGGTACAGTTTTTGACTCCAGTTCCTGTGAATGAAGGTTTAGTCATCAAACTAATAATATATATACCTATACATACTCATACATACGGTGCTTATAGAGTAGGACAGTTATTTTTTGACGGCACGTGTACAGGATAGAATATGTATCCAATATTATAAAATTTCTTCACAAATTCCATTGAAACTTCGTTCATCGTGTTGGATCCTTTTGTTCTCCCTTTATTTGATTTTATACCAAATGACTTCCCCATATTAATATCAAATTCTTATGAATATAAGACATAATACGTTTAACATGCTAAGGGCAGGTTTAATTCTAGGAAACACATTTCATTTTCACTTGTACACCATTTAATTTTGTAGCACAACAATGTTGTCGACATAATTACATATTAAACAAAAATTATAAATTTTATTAAATTTACTAACTTTTATGAAGGAAAACTTTATTGTTCAGGCAATACCGTTACCTCAAACTATCCATGGCATATAAGGAAATGTATGCAGAGGTTTTCATCGAATGGATAAAAGTTGAAAAAACATGTTGTGGCATCCGAAACTATTTACGAATTAAGCACAATATGCAGCTTTAGATTAACTTAAAAAATGGACTGTAAAACTAACAAAAAAAGAATCAAGGTGGTGTTTGATGGAATTGGGAGAAATTGATTTAAACTGGGGATGGGGAGAAAATGACATATAACACAATCACTTTCTCAATTAGCTCAGGTTTTTAATGCAGCTCGGAAATAATGCCTAGCGTCATAATACAAATAAAAGAGGAAAAACTATATTTTCCTTAAAAATAAACACCAACCACCTGCTTTTATGGTAGTAATTTTTCCTTCTTATGCCTGAATTATACCTGCTGAGTTCTCGGCCGAGACAGTGCATTCGTCCTAATTAGAATTTTGTATGGGTTTTTGACGTTCTGTCTCTTCTACATGTGATCGCCTCTACTCTCCAATAAGTTGCTCTACCGAGTAACAAAGCGAATAACTTGGCGGAGCACTCGCCAGGTTCAGATTCAGGTATCATTGGTTCAGGTATCATTGATTCAGGTATCATTGGTCAAATTCAGGTATCATTGGTTCAAAAACAAAAGCACTCGACCTTGCACAATCTTGCGTTCCATACTTCAAACAGTTTCTTTCTAGTAGTGAAGGTTAGTGAAAAGTTGAAACCGGATAAATGATATCCCGGTAGGAACCAACCATATTCTCATTTCAAAACCAAATACATGCTAGTAAACAGAAAACAGTAATACCTCTTCCATAGCACTTAACGGTTAAAAATATAAGATTACCCAACTGAAACTGCAGGGGAAAGTATCATGTAGGCAGTCGCAGACTTGTTCCGGGCTGTTGCAGTCTGAATGGAAGAGTATGATAACCATAAAAGACTTATCCTACGATAAAAGAGTGCATCAGAGTAAACCTCAAATATTATATAATTATATTTTAAAATTTCTCACAAATTAACTTAAACACCTATTTCTTAAACTCTGATACTAAAGCAGACAATCTGTTTAGTGTTCCTTCAAAAACTTTGAAACGGTGAAGTCTGACGTTATGAAATTTTGCGTATTTTTATATATATTGATTTATGGAATATCTAGGTCATAGTCATAACTAGTTTTAGCTCCCAGCGTCATTTATATCATTGGCCATGTGGTGTACGTTTATCTGTGAAAAACTGCAAAAAAATGACAGTTTTCATTGTTTATCGTAAACAATAGATTTCGATAAAACGAAAACATGAAGACCATATTTCATTTCTTTTTTGGAAAATATTGAAGTAAGCATATTTTTAATGCGAAATTGGGTACATTGTATTATGACCAATATCTTAATGTAAATAAATACCTTTAAAAAAATGATCATGATATATTGATAAATGTCTTTTCTACTTTAAAACATGCTGAATAAACTATAAAACTTCTCTTTTATATTAGTTTACATAGTATATCCTCGGAGGGTTGAGGAGGAGGTTGAGATTTTGTTTTCCCCAGCAACCTGCAGCGTGTATTCCTGGAACTGGCAACAAACTGCGACAAAATAGCGAAACGGCGCTATAAATTTATTATTTACGAGAATATTAGGTGTGACAAGAGGCAACAGAGTGAAAAATACTCGTTTAGCCTAGAAAACTGATTAAGTAGACATTTGTGAATTAGACTAGGAGGTTTTTCATGATTTCTTATTTATTCATGTGTGTAGTTATTTTATTTTACACTAAAATGAATACAATTAATATGTCATTAAAGAAGAATATAATACTAATAAATCCAAATGAAACATGAAAGAGTACAAGATACAGAAAAAATATTCGGACTCGGTCACCATATATGATCGTCTGTCACCAGGGAGATGCTGGGAATATCTTCCACTTTGACATGGCGGTAAAACTGGCATTTATTTAACGGATAGCCTTGCACAGCGCCCACAAAAGATTTTGAATAAGATATAAAATATTATTCAAATACATCGTATTTTTGTAGGTACATTATTTAGCTAGAGCAGATTGTAAAACATATATACTAAAATACTAAAGTAAAAGTTTTTTTTCTAGTTTTACTTAATATAAGAATAATTATTATTAGAATCTTCACTAGTTGAAGAATAAGGGCAGAATTCTTATTTTTTAAAAAAGAAAGACAAACATTCCCGGGTTACGAATAACCTGACAATATTTGAAAATCTCCTACTACCACCACAGTAAGCTGAAAATTTTGCTTGTGTTGTGATGGAGGACTTAGCCAGCCGAGGAATTGAACACACTAGTGCGATGTCAACTCGGCCACCGACCGGTCAATTTATCTATATTTTATATTATTTATTTATCTATAAGTCTTTAATCTTTTATTTTTTTGTATTCCAATATATTTTACAAAAAATAGTTAAATACCAATGTCATTACAGTACATCTCTTACCACTCCAGCTCTTGCGTCAATAACTGGAAGATGAGTTGAGTGATTGGCGTTCGAGTTGAAAATTTCTCGCCCTCATTTAAAAAAAAACATACCTCTGAATTTTAATACTGAGAAATATAAACTGATTACAGTGCTATATAGCCAATGAATTCATATATATTTTACCGTTTATTCAATATTTTTAGGATTTATGAAAAACATATTAGAAAATCGTAAGTGCGCGAATTTTACGAGTCAAAAATGGAATATTATAGTGTGCGATCACTCAAGATGTTTTGCAAAATCGGCATAATAAGCCGAAAATCACTAAAGTGGATAATACCTATTTAACTTTTTTTTCATATTGTATGATAGTTTAAACAATAATGGAATCCACGTAGGAGCTGTCTTTGCTCGGAAAAAAAGAGTATAGCTAATTTATTAAGAATTTCTTCAAATTATTGGTAATCCGGTTAAAAACAGGATTGCAGAACATTTCCTTGTACACTTTTACTAAATTCCTAATATATTGGAACACGTGTTCATGCATCCATATTTTCCATGATAATCATTGATGTATTATATAGTCTATGATGATAATACATAATGACCAAATGCGAAAATATTACGATTTTTATGAACAAGTGATAATATATTCGCATTTATCAGGAAAACTATCAATCTAGTTTTTATCCGGAATACCAATATTTGGAAGAGATTTTTTGACAACTTAGTAATGCTCATATTTCTCCGTGTGTGTGGCTAATTAATATAATTAAATGAAAATGTAACATTTCGGTATAAAGGTTACGTGCAGTATAGAAAATGTAATTATATTAACAATATTGTAAAGTGAAACAGACTTGAATTAATGTAGGTTTATTATCGTAAAGAATAAACTCCTCGTAGATTCAATTTTAACTAACGCCCCGATGAACAAAGAATCTCACCTCTACCTACCATGAGCTATCCTAACCCGCCCCTTGGTTCGACTCCATTGGGGCCTTTATCACTTCTACACTCCTACCTTAACACTGGCTTCCAACATGGCTACACACTAATACTAACACAATATACTTAAAGATACTACACGACAGCATGCCTGAATGTAAAAATAAATATAAAAATTATTTGACGGGAATAGTTTAATCACGTGTCAAATTCCTGCCGTTCTTTTATTCGAAACACTTTTACACCCGTTGACTGTGTTTATTTAATAAACTTCATTTTTAGAGCTAATACTTATAGGTTATGCAAAATGGCGTCACTTCGTCTTGCACCGCAGCGCGAGGGATAGATCATACATCCGTCATTCCTGGAGACGCTGATCCCTAGATTCCTACCCATCCCTCATAACCTTGTTCAGTCCCAGAACTTCCTTACCTACATTTCCTAAGAAAGACTCTCCTACAGCATCCCCAAATATAACATAGGTCATGAGGGATTTTTTTCCCTTGAGGTCTTCTGTGATAACATAATAATAATGTAATTATCCGGAAAGACGAATGATATTTGATAATGTAGTTTAAAAAAAAAAAACGTAGACGATTAAAATATTCCAGTCTCTCTCTAACAAGGGATGCGCGATGGCAAGAGAAGAGTGCAATTATGCAATGCAATAAGTAATTAATTATTTAAATTTGATAAACATAATTATAATAATTAGAATATAATAACTCATTTTCAAAGTTTTTAATATTCGTTTTTTCATTATGTTTTTATCCACGCGATTCAATAGTGCAGTTGTAGTCGTTAAAAATAATTTCAGACGGTTTTGTCAAATGTTGTCATGTCGATGGTTGTTAGTGAATTTATTCGTATTTGTTTTATTTTATCTGATTTTACGCCTACCCGGGCTTTTACATGTATTTTAAGAACAAAATAACTTACCTTGTGGTCTATCGAATATTATACACAAAGTTATGAAACCATTGTTATGACGCTACGTCACAACATCCAATGATAACGGGATTTTGCATTAATAGCAGTATAATGGTCACCATTGTCTTTGACAATCTTTGTTTTTCTTTTAATGATAGCAACACCGAGAGGCAAGAAGAACGAAGCTTCCTGTTTCCGGCCACTCTAGAACGGATTCACGGGCAGGCGAAGTGAATCCGCTGCATACAGTCAACTAGTTAAATAAAATGTCATTTTAATCTTACGGATTTCAAGCACAGTAGTGCGAGTGTTATGTACTCATTATGAGTTGTGCTTATTCGAAATGTCAAATCAATAGCACGAATGTTATATTTACGGCGAGAAGCCAATCTCGATTATCGGAATCAACAATCGGAAGATTATCCGCACCCATCCTGGTATTCTCAAGTGATTGTCGTGCTTTTGCATAATAAAACAAACCATCTATTTGGCGAGAATGCGTTTTGACCACTATTTACTCACATACATCGCCGCCGCGAGACGCACAGTTCATGCGACAATTAACGGGATTACGGATCATCACCACGTCGAGGGTTACCTCCGCCCCACAGCTCCTGAGATTGGATGCATCACCACGTCGAGGGTTTCATCCGTCCCACCACTCCTGGGATTGGATCCATGACAACGCCGAGGGTCCCCTCCGTTCCACAGCTCCTGGGACTGGATCCACCATAACGTAGAGGGTTGCTACCAACCCTCGGATCTCTCCGACGCTCGATACCGAACGCAGTGATATTAGATAGATAGGATTAGTTATGAGTTTTATCGACCAGGGTCAATCTTTTGGGGTGAGTCTTCTTATATATCTATTAAACCGATTTATAATGTCAAACTATAATTTGAAATATAATAACCTAACATGTTTCTATAACATCTATTATTTTCATTGACGCCCTGTGATGTCCTAGAATATTGTATACAGGTTAATAATGTCACGGCCCTCGAGATAATTGTAAACTGCTCTACCAATTCAATCTTACAGCGAACAGCGACAGCACTCGTCAAGTATTGTCTGGCGCTCTTTTTGAAATCAAAGTTGTTCGCTATATGATGTGAAACTATTAAATATTAACTATTTCGTTCATACCCACTTTTGCCGTAACACCATGAAATAACGTTAAACTGATATACTGAATATGAAACAATATTAATAAAGCATGTGACAGTAACACGAAATAATATAGAAACTAGAACAATACTACATATAAGATAAATCACTAAAACTACATTACCAAGGCTACTATAATATGTAGGGTTCAACTAACTGCTGGTATAGATTAAGCTTAATTTTATAAATGGAGTCAGTAAATATACTAATAGTACCCCCAAACTTGTTGCCCAGATCATGAATCCTTTTGTTATTGAGTGTCTGATGGCTGTGTATGTATTGCAGAAGAATGTTACATTTTGTCATGTATCCCTAGTCAGCACATGGAATTTAATAGTGGCGACGATGGCAGGGCTGTCAATTAAATTGTTAATGACTTTGTGTAGCTCAAACAGGTTTGAAACAATTCTCATTTCAGACAGTGTTATTAGATGCAATAGATTCATCAAACTGACTTTTTTTTAAATGATTTATTTATGTTATTTTTACATTTGTATTTTACATAGTGTCTTTCAAAACTGAGTAGTATTCAATTTGATTGTAAGAAATCTCTCATTTTTACAATTTTTCAATATACAAAGGTATTATCATTAATTTTTTTCTAACAATTATCTTTAATTTATTCATTGATACGTATTGTATCTTGATAATTGTATTTAGGTTTTAGTTACATTATTTTTTTTTTATGTGATGCATTATACAAAATTTTTGCAGCATGCTAAAACTAGGTTTGATTTCTACGACGTCCATCTTATAGGTACGGTTCGTCTTTTTACATTGCATACTAGGCATAATTGCATATTAGGTATTGTACATTCATTTATACTTAGGTATACGTTTTCATGTTGACATGATTTTCGTTTTTATTTTAGAGATAGTTCTCTTTTTATGTCTTCAGGTAATGCGTTAAATATTTCAGGGATTTTATGCCTCTTTGTTCTATCTCCGTACACATTTTGTGCTTTATTAATTATAAACATTTGTTTTTTTCTATGTCTAGTAGGGTAATTGCGGTTAATATCATCCAGCGTTAATTGGCAATCTACCCTATTACGTATGGGGAGTACGTTACACAATGAAACTTTTTTTTTAAAATCGCCTCCACATAATTGATTTTTTTTTTGCCTGCTATCAATTTTAGGAAACGGAGTTGTATTTGCTCTATTTTATTTAAGTACGTTTTCTACGTTAATCCATAGCTATTGACTCCGTATAATTGATTACGTACTATAATTGATTCGGCTAATGCATCGTATATCCAGTATAATATATTTTTGCTGATAATATTTTTTAGGAAGTAAAATTTCCCTAATACAGATGATAATATATAATATATAATATATAATATATAATATAATATTTCCCTAATCAATGTGATTTGACCAGTTAAAATTGGCATCTATTGTAAGACCGAGGTATGTATATTGGTACACTTCTTTCTTTATTTGGACATTTTCATTGCAAAGATTGATTTTCTGAATGCTAACAATCGTATGTATAACTTTTAATACACAATTCTTTGGTCTTACAATATGCATGTGGTGAATGGATAAGCATGCATTTAGTTTTATTCAATCATAATCAATGTATTCAATTGGAATTCTGAGCTTAAAATTTACGTACTTAAGAAATTTGTGCTGAACTTGTTCTATATTGTTAGATTGAACTTTATACAAAGGGGACCAAATAGGTGAATTATATTACACACGACTTCTAACTAATGAAATATAGAGGGTTTATGTTTCTTAATCCTTAATCCTAATGAGATGGGATAATAATTTCATTTTCTCTGGCATTAACGCCTTCACATCTCAATGAAAATAATTGATGAAAAAATATGGCAGAGTTTGACAGAGCATTGGCTGCTAACATCTCGATTAACACCTTCGCGATGAGCGATGAAATATTCAAGACACTGACTCAAGTGGTATTTTTGTAGCCAAAGCATACGAAACAAAAAGATGGCGTCCTTTGGACCGCCGCCAACTCGCGCCGGATAATTACTTCCACAAAATGTTGGAATTTTATGTTTATAGAAAAGTCAATGTTTACAGTTTTCCGCTCAGTGGAGAGATGAACGGACAGAAGCGTGTTGTGGGCATGTCAGTGTGTCCGAAGTAAGTCCAAGTTTTATTTCTCGTGAAATTCATCAAACCTCAAAATTTCTTGAGCCTGTCTATTTCATTGGCTTGTCTGGAATTAGTAGAAAGGGTTATTTTATTAATTGGTGAAATCTGTTTCTTACAAATCAGCATAGATTATTTTTGATTTGGAGATCTAAAAATATGATTTAAACGTAACGATTAAAAATTAATAAGATTACGGACCAGTTGTTTCGCAAAAATGCACGTGTGACAGCTTCATCAAATTGCCATTCAGACGCCATTTAGTTTTTTTTTTACTGTTAAAAATTTTCCGTTAAATGCCGATTCTAAGTCCGTTTGAATAAATTACGATCAGCAGAAGAGAACAACTATCTTGTTGTAAAGATTGTCTGCTTATTACAGTTTGATAGAAAGCTTAAACCAAGGGCGGATCCAGCTTTGGCGCCAGGGGGGGGTCACGTAGTCGTGGTCAAGTTTTTTTTTTTTTTTTTAAAGAAAGACAAACATTCCCGGGTTACGAATAACCCAACAATAACTCCTACCACCACCACAGAAAGCCGAAAATGCTTGCTTGTGTTGTGATGGAGGACTTTGGTCCGGTCAGTTACAGTTACAAGAAGTTATAATTTAATTTTGAAAATAATATATACAAGTAAAAAGTGGGTATTGTTGGATATGGTAACACTAGGTATATCATTAAGATTGTCTTTTGCTCCGCAAGCCCGGGCGGCGTAGGCTCGTGTATAAAAAAAATTACTTACGTTTTCGTAATCTTAGTAAAAAAATCTATCCACACTTTTAGCCTTCATTTTAATTGATTCTGAAGAATTTGTTACAAATATTAAAAATGTGTCCACTTCCGAAGTTATTAATTCATCATCTAGAAAAATAAAATCTGGTACTTACCGCTAAGTCCGCTAACTTTATAGTTATACACGGGTTATAAAGTTTTAAAATCGTTGAACGTAAAATATATTAATTGTAAGGTATTGTTTTATTAATCTAAAATATAAATAACTTGCATCCCTCGTGCGGCATAATTTTATTTTTTTTAAATTCAATTATAATTTCGCCGAAATAAATTAAAATGTTAGCCTTGGGCAAAACCTCGATAAACGAGGTTGTGTCTCGCCTTAAGAATTGCTTTAGGAAGTATAGGAAGGCTGGTAATTCGCGCGGGCGCGTTAGACCTGTCCAGACCTGTCAAAAAACTTCCGAAAGAATAAGTTCTGTAACTTACTAAAATTACGTTAAGTGACTTTTGGTGTCGTTTACATTGGGAATTTGGCCAAACTCGCCTTCAAGAGCGATTTACAGGAAAAAAACTTACGAGTCTAACCCCAGCCTTAGAACATTAACAAATAACATTTGAGTTTAAACACACATACACTGGCATAATGAAGAAACTGATTAGATTACTTACCATTTCTTGTAATGAATTGAATTTGCAGCAACAATTTTTAAGAACACTATTACTTATATTGGAACTTATTTTTTTTAACTTAGTAAACAAATAAAAGTAAACACTTTATTAATAAAGTTTAGTCGTTCCGATTGAGGTTAGGTTTTGCTAGACGCTAGACGTTAGTCGAAACAAAGCGCGCGCAAGCGTCACACGTGGTCACACGAAATGTGTCATAATAATGTGAAAGGTGGCGGCCGAAGCGCGCGCCGGTGGCGGTGCGCGGTGACGCGGTAACATTCGAATTTTCGATGCGTTCGTTCCCGAATAATGCGTTTGTCTTCAAACAAAGTATTATATTAAATTAATTAAATATTGAAAGTACTTAAATAAAATTTATATTGTGACAAAAAATATATAAAAACATTATGTTTAACAATTTTAATTAGTGGTCCACCTAGGTCCTGGATGGGCCCAGGACCTAGGTAGTCATGATCCCCCCTGGGCTGGGGCCCAGGGGGGGGGTCATGACCACCGTGACCCCCCCCCTGGATCCGCCACTGGCTTAAACGCACCTAAAATCAGCGTTTAACGGGATATTTCAAATGTAAATTCCCGCGAAACAACTGGGTCTAAAAATAAGAAGACAGGATACTTTAGGCTGCGGAGCTTAAAAACGATGGAAGAGTGTCAAAAAGGAGAATTTGAGTAGATCAAATGAATCAAATCACATCGGTTTCTCAGTTCCAAAGTATAACATCTCTCAAATTTGCAGTTTTTAGATAAGTTTGAGAAAATGTTTAGAATGCCGATATCTAACAGTTCCAAAAAGTGCGAATTTAGTTTAAGTTGTTATTTTAGAAGAATATTATTATTTATAAAAATACCTCAACAATCCTAAATTTCTACCATAACACAATTACTTTTGATTAAAACTGTAACAACTACGACACTCCTTTGAAAATCTCTTGAATAGTAGAAGATTAGAACTGCCAAAAATCTTATTTGATAATTATATCCGATCTGTGTTTTTTGAGTTGTTACACTTTTGAACTGAGGTATCAAAGTATTTGAGTCGGGTTGGGTTAAGTCAGAATTACAGAAAAGTATGTATGAGACGATGCATGAATTTGAATGAAGGAAGCAAGGAGTACGGGTCAAGACAGAGATGTGTGTTGGTCCATCATCTCAACCTACCCCTTCGGAGAAACGAAGTCATGGTAAGTTATTCCTACGAATTTTCTGTCCAGTGTACCCGTTGTTATATTCGTGCTGGTAGAGGTCAGGCTAGCCGCGGTTGTAAAATATGTTAAATCATGCTGGAGGAGATGTGTACCATCACACAATGTAATGCTGCGGAGAAATGTGTTTTTTTTTCTTCGTAAAAACAACATCTCGTTTGAAAAGCGGCGCGGCGTTAAAAACAGTGTGCAGAATGAGTCATACAAAAAAGATTAAAACAGACCAAATAACATAAGTAAAAACGTGCAGAAAATTTGTTGTTTTTTTTAAATCGTAGGTAGATATTTAAAAAAATATGTTAGTTATAAAAGAATTCTCTACTAGATCAGTATTTCTCAAAGTGGGCTATAATGCCCCCTTGTGGAGCGCTGAAGGCTTTCAGGGGAGCAATAGAAGGCTCGAAAAAAACTTAGGGGGCGTTGAGGAAATCTAAAAGGGCAACGGCAGACAAACTCTGTCTGTAAAAATCCGACGAAATCTAGCTGAATTAAATAATAATAGTTTGTTTTACTTCCTTATAACAATTACATATTATATGAACATGAATGTATTTATGTGATCATGGATTTAGTGCTGTAGCTACATTGCCAACTGAAAAGAGAAATGGGTTGCAAGCTATTGAACGCGGTGACTTACGATTATTTTGAAGTAAATTAAAGCTTGATAAACAAACTCGTAAAACGCATCAGATTCATCATTTTATTTGGTATAATATTTTTTACATTTCAGAGTTATCCAGTAATGTTGGCCTCACTGGGTGTCTTCCCCGTGCTGAGGCCTTCTTTTTTAAATATAAAAATATAATATACATAATACATTTAAAGAGAAAATGATACATTTAAAATATAACCTTGTGTGTTTTTGAGTGATGTGTGTTTTATATTGGTTTTGTGTGTTACGTGTAGGTTTTATTATTTTATGTTAGAAATTTTGGTAATTTGTCTTTTTTGTTCTTTGATCCATTTTGTAATTTTGTGTCTGAATTTATTTTTGTTTTCCTCAATTTTATATTTAAGTGTTAGACTGTTGAATGCTTTTATACCATGGTATTGATAGTGTCTTTGTCCAAAGCTTGAATTTAACCTCGGTGTTTTTATTTTTTCTTTGTACGCTTGTCTAACTGGTCTGTTAGTGATATTTTGTGTATGTTAAATTTTTTTTTGTGTCAAAAATGTAGTTTATTAGTGTTTTAACGAATAATTGGCGTATAACTAGTACGTCACAGCTGTTGAATATTTGCTCTGTATCAGTCAGAGTCTATGTTTTTTTAGTATTACCTTTAAGATCGTTTTCTGTGCGATTTCTAAGTAATTGATAGCCGAGTTTGTTGCTCCTCCCCAAGCAATAATTCCATATTCTATTATTGATTATCAAACTGCAAAATATATTGTTTTCAATTACTTTACATCAGATAACTTTTAAATCCAAAGCCTTCTTTGAAAATTTGTATTATTAGTCCAGGATGCGGGCAGGTTAGTGCAATCCCACACATCCCATACAGATATATATATTTTGTGTAGAAAGATTTTTAAAGTGCAAAAATGATAAATAAAAATAAATTAGCAATTAAGGACAACTATGTATGTTATTAAAATTAAAATGTCAATGAAAATACTTCATTCAATATGCTTTTATTTCCTCTCATTGAAACATCCTTTGATAACAGAAATAGGATATGGGTCACACACTATCTTTCCTATCCATATTACAATGCATGAATAAATAGATAGATACCTACCGTTGACTTTTATTCAAAGAAAAACTTAGTCTCAGCTAAAACTATCTCATAGTGAGGTCTGGCAAAATGAAATTTGCACTGCTTTTCTGTTTGAAGTAGCTTGGCGCTACTCTTTTCGCATGAGTTGTGTAGCTTTGATTTATCAATTTTATTGTCAAAAAATAAGGTAAAACGCCATAAAATTATTATTTGCATTACAAAATGTAATATCAAAATAACTATACTCATTTAGGATTAAAGTATTTCAACAACCTTCCGATTGAAATAAAGAAATTAAAGGATATTAACATACTTAAACTAAAACTGAAGTTACACTTTCAGAAATAATCAACTAAATAATTGCCTGTTTTTCCCTTTATTTATATTAATTATCAGTCTATATTCATCTCTACTATATTTAGATGTTTCTAATTACTCTCTCAATTGCTCAGTATTTAGTATGTAACAGAATCCTATATATGTACAACTACACATATAGATAATCTAGAAGTTTCAATTGTTCCTATTATTATATATATATATTGACCTTACCTTATTTTTGATAAACTTACCTATTGCAAAATGTTATTCTATTTTCCTTACGATTAGTGTAACTCGCTCACCAAGCACAAGAACCAGTTTCTTCTTTGGTGAGATTGCGATTATAAATATATTTTGTAACCATATGTAATTTATATAACATCACTGTACCCACTTATATGTATTTAATTATTAAAAAATATATTAAAAAAAACAATTCAAACACCGGGGCAAGCCAGATAATTAGGGTAGAATGTCAATAAATAATAATTGGTTCATACGAAGCGATTGCCTTCTGCAAAAATACGAATATTATTTAAAAAAATAAGTTTGAAGACATAATTAATTATTTTTGTTTATCATTTTGTTCAAAATATATGTTGTCCAAAAAGCTGCAGCGCGCTATTCTAGAATGTTTATAATTTGGCTGCCCTCGTATGTACATTCTTGTCTTGACCCATATAAGTAACTCGGTCTGTCCAGGGAATTCTCAGTGCGCTGCGATCTGCGATATACCGGGAGTTCAAAGGCTTCTGCTCTCTTTCATGTTGCCTATCAGGGTGTATGGTCAGGGTATGCGGCATCTGACCACAGGGCCGGCCTTGTGCGGGTGCAATTCAGCAGGCTACTCCGGCCAAACTTACTGATATAAAATATTGTTAATTTATTGAGAATCTTTTCAAATTATTCGTATGGCTATATATGAACGAATGATCTGACTGATTTTCCTAATAAACTATCAGTACAACACATATTAGTTTTGGCGATGTCGAAATAAATGTACATAAACATCCAAATATTTTCACATTTCATCCTTGTCTAGTATCAGGAAAAACGCAGGTGCATGAACACGTATTCAGATGTATTATGAATGTACTAAAATTTTATTAGGAAACGGCATGTTATCCCGTTTTTAACAGGATTTTAATAATCAGCAATACTCATTTTACTCTGTGCAAGGCGCTTATAAATACCTAACATCTAACAGTCCTAACACATCGCTGTCGAGATTATTTTTCATAAAAACGGCGTTACTCAAAAATACGAATAATTCGAATATTATTAATTACAGCTATCACCTTCCTAGGCGTTTATTGGTTTTGACAAGGGCGCCAAAATTTGTTCGCGCCAGGCGCCGTTTGGCTCTAGGCCGGCCCTGTTTGACCATTCCAAATGGAACAGAGATTGATATCTGCGCAGAGCACCTTTTCCAACTGTATGAAGGTATTTTTGGTGTCATTTCTACTTTGATAATGATGTCTTTGCCACAGTGGCGTACATGACTTTTTAAAGTATATCATTATTTATTATTACTTCTGATAAAAATCATTGTATGGGTTTGTTTTTAAATGAATTCTCAATTTTATTCCGAGATTGATACAATTTTGAACAATTGACCTTCAAACTACGAGAAAGGTCACCGTCTTCATGAGATTTTGCAATCCACCTCCACCCAAATTTCCCCACTCCTTAAAGCAAACCATTCCTTGATGAAATTTTGCACTCTTGACATTTAACATATGAGGAAATTTACTGTCATCTATTTCGAAAAACTATGTGTAAAGCCCGGCCAACGCCGGGGACTTCAGTTGTTTTTTTTAATATAAAAGTGGGCCTGGTAATCAATTCCTCCAAAAAACCCATATTCGTAATGGGAATTAAAAAATAATGTAGGTAGTATTTTCCATTTACGAAGATTTAGATTTAGGTAATTTTCCAGAAAAAAGTAATTTCCAAAAAGCCGCACAAAAAAAATTGTAAAAAATATATATGTTTTTTTTCGGCTTTAAAAATAGTAGCCGAAAACTATTTCTTGCCAAGTTGGCAATGGTCACATTAAATATGCAATCAAATAATTGTAACTCTTTTCACCGCTTCAATAATATTAATTTCCCTCTTTAATTGTCGAGGGCTAAATAGGCAACTAATTAATATTAATTTTAATTAAATTATTAATTTTTGTTTCAGTGTAATTCACTTTTAATTAAACATTCCTAGTGTCAACAACTACCGATCTGAAAAGCGAAAACTTTGCAATTTTTGATTATTTTTTCGTTTAAACTTAACCCATTTCATAAAATGAATTTATGCCACGTGCTAAACTAGCCTTACCCAACCGCTAACCGATCTGCTGCGGACTTCGTCTAATCAAATATTATTAAACTATTTCAGACACGTGAAAAATCGTGTGAAATAATATTACTATAGGATTTTTGATTCTGAAAGATAATAAAGAACCCATCAGAACAAGGATGTTTTTTTTGGACAATCTAAAAAAATATTCACATAAATATGACAAACGTTTTTTGTGAATAACTTTTTTTTATCAGTTATGTGAGTTATTAAATTAGGTATGTCTAAATTCTTGACACATCCAATTTAATAATATTCAGTTTAAATATTATGTCACAGTTAGGTGCTTTATCGCTTGTCTGAATTCTGTGCATGTTTAAATTTCCAAACTTGTTTGTGACTATTTTCGGACAAATAAAACATTCTTAGGCTCTAAATGAATTAATAAAATCAGGTTATATTTACACTTCTTTGAAGTAAATGGCATAATATTTCCCTTGCCCGTTTTGTAGTAGTGATTCGTTTCCGATATTGTCTGCAAACATCGGCTGGATGAAGTCGAGAGTTGAGGCAACCAATTTAAACTTTTCCTTGGCTCCCAGTGTAAAAAATCTCCGGGAATACTTGCACTAGTCAACTTGTGAATTTATAAAGTGGAACCATTAGCAAGTTCCTCCATCGCTTACACTCCCCTACTAAGTCCTGCTACATTTATATCTTTCTTTATTTTTACCCGCGCTTCAAAGAGTTGCTTCATAAAAGTCTCGTGCAAATTAACCCTTTAAAATAATTACATTTGCATATTGAAAGACCGAAAAACGAGGATTAAAAATATTGAACTAAAATAATTTTAAGAGAAATTTAAATGATAGGTTATATAGGCTGATTTGGTTCCTTAAGAAAGCCAATCTGCCAAGTTAGGAACTACTTTTAACTCTACGTATTGTGGACGATACTGAAAAATTGTAACTATGGATTGAAAAATATCCAAAATGTTGCTTTTTCATATCCTTTAAGAAAACTTGTTTTCGGATCTCTTGAAAAATATCCCAAATGTTTGAAAATTTGATGGGCGTTTGCTTTTTTCATATCTTTTAAGAAGACTTTTTTTAGTCCCCTTAAAAAATATCCAACATGTTTGAAAATTTGATGGGTGTTTACTCTTTTCTTATCTTTTTAGAAGACTTGTTTTCAGGCCACTGTTTCTTTTAAGAGATGCTTTATGTAAAATCTCTTACTTACGAACCCCTCTTCGGATAAAGTATTATTTTATAATGTAGCAATTGTTATTCAGAGTTTGTTCGAAATACATTTTCATATTGACTGTCCTAGAACGGGAGACCTTCCTAGTTGGACAGTAAAAATCTATGCTGTAATATTTTTGTAACAAACAAATAAATAAATAAATATTATGTTTTCTGAAACTGAACTTCACAAAATAAAATAAAACGTTCATTTTCATGTTTTTGCACAATTCAAAACAGACGAATTTAGTTCGAATTTAACGACTTGGATCCTTTAACAGGCATTCTATGAAATATCTGCGACAAGAGAAGGCAGAAACATATTTCAAAACTATTCATTTGTTAGTATTGAAATTATAACCTAGCAACTCTCATAATTAATAAAATTCTAATTGGATATTAGTTACTAACATCATGTGATATGGTACAAAGTTTATAGACAACACGCTACCCTAGATAGCATCAGGCAAAATATAGAATACCCATACATTTATTACTATGGCCAACTTCTCCCGGCATTATGAATTATGCCCACCCTATTACTCATTCACTCGGTGCACTGTATTACAGACATATCCAGTAAGGCAGTGCCTACTTTATCATTTGTCACTACAGATAGCGTTCATTCGACGTTCAAAACATGTCATATACTTTTAATGGGTTTGTAATTACCTTTCAGAAGACCATAGTGGATGTATAGTAATACTACGGAACAGACAATCACTAGCTCACATAATATCTTCTGTCAGTTTATATCTTCAGAGCAGTAAAACAAATTGTACAATTAACACATATTCGTAGTTCGTACTCTGTTTGTACCTGACGTTAGATATTTTTCGCTTATAAACTAGTTGTGTAAACAACTAGTTTTCACGCTGTGACCTTTACTAAAGTTTTCCACTTTGATGGCATTCTGCTCCAAGCAGAAATTGTTTACAAAAACCGCATTAAATTCTATTGTCGGCACTTACACGTGCCTACCATTTGCGTTTCTTGATTTACTTTGTGTTTAATTGATGTTTGTGATTTTCCAGAACAAAAAAAATGTTGGGACTTTATAACCCTAATACATATATATTTTAATATAAATTCATTTTTGTGACTATTTTTAAATGTGCGTGATTTTTAGTCATGTATATTTTAATTTTATCATCTCTAATCAAATATCATCCAAAGTTAGCTCAGCGTGTAATTTGTTTTATTTCATAGGTAGGCTAGGTAGGTTAGGTTAGGTAGGTTATTTAGATATGTAACATAATTTCATAGGTAGGCTAGGTAGGTTAGGTTAGGTTAGGTTAGGTAGGTTATTTAGATATGTAACATAATTTCATAGGTAGGCTAGGTAGGTTAGGTTAGGTACTTTAGGTAGGTTATTTAGATATGTAACATAATTTCATAGGTAGGCTAGGTAGGTTAGGTACTTAAGATAGGTTATTTAGATATGTAACATAATTTCATAGGTAGGCTAAATAGGTTAGGTTAGGTACTTTAGGTAGGTTATTTAGATATGTAACATAATTTCATAAGTAGGCTAGGTAGGTTAGGTTAGGTACTTTAGGTAGGTTATTTAGATATGTAACATAATTTCATAGGTAGGCTATTTAGCCTATTTAGGTTAGGTTAGGTTTTTTAGATATGTCACATAATTTCATAGGTAGGTTAGGTAGGTTAGGTTAGGTACTTTAGGTAGGTTATTTAGATATGTAACATAATTTGCATGCACTTGGCATTGCTTATCTCGCGTGTGCATTTACTTAAAAAAAGGTTAACTACTTTAGTTAGGTTAGGTTATATTCTCCCACTGATCTGCTAGTCATAAAACACAATTCATTTGGTCGTTAAACTATTTATGATCGTCTGAGAAATGTGGGGATCCGAAAGAACGCAAAGCTAAGCACAATGAGTAAGATTAAGCAAGGGACGTTTAGATGGTTTGGGCATATAGAGAAAATAAACTCAGAAAGGAATATAAGGAGAATATGTGACGCAAATGCGAATGGAAAAGAATTCGGGGATGCCCGAGAAAAATGGCATGATGGTTATTTAGTTATATATTAATTTCATAATGTAATTATCTTATGAATAACTGTTTGACACATCATAATCTAAAATTTTAAAAATTCAACTAAATAATTACTATAAAAATGCATCCAACTTCATTCACACTCCGAAACAAACAGCCTCGTTAGATTCACACGATATCCGAATTCCCGTGGATTTATTTAACGAATCAACCCTTCGCCGCCGCATGGCACTGACGGAACTCTGTTTGTCTTTTCCGCCGTCAGATGCCACTTTGTTGTCCCAATTTTCCGACTGATTGCTCCAGCGTTGCTACATCCACGAGCGAAGCAGCTATACGTCTATACACGTCGCACGGGGCTGCTGGCGGCAGACCGATTGTGTTTTAACAGCATGACGGGGTTTAAAAAGCGACCGGAACCTGTTGTGACATCTGACGAACAGCAACCTTGACAAATAGCGTTTGTCGCTTTGTTTCTATGAGTTGAAAAATGGCCAACGTTTCAAAGAGTTTTATTTTCATTTAGTTTTTTTTAGTCTTCCTATAAAAGTAGATACAGATTATTGTGGCATGGAATTTTGTTTAGCATAACTACCCCGCAGCCAAGTGGGGGAGTAGGTAGTACCCAAAATTACTATCCTCCTTATATTAGCTTAAATACTTGACATATCATTTTAGTACTTTACGTATTTCTGCGCAAATACATAAGTTACCATTAATAATTGACTGAATAATTGGGATTTCAATAGTTTTAAAGCCCATAAGTCAGAAAAATGCATGGGGTCGTCGAAAGACCCACATCGTTACAGACGTTTTGTTTGGCGTCTTGGCCTGTCAAAAGTTAACCTCCTTCTTAGCCGCATAAAAAGAAGCTACATTTATTTTCAAAACGATTCTAGACCCTTCAATATCCCTGCATGCATGATTGTGCGTACGAAGTAATGTATGCATACTTACAATTCTGGAGGAGGCCCACCATTTCCCCGCTATGTTTTAGGTACTGATGGTACCCCTTCAGAGCTCTCGCAAGAACGCTAATTTTTTTGATATAACGAGTCTACCTTTAAAATTTCAAAACAAGACCTCCAAAATGTCCATGCATACAATGTTATTCGCAGTATGCAAGTGCTGCGTATTAGTAACTTGTTAGTAATATCTACTCTATTTGGTTATTTTAACAGGTCATAATATGTACAAAGTATCAACAATAACAGGTAAAAATAATGATTTCCAGCCACCTGCAAAAATTAAAAATTATGAGACAAAAGAAAATGGTGAAATGTGCACCTCATTTTGTGGGGATATCATCACCCGCTCCCAGGCAGTCTTGGGGGGAGAAAGCAGGGCATTGGATAGGTTTGACGAGGATCAGGTTCCGCGCTCCTAAGCCAGGAAACCAGTTGTGCCTCGACGAAAGATGTAAGATGGGGTTGGGAAGATCCCGAAGACCATGAGGAGAAAGCGTCGGAGAACCTGGAGGCAGGGCGGAAGGTCACCAATTCACGATCAGCCCATCCTCAGTCCCGTTCCTGACCTCAGCGGAGGCACTGATGGCAGGCGACGGCACTAATCCCCCATCGTGAAATGGTCGTCCAAGATGGGTATGCACGGACGAGGTCTTATGCCACCCTAGAGTTGGGGTACACCGGACAGAACAAAAAAAGAAATCAGTTCAGTACTGCTACCAACAAGCATTTAAATAAACTTTCATAAAATTGATGGATTAATAAAATATAATAATTATTGGTGAAAGCAGATTATTTCACACAAATAAAGAAAAGGAGTAAAACATGAAAGCATCTTAATAATTAAAAATTGTGGTTTAATATAAAGACAATTTTAATATTCAATATCCAACAAAATCTTTAATTCTTCATGAATTGTTCTTCGTCATTCGAAATGGTAAATACCCTTTTATTAAATGAACATTTTCTTTCTTCGGGGAACTGCTATGATTGGATTTACATTCAGGAACACAACTGTTGCATCCGAAACTGTTCCGAATTTTAGCTTCAGACGAATATGAATTATGGACGGTAAATATTCGGAATCGTTGGACACGGATAATACGAAATATTTTTAAATAAAACCTTCTGATTTACCTTAATTACTATAAAAGGAATCTGACTGCATTTCTGAAATTTTTAATTTTAGCATTTTAATTTTTAATTACGTAAAATGAAAATTCACTTTCGTTGTATGGGATGACTGTAAATGAAATTAAAACTAATTCGAAATTAATGATTGTTATTGGAATTGGGTAATCATACGTGTAGGATGAAATTAGGTGTGAAAAGAAGGAAACAGTATAACCAATCACTTACCAAGAAGCAGTATACAACACAATATCATTTATAACAGTTCCACCCTAATACCTCGAGGTAATTGTCGCCACAACGTAACGAATGAATACTTAAACGATATTAAGCACTTTCAATACTTCCTTCTTTTCAAAGATTATGTACAAGATAGCCACAAACAACTTGCTTCCAGTACTTCAAAACTTCTGTTTTTTTTTCTCCAAACAAATGCAATCGAATTTTTGTGTTCTTGCTATTGTTCTAAATTTCAAATTCTTTTCCAGCAAGGTGATGGTTGGAGATAGATAGGAACTGGATACACGACATTCCAGTAGGAACTATTTTATTTATTTATTGTTTCTTTACATTGGTGTCTTTTTTTACGTTATAATTTAAGTCAAGTAATAAAGATACGTATTTTCAAAACTAATCAAATAATCTTACATGAATGTCTAATTGGCGATTAAAATGAAAAAAGACATAGAACACATGAAAAAATACAATAAAATATTCGTATGTTAATTTTCAATTCTATATATTACGTGCAAATAATTATATAGATATTATTATATTATCTAGTGCATAAAACAATTACCAATTGGTGATTCAATCCAATATTGTATTTGTGTGCCTTTCTTGAAATAATTGAATGTATAAACAGAAAAAATACTATTTAGTATATTCATCTTAAATATGTATGGGCTCAAATAAATAGTTCGTATTTTTCCTTTAAAGCACAATTTGTAAAATTTGTGTTTTCCTAAAATAATTAAATTTAGGCCATCTATGGAGGGGTAGATTATAACGAAAATTAATTTTAACCCTAAGTAGGTCTTTATTGCGTTCAACTAGTTAGATGATGGATGCTAAAGCTGTCCGAAACGTTAGCTAAAAGAGGAGAAAGGGCAACATGTCATAATAAAAAATTAATCACGATAGTACTTTTGGCCGTGAAAATCTCAAATCATCCTTTTTGGTATATTATTTAATCTTAATGTTAAACTTGTAAATACCCTGTCGAACTTGCTCATCTCATAAATGTTCTAATAATCTTCAAATTATTCGTTTTCCAGTTAAAAACGGGACTGCAGGCCTTCAACGAATGAATTGACAGATTTCCTAATAAACTATCAATAAAACACTATTATGTTATGGCGATGTCGGTAATCGTTCACAAAAATTCTAATATTTTCGCATTTCGTCATTGTCTACAGGACTAAAGCACGAACACGTGTTCAGATATATTATGAATATACTAAAAGTTTATTAGAAACCGGCATGCTATCCCGTTTTCAACAGAAGTTTAATAAACTTATAATCTCAGCACAGGTCACCCTTGTGAGGAGGACCAAGAAATAAAATTTACTAAAAATATTTTAATAATTTTACAAGCAATAATTATTCGCCTGAAACACTCATCCACATTGAAAAATCTCCTGATAAAAGATACATGACGCCAACGGGACTCGAACCCGTGTCCCTTCGATTTCCGGTCGACAGCTCTGACCACTGAGCTATGGCGGCTTATCTCTTATCCGCGAAAGAATTCAATATATACTAGTGTTTCATTCAACAATTATTATAATATTTATAATATATATAATATTTTAACTACCATTTTTTGTTTGTACAATGCTTAGTCACTATAATAAAAATTTAAATAAACTTATTTTTCGTCATGCAACTAATAAATATATAAAAATGTCAATACTTTTTGTAAATTTGTACCTACCCATGTGGTGGAAATCACGAATTAATAACCACTAAAATCTATAAAAAAACGAACAGAAGAGAAGAGAATTTGATAAAATTTTAACTATTTACCCAGAACAAGCTATACCTATAATTTTTTTTAAAAAGACTCCATCGTGTTTCAAAACTTTTTCGTTAGTAGATGCGTAGGAGAGAAAATGTTTAAAGCAAGTTCTTTATACGCATGGCAGAGGGTGTAAAGTGTATAGCTAAAAAGGGTAGTTGCTAGCTACCTGTTGTCAACTTCAGGCTGTTCACTGTTCACTCAGCGACCGTCGAGCAAATTCTGAGAGTAAACAGAACTTTGCCAACATTTCCGAATAAAAGTTTTAGTGTCCTTTCGGATATCGCGCTTGTTAGTGAGCTCCAGTAACGTCACCACATTCGTTTGGACAACTAGTTAAACTTTCACAGCGGCGAGGAACAAAAATATCACAATCAGACGAGTGTGGGACGGGAAAGTGGAGAAACCACCACAGTCTAACATTGCTTTATCGTTCTAACCAATAGTATACCTAACAAGAAACAACTGGACAACTTTATAAATGTGAGAAAGAATCACTTTGTTAAAAATGTTGCTCCTTCTGCCGTTGGCCGGCCATTCACCTTTGTATACTTGTGAGCAAAGACTTGCGCAAGTACTTTCAATCTAAATACTTGCGCAAACAGCGTTTGCAACCTGAACATCTGTGAGAAAAGCGTCAATTTTCAATGACATCTAATACTAAAATTACTAAAGCTCTAAATAAGATTCTTCTTTATAAGTAAGTACACGAAAAAAATGTTTATTGCTTATTTATTAAAAATCTAACAAATTAAGCAACAATTATTAAATATTAATTGAAAAAATCTTCCGAGAAAAAATAAATGCCGCCGACGGAAATCGAACCCGCAGCCTTATGATTTCCGGTCAGGTGCAGTAGCCACTACGCTACGTCAACTTATTTTTTGTGAAAGCTTTAATGATTTTTCTCAGTCATTACTCAAGTAATATTACTGATGTGGCAGAAGTGGAGAACTCCTTCAAAACCTTGTTCCTGTCGTGACTTAACATAATATTTTTGTTATAACAGTATTTTTTAATTATCCTGTATTGTAACATTTCTCCTTGTATTAACTTCGTGTAATATGTAATGTGTTGTAATTGGACATGGTCCGTTAGTAAATAAATAAATCAAATAGCTCAAACTATTTCGTCTGTTGTTCATTAGAACTGACACCGCACAAATATATTTGAAGGTCATAAGGCCGATGAAGCATAGGTACTTGCGCAAGTGTTCAGCTTTTTAGGTGTATGGCCGGCCTAAATGAAAATGAATGTTATAATTATACTAAATATCGTTCCCGGTGATTAGTAAAGAAAGTTCACAAATCCAAATATTATTTTTTTGTGATTCTTTGTATTGAATTTGTCGCTTTTGAACGAGTGGGAACTTATATGAAAAGTTGATACTTCGATTTTTTATCATTCAGTAATTTTTAGACCTTGGGACGTTTTTTTATCTTACACCTCCCAAGAGCTGCCTTATCGGTACAGTGTAAAGACAGGGGAACAATATCGCGACCGGGCTGGACAGCACTATGAGGCGGATCAAGGTAAGGGCTGTATAGATTTCTTAAATATTTTGTAATTATGTCCTTGGAAACAATGAATTGGACATCATTTTCTCGGACGTTGTACACTACAGTGCACCAATAAGAATATCAGTTGAAGAGGACTCATAGATTATTTGATTCCAATAATATTTATTGGTTCACGGTTACAAGTATAGTGACAATACAGTCACCCTTGCTCAATACTAGAATTCGCCTGGTGATGGAATGTCCAAAATATTTATATCCCTAGATATCATATCGAAATTTCCTTAGATTTCAGAATGACATTGTCTGAGAAACTTAGTGCCGATTTGTTAATTTCCCTGGATTTCACATCGAAATTTCCCTAGATTTTTCTTGATATCAGAATGACTTTGTATGAGGAACTTAGTACCGAATTCCCCCAGAACATTTTCGGGACTCGGGCTGGTCTGTCTTAACTGAGCTCCAGCCGATCCTTCGGCCTTACTCGGATAAATTCGTGAAACCCGAATACAAATAGACCCCTGGCGACAATGACTAGAGTATGATAGTTAGTTCACAATATTTACAGAAATCATAATAATAATAGTGAAAAAGGGCACCTCGAAACAATTTTATATAACTTCCATTGAAAATTTTCTAATGGATCCTCCGATATTCATAACATATATTCACAAATTCATGATATTCGCCAACAAGCGCGAACCACATTTTATAGATCGTCAAATATATATTATTTTAAATATTGTTACTAGAAATTCTAATACAGGATTCGGTTTAATTTCAAGGGACATCTAAAAAGTGGAAAAATTTAACGGAGGGAAATTGCGTAGGATACCATTAAATTCTGTAAGGATTATAATTTCGTTAATATTCCCACTAGCTTTATTAATTATTTTTAAATGGCGTTGCATACGAGTATTAATGGCGTGTGTTATCTAGGTCATCGAGTGTTTAACGCCATTATTTGTTCATCAATATCCAATCTAAAATCACGATTAATTACTAATAGAATATTCCCCTCCAGCCTCACGCCATTGCAGTTTTCAATTAATTTGGTAGCAATATGAAATATGATTATTTCAATAATTACAGCATAGTGAGTCTCTAGTGTTGAAACAAAACGTCTATTACGGTGTTAATTCTGTGAATATTAAATACTGAATACAATTAATGGACCAGGTGTAAGTTTTCTCTTTAATAGTCTGGAGGGGAGCGTAATGAAAGGAAACACAAAGAAATTGAATTTCTATCAATTCTCTGAGGTATCGCTTTTGGTAGGAAGAAGCCTTTATAGCTAGGCTGTTCGGGCTGGTAAATTGAAAACTCATCGGTCACTAATTGACCATCTAACAAGGCAATAATATAACCCGAGGCTCCTAATTCCGGCTGAATTATTCCCAATTGGGGCTTAACGAAACCTCAAAGAGAGGAAGTGGAGGCGAGAGAGGATATCCGGCTCTGAGGAGCTAGAACCTACATTAATGGGAAGTTATTAGAGATTTGTTGCCCTTTTAATGCCTTATGCGTAAGCGGACGGTTATGAAAATAGCGACTGTACATGAAAATACACGGGAGACGTTTGATTGGTTAATTTTGTAGTAGGTATTATTCAAGTACTAATATTTCCGCCTGTCGTCTGGAGAATAACCTTATAATGTAAGGATGAGTACTTTGAACAGGTCTCGTTTGGACTCTATCCGTTCTTCGTTTCATCGCTCTCGAGAGCGTATTTATCCACCAAATCAAAATTAAATGAAGACCAAACTTACGATTTAATTAATTGTCAACAACTTTATGATAGCCAAGGGTGGTGACTTCGGATTACCCATGTTGTCGCTTATGTTATATATCACTGTTTACACTCTATATTCGATATTAACAAACTTTAAATTTATTAATGCTTAAGTTTGTTAACAACAACTTTATGATAGCCAAGGGTGGTGACTTCGGATTACTTTAATTAATTTTCAACAACTTTATGCTAGCTGAGGGTGGTGACTGCGGATTACCCATGTTGTCGCTTATGTTATATATCACTGTGGAAACACTGGAAACTCTATACCCGATATTAACAAACTTACGTTTTAATTAATTGTCAACATCTTTATGCTTGCCAAGGGTGGTGACTTCGGATAGCTTTAATTAATTGTCAACAACTTTATGCTAGCTGAGGGTGGTGACTGCGGATTACCCATGTTGTCGCTTATGTTATATATCACTGTGGAAACACTGGAAACTCTATACCCGATATTAACAAACTTACGTTTTAATTAATTGTCAACATCTTTATGCTTGCCAAGGGTGGTGACTTCGGATAGCTTTAATAAATTGTCAACAACTTTATGCTAGCTGAGGGTGGTGACTGCGGATTACCCATGTTGTCGCTTATGTTAAATCACTGTGGAAACTCTATCTTCGATATAAACATTATTTTTAACTTATTAATATTATGTACTTAATTTACTTATTATTATCTGGTTATTATCATCTATTTAAATTTGCCAATCATATTTAATCTACTTATTATTATTTTCTCATTAATATGTCCTTAATTTATTATAATTTATTTATAATTATTTACTTATACTCACTTACCTTAACTAACTAACTTAACTTACCTGTTATTAATAAACTGTTTTCATCTAAATTTATTTAGGCATGTGTTATTTTTTATGAGTTTATTTATTACACTTATTTTTTGTTAATAATTATTTTTTGTTAATAATTGATCACCCTATTTTTGTGGCCGATAAGCCGCCGCAGGTAATTTGTTATGCTAATTTAGTTTACAGTGGAATATTATTGTTGTCAACAATAACATTTCATTTAGTGAACTGTTCATCTGTAGATATTTACAGTTTCATTTAGTGAACTGTTCATCTGTAGATATTTACAGTTTCATTTGGTGAACTGTTCATTTGTAGATATTTACAGTTTCATTTAGTGAACTGTACATCTGTAGGTATTTACAGTTTCATTTAGTGAACTGTTCATCTGTAGATAGTTACAGTTTCATTTACTGAACTGTTCATCTGTAGATATTTACAGTTTCATTTAGTGAACTGTTCATCTGTAGATATTTACAGTTTCATTTAGTGAACTGTTCATCTGTAGATATTTTATTAGTTTAAATAACAGTCTATTTTTGTAATAATTTTGTGGGTTTATATTTTTTTAAATATATATTACGTTGAAATGTATTGTAATGTACTGTAATTGTAAAACTGCATATCATATTTGATAATATGTTTAGTACTGTTTTTTGTGTTATGTTATGTACACTGACAGTGGAGAAAATTTACTGATAAAAAATATTTCAAATTTATTAAGAATCTCTTCAAATTATTAGGTTAATAACGGGATTGTAGGCTCTTAACGATTGAATTGATAGTTTTCCTAATAATTTTTTAGTCAAATACGAACGATGTCACGTGTTTATAAATATCATAATATTGACGCATTTCGTCATTTTTTATTATCAAAGCAAATGAAGGTGCATGAACACGTGTTCAGAAATGTTTATAGTTTATCGGAAAACGGCCTGCGATCCTGTTTTTAACCGGATTACCAATAATTTGAAGAGATTTATAATAAATTAGCAATTCTCATTTTTCTCCGTGTATAGACTATTGTGCTATCTCCCATGTTTCATCTTTAACAGAAATAGCCTTTAATGTGGATTATATACAGTTCTGCAGTTTGGCTTCTAAGGTATTTGACCTTCTTCTCATCAAAGCGGGCTGTTGTCACCATAGGTGTTTCAGTGTTTCTTCATAATAATCACATGCCCTACAGCTATTGCAACTTTCCACATCCAAAAACCTTGTCGTGTCTCCTGAGGTCTGCTGTTAATAATGCCACTAGCTCCCTCGGTTGGTTTCTGTCCTTTGAGAACATTAGGACCTTACTTCCATGAAGTTTAATTATAATATTTTATTTCAAACGAGTCGCTGGTAGAGTTTTTTCTGATCTATGGAATTAGTTATACAATATTAAAGGCATACTTTTCTACATTAGATATAAAACCATTAAAATTCAATATCACTACATTCACCGCACAAAGTTCGTTTTTACAAAAATTTTGCGCCCCATTATTTTACTTGTTTCCGAATTAGCGGTCGTACAGTAATAATACTACTTGGTTTTATCCTGCAATTAATTCACCCCGTTTTACAATTATCTCCAATTGGATATTGTATTATTCGAATTTCCCATTTTAATTATTAAAAATCGTCGTCTTTAAATAAATTTGTGTGTTTTGTTGTTTATATTATTAGTTTTATTGTTTTAAAACTGGTCTGATATACCTGCACATTTGTAAAATGTAGGATTTCTGTCATTTTATTATAATTATTATTTGGTATTTTTTTAAATTCGATTCATTATGTTTTCATGATAACATTTGCAATATTTATCCTAATTTTTTTTTTTCGAAATAGGTACCCAACATTTTTAGCAAATTATTATTCATTTTCTTTGCTTTAAGGTGCTTATATTTTAAAACAGTTTTCTGACTTATAATATAGAGTATTATCTGCACTGATGCAGAATTGGCAAGGCTATCCGAAATGTCAGTTCAAGTAGAAGCGAGAAGCGCAATACGGCTCAACACTCCAAAAGTTAACGCAACTACAAAAATCAATTTAATTACAAAAGTTTAGCACGGATGGGTATGCAATGTTCATTATATTAGAAAGTTTTTCATTTCATATTTAATGAAATTTTAAAAAATGATTTTCTATGAAATTTTATTGAATTAAGATTGTATTTTTTAAGGCGAAATTTTTCAATTTTCTTTTATTCTTTTGGCTATCGGTAAAATATGATATTAATTTAATAAAATTTTATATCATTCCGTTGTAATGGAAGAATTGAGCTCTAGTCCAACTTTCTTCCAATAGTCGGAATGTTATCTTTGACTGAATCATTTATTGTCACATATGGTAATAACCCAAAGAAATGTCGATATGAAGTAATGCGTACGATCGATTATTAATATGAGAGTATGTTATGTATCGGGAGCATCTCCTATCCTCTTCCTATTTTCCTCTTCCTCTCCCCTTCCTTTAACACCAAATTAATTTTAAGCTATTAAAACTTCATTTCCAATGAACTTTAACATAAGAAACTTCTGTGGCTTGACTTCAGTTAACTTGTATATTTATATCTATCACTGTATATTATATAAAAGCTGTTTGTTTCTTACAAAATAAATAATAAATAATTATGTGATAACGCGAGTCGAATAGACAATGTTGCAAAGAGATATTTTTTGCTGGTGCTTTAAATTTACCCAAATATGCGTTACACGATACAGACGCCCTAAGGCTTTTGGCATCTCGTCAACGCCATTACAGACCCACAAGGATAAAGATGATATAATGTAAGGCATTGATTTTTGATTTTTCACAAAAACGGCGCTCTACAAATTATCCAATTATTATTATTATTATTATTATTATTCCTATTTCATACGAAGCAGCGGCTTCCAGGATTGCAACAGGTAAGTTTTGTGGTTGTGTTTTATTAAACCAGAATTCCTAAATATATCAAACTCGATAACAACTTAACAGATTGTCCTCAAAATAATTTTGAGCAAAGGGGTTTCGAATTTTGGTCTACGGAGTTTCAAACCAATGAACACCAAAACTCTGATTAACCATAAAATTACTCTTCCTCTTCCCTTATTGACACGAGGAGATATTGACAAATGAAAAATAATGGAAGAGTTAATGAAAAAAGTGAAGTCACTGTGATAGAAAATTTGCTTAAATCATTTACCTACCTACCAGTACCTATACCAGTATTTTAAATATAGGTCAATAAATTAATTTCCATTATAATTACTAAGTAAGGTGTGAAGACATTTCATCGAAATCTACCGAGTTCAACAGTTGCAGATCTAGATATTTTTTTAGAGTTTTAATAAGGGTGGCGTTTTTAATAAAATTGATGTTTCTTCGCTATGCCTTATTTGGGGGCATTACGAAAATGGCATGGATAAATTACGCAAACGCAAAGCGTTAAAATATTCCTACTGTTTTCATCACCAAGATTTTATAACTACAGAGACAACACGATAACTTTGAATGATATAGATATAACTGAAACTGAATAACTACAAAAAAAAAATAAGTACTAAGCACCACTTTGTATTTTGAAATGCGCGTCTCTTTGTCTGTCGGTGATGACTGTTATAACAAAATTAATGTTTTCGAGAATTTGAACAATTCATCAAATTTCAACGTTCATTTTTCGGTTCTGTGAAAGTCCTATTCGAGTTCTGTTATTATATCATTATAGGCTAGTTGCTTGACAGAACTGAAATAATAACAGGACTTGAAAAAATCTTTCACAGAATTTGAAAATTAACTTTGAAATTTGAAGAATTGTTCAAATTCTCCGAAACAACCCATTCTAAAACTGTTATGGTTTTAAAAAACGGTAACCGGTAAATCATAACAATGAAAATTCACATCTTTAAAAATTTATATAAAGTCATGGAAAGTGATGAAACAAAAACTTTATTAACTCTGTTATGTAGGTTAGGTTAGGTTAGGTTAAAAAAAAATTTCACCGTTTCTAATGACTTTATATCACTTGTCAAACTTATTCAAAGTGTGTTGAATTGTTACTGTGTTGAGTTTTCATGGAACCTTAAAAAACAGATCGATCGAGAAACATTCACAACGTTTCATATATTCGGTAAGGGTTTTCTTTCACTGGAATATGCAAGTATTTTTCATTCGACTATTCAACAATCTTGTCGAATACAGCTATACACACAGTTCGTACAGAGGCACACGTTTCCAACATTTTGTAAGCACGTCGGCGACGTCAGTATCCCGCGAACACCCGTTCGAAGTCCATACCACTCGACCAGTCTTCGAGACTAAACATGGCGAAGCAGTTTATATTACGATAGTGTAGCGAAAACAATAGTATCATCGTCATTAGTGTCAAACATTTTGTAACAATGCATGTTAGGAACAAAACAGCCAACAAAAATGACAGCTACAGCAACTGTTTGGTCGTGAGTGAGGTTATGAAAGCCAGTTTCGACTTTTCGAGACTTCAACAATTAGTGGTGGCGACGCGGGTCTCGTAATTTCGTTGTTTACGACGTGAACACAATCTGATCCCCACGGAAGAGGGCCTTAAGGGCGAATTTAAAATTATTCATAATCTGCTCGTTCGTCGATAGCGATGATTTAATTATTTTAGGAAAAACACTGTTTTCAAGTTAAAATATAAAATACATTAAAATGAATTATTAGTCTGCGCCCGTACATACGCAATATGAATAAATAATTTTGTCCATATTCAAACTCAATTCTTTCAATAAACGCAAACAAATACAATTTTGTGTCAGTGATTCAATTTAATATTGTGTTTTTATGCCTTTGTTGAGTTTTTATAAAGGGCAATACACGATAAAATAACCGTATTAAAAAAAACTATTTAAATAACGCAGTTTATGTAACGCAAAGCATTGAAGAGATTTAAACATAGTATATCTAATTCACCATTATTTTTTAATGATAAATTAATGTTTATAGGATAAGGTTTTTATGCATAGCACAAAGGATAATAAAATATTATAAGCAATAAGCCGACGTGGCTCAGTGGTCCAGAGCATCTGACCGGACATCAGAAGGCGCGGATTCAATTCCCGTCGACGGCATTTATTTATTATACTCGGGAGATATTTTCAATTTGTATTGATCATCCATTGATTGGATGAATAAGGACTCTTATAATAACTTAAGCCTACCAGAAAATGCCCGCGAAATAATAGATATGACGAACTTACTCTCTCTACATCAAGTCAATCAAGTCTACAATACCAATAATCGGCTGCTGGATTTAGTATTCTGCAGTGATACCTCAGTCCATATTGCTAAATCAGTTGACGAGCTTCTCCCCTTAGACTGCCACCACCCCGCCCTAAGCATAACCATCACTACTAATAACTCACCAGATGACACAACTGTTCTTCCTAACCTAACTTATAATTTCTCCAAAGCTGACTATTCTAACATGAATCAATATTTTGCAAATGAAGACTGGTCATTTCTTCACCATAATAATACTATTAACTATAATCTTGAATTATTTTACAAAATTATTAATAAGGCCATTGAAAGCTTTGTACCACTTTCACACTTCAAGGAAGCGAAGTTCCCAAAATGGTTCAGTGGCGAGCTAATTAACCTAGTTATCTGTAAAAAAATTGCACACAAAAACTTTAAAGAATCGAACTCTCTTATCGACTACAAGATATTTCACAACTATAGAACTCAATGTAAAAAACTATCAAGAAATTCATATTTCAATTATATAAATGGAATCGAAAACTCTATACCTTCTAATACAAAACTTTTTCACTCACGTTAACTCTCTTAGAAAAAACAAACAAGGTTTACCCCTTTCAATGGACTTCAAAGAAAAGAGTAGTACTGACATGAATGTAAGAGTTAACTATTTTGCTGATTATTTTAAAAGCGTCTATGACGAAGATATCCCAGACAATTATATACCACCTTCGTCGCTTAACGAGAGCATACATATCCCTGCCATACACATCAACTTAAACGACGTTATAAGTAAAATCAAATCCTTAGACAAAAACAAAAAGGCTGGACCTGATAATGTACATCCCAATATCCTGATAAATTGCATTACTTCACTGGCTGAGCCGATTTTTCTATTGTTTAATCAATCCCTTGACACAGGGTGCTTCCCTGATATTTGGAAACGTTGTTATCTAACTCCTATATTTAAAAAGGGTAATAAAAGTGATGTTACTAACTATAGACCAATATCTAAGCTATCTGTAATTCCTAAACTTTTTGAAAAACTATTACTTGATAAAATTTCACCATGTATTAACCATCTCATTGTTCCGAATCAACACGGATTTTTGTCAGGTAGATCAACTCTGACAAATCTCTCGTTATATGAAAACTATATATCAAACGCATTAGCTAACAGAACTCAAGTCGATTCCATATATACGGACTTTATCAAGGCCTTTGACAAAGTATGCCATAAAATTCTCCTGATCAAACTACGTAAGCTCGGTATTGACGGAAAACTTTTAGAATGGTTTGCTAGCTATCTAACTAATAGAGTTTTACTTGTAAAAATCAATTTGTTCATTTCCAATCAATTTATAGCTACCAGTGGTGTACCACAGGGGTCTCATTTAGGCCCAATATTATTTTTACTGTTCATAAATGATATTGTAAATATATTTGATGAAGATATTAATACGTTACTTTTCGCAGATGATTTAAATATATTTAAAATAATCAAAAGCGCTGAAGATTGTATCTGTCTACAAAATAATTTGAACAGGTTAATTAATTGGTGTTCTCTTAACAAACTTCATCTGAACATAAATAAGGGTTATTCAATTAAATTTTACAGAATAAATCAACCAATTATTCATTCATATAAACTCAATAACTCAATCCTTACCTATGTCGAAGAAATTAATGACCTGGGGATAACTTTCGACTCTAAATTAAACTTTATATCGCATATAAATAATATTAATAATAAAGGAATGAAAATGCTAGGCTTCATTCTTCGAAATTCCAGAGGTTTCAAGAATATTTCAACATTAAAAATTTTGTATACATCCCTGGTTCGTAGTCAAGTCGAATATAACTCCTCGATCTGGTCCCCCCACTACAAATTACATTCAGATTCAATCGAAAAAATTCAACATAAATTCCTAAGACACATTAATTTTAAACTCGGTATTCCCATTGAAAATATAAATTATAATTACTTGATGAAAAATCTAAATTTATTAAAACTCTCAGATCGAAGAATTATATCCGACTTAATATTTATGTTCAAAATTGTAAATGGTAGTATAGACAGTCCTGATTTAATTAACCTCATTGAATTTCATATAGGTACCCACGAGAGCTACTCGTTCTAAAATTTTGTTTAAATGCAACAATATCAGGACTGAGTATTCCAAACACTCGCTTGTACCTAGGTTGCATGAAGTTAGTAATAGATACGCAGATGTGGCAGATCTATTTAACTGCACGCAAGGTAGGTACAAGAGGGCTATGCTATCAAATCTTTTCAATCAATATTAATTTAATCTAATTCTACCTTATTTGCACTATAGAAACTTATGTACTTGTATCTCTTGTTTACTTACTTACTTACTCTCTAATGTCATTTCAAATGCACAATCAAATGCCACATATATTTGTAATTCTTTTTTTTTAAATATTTCTACGATTTTAACTGTGACATGTTATCATTGTTTATGGTATATTTATACCGTTTATATTAAATAAATAAATATTTCAGGCGACTAATTATTGCTTATAATAATTTATAATCTAATTCACCATACAGTTTCTCCTATTATCCGTTTCACAATCGCCAATTATTAACTTCTTCTTCTTCTTCGATGACGCTACAGCCCATATCGAGCTTTGGCCTCCTGCAACAGTCGCCTCCAACTCCTCCTGTCCTCAGCGGCTGACTTCCAGTTTGTCACCTGGAGAAGCTGTGCTGCATCCCCTCTTACCTCATCTTCCCACCTCAGTCTGGGTCTTCCCACTTTTCTCTTTCCACCTGGGTGACCAGTCAGAATTCTTTTTGGGACGCGTGTATCCGGCATTCTCTGTACATGCCCAGCCCATCTCAGCCTGAGGAGTCTCATCTGTGAATAATTTGCCAATAATTTATAATAATCAATAATATATGTATATATTATATATATCCAATAATATATGTTAATAATTTGCCAATTATTAACATATCCTTTAAATTATTTATTTTACCATCGGTTCACCTGTACAAAATACACGTAAGCTGCCACAATAAATAATCACATTAGAGCATTTCGGCGCCTCTAATCTTTATTAATTATTTGGCAGTGCGTACCCCCTACTCCCTCCACAGCCAACATGTACATTTCCCGGGGCTGGATAAACGTAATGTTTTCGGCTGGAAAATGACCACTTATAAGCGGATATTTCATAATGGCGTTAGCGATGAATTCAGCGGGATATTAACGGTCTAATTCAAATTTCAGGTGGTAATAATTATTGTGATCCAGGGAGTCAAAATCCAGATCATTTCATTTTTTACTGATTTATAGAAATTCTGTAAATACTTGTGAATGCATGTTATGTATCGGCAGCCTTATTTCGATAAGGCTAGCATTTCACAATGGAATACTGATGCCAAGCCTGCTGAATGGCAGAGAGGCAAGGAACTAGGCAAGGAAGGTAGAGGAAGGATAAAAGTAAACTGAATGACGTCCAAATGAGATCCCTGAGGGGTCTGTGTAGCAAAACCCTTATGATCGTATTAAAAATTTTGAGATGCGAAAATTTTACAAGACTGTGATGTAAGCATAGTGGTTAGACGAGAGGCTAGATAATTTTTAATACGATTGTAAAATAAAGCAGGAATCTTAAAGACATTAATTAATATGGGGTATACAAAAATATATCCGCTCAAATTTTGCCCTAGCACCAATTAGTATTTCAACTGTGTTTGGGACCCACACTAAAATCGATGATTTTTTACAACGATTGTAATCATTGTGTATGAAGGATTAGGTCAGAATCTCTTGCGCTAAATATCACTTTAAAAAAGACATTTCATTTGATATATGCACCTTTTATTTATATATTATTTTTCGGCACGTCAATTTTTTCTTAAAGTCACCGAAGTCCTACTTAAGCGTGTAGAGCTGAACGAAGAAACGAGTATAAGGAAAATGGGTATGACGAAGAAGTTAGTGTTAGAAGAAATCTAGAACGCCCGAGGAAGACATCGGACGACCAAGTGGATAAAATACTTTAGTTGAGTCATGTCAATAGTAAGAATAACAGAAGAGCATGTGTGGGAAGATAAAAATTTATTCATTAATGAAACAAGGATTGTGTACAGAGACAGAGTTGTGTGACGGTCTATCCTGTCCACCTACCACTGTCGACACGGCGTGATGGTTAGTTAGTTAGATAGTAAACACTTCGTTGCTATTTAAAGGATGATTACGAATTTGGCCAGCATAGCTTATGCACACTGAGAAAACCCCAAATTGGTAGAATGTTTCAAATTAAATGTCAAAAAAGCAGAATAAAATGAATGAGATCTGATCCGATAATTAGATGGAGAATATTTTCGATGACGCTTTGACAGCCATCAGCATCCCATGAGGTTACCTATATGACAGGTGTAATATTCCATGGGGTTTCCTTAATATAACACTGGCGTAATGTGCTATGGAGTTTCCATGTAAGCGACGTAATTCTATGTCACGGGTGATATTGCGGTTGGCTGCCAATACCCGAGGAAGCAAACGTCAAATTTGTCGTTTGGCGAGAATTCTTTTTTATGAACGGTGTTGAAAGAAAGAATTTTCCTTAGTGTGTTTCTAGTTTTGGTGTTTTTGTGACGTTTTGTTTTTGGATTTTGACAGCCGGGATTGTATTTATTTATCACTATGTATTTTTTTTCCACTCACGACATGTAATATTCTTCTTGTAAAAAATACTGCAAGAGTAAAATTATAAAATTGCGTAATACGTTTCAGACAGATTGGGAGATTATAAAAATTTCTTCATCCAATAGGTGAGGTTAGGTTGGGTTGGGTATTACAGTTTTAATGTTACAGATAGTATAATAAGAGAACAGCCATATTAATAATATAAGCCACAAATTCGTGGCCACCAAAATGAAAATCTGGGGCAAGATGAAAGAGGAGGTTTGGGGGTTGGGGGGTTAGCGCAGCTTGTGCCTTTGATGTTTGAGAGACTAATAGGTAGGTACTTGGTGCATTTCTGATTATTGTTACTTACCAGCGCAGACCATTGAAAAATCACGGAATATTATATTTGCAGGATCTGTGAAGCTGAAAGCATTTATAAATAAATGCCTTTCGAATGAACACCTTTAGTAAATCATTATGTTATTAAATTGCGCTTTCTTAAAAATGGATAAAGCGCGGACCCTATAATAGTCACTAAATATGTCTTTACTTGTTAAGAAATCAACCCCAAAAAATTTATAACAAAGAAATACAAATATCAAATAAAGAATTAAAATTATTTATTAATTATAGGTAGGTATTTATCGCTTCCGTGAATTCTTGACCCAATCAGTTCCAATTTTTTTAAATGGCACTTGAATTCAAAATAAATCCGAGTTCCTTGAAACAGAGTTACAACCACAACAGAGCCATAACCGAAATTAATATTCTCTATGATTGCAGTATGCAATGCAAGATAATTTCTCTCTCTAAGAGTAGTAAATTTGATAAAAAAATACTTATCTACCATAAAAATAACATTTGAAGACTTTTGTTCTAGAAAATAGGAGGGTAGACCGGAATGAGAATGTTTAAAAACCTAACTGTTCGCAGACGATATGTTAATCTGTTTCATGTGAATAGTATAAAAACGCAATAAATATTATGAATTAAGACCAGCAAAATACAGTAAAATTACTAAAAAGTTCAAATAGTACCAAAACAAAACAAATTATTTTGAAATAGTCAATAAAACGGAGAACTTAGGGTAAAATTTTACAATTAATATAGGGCGTCAATTAATAAATCAAATACCGAGGCCTTAAGCGTAATATTGGATTCAAAACTAACTATAACAGCAAATTGTGAATGTGTGCAAAAGAAGGTATCAAATAGGTACATGTTCTTATTTGATATATTATCTTATTATCTAAACACCGCAAAGCTCATTTTTAAAAGTGTAGTTACTCCATATTTGGATTAGGTACTGTTCTACGATATTATATTTAGCTAATAAAAGAAACCAGAAATTATTCAAAACAGAGCTACGAGATCAGTAGATACTAAGGAAATACTAGGCAAATATGCTAAAATTAATCAAATGAGAAAAGAGCTAATTGGATTCCAAAAAAATAGCGAGTTGCTGTGCTCAATCTCTCTGTGAATATAGAGAAACTATTGACAGTATTGCTTTTACGTCAAACAGATTGCGCAGTCTCAAAAAATATGTTTGTTCAACAGATGGCGCTGTTTTACAAAAAAATATGTTTTTACCTGCCACAGGTGACATCTATATAAATATATCCACATTAAAACACACGCGTATTCGAATACAACGTTGTTTCAAAATTTCAAAGCAATCGGTGAAGAACTTTCGGAGATTTAAGATTTTGAACAAACTAACATTAACATTTTTATTTATATAGAAGATAATAGAGAAGATTGTGAAACATAAAATGTTAATATAATTAGATTGCCGCATATGAGAAATGCGACGCTCCTTATATTCTACGTGTTCATAGATGGCGGTAATTAATTTATCTTATTAAAATGCGATTTTCGCATTTGCTTCACGATATTAAGACAAATTATTTGTTTGCGCCCGTACATTTGCAATTTGAATATAAATAAATAGTTTTGTTCGATTAAAACTCAATTCTTTCGAGAAAGGCATACAAATACAATATCGTGTCGATGATTCAATCCCATATTGTATTTGTATGCCTTTCTTGAAAGAATTGATTCTTTTACAGAAAAAACTATTTACTCATATTCATATTGCGTTTGAAGGGGCCCAAACAAATAATTTGTTTTAATATTGTAAAGCAATACCTTTCAAAAAGAGTATTTTAATAAAATAAATGAATAAACGCCACCTATGAACACGTAGAATATAACGATCTTCGCGTTTAACATAGCGAGATGTTTGAAAGTCTGAAGAATGAATGTATTTAAAATAAGTTGTCATGCTTATCGTAAAAGTATAATTTTATGAAGAATTAAATATAACCATGTGTATTAGTTATATAAACTAACTCAATAACAAAAAATAAATTAAAACATTTTTATATCAAAGATTACGAAATTCTGAAATATGTGTTAAATATAGAAGAATAAATAGATAGAAGACTTATTTCCGATTTGACTTTTATTTTTAAAATTGTCAATGGTATTATAGACAGCCCTGATATATTAAGCCTAATTACCTTCCATATACCCACTAGAACCACTCGATCCAAAATTCTTTTTAATTTCAATAACAATATCAGGACTGAGTCATTTAGAAACTCGCTTATACCTAGATTGCATGCAGTTGGCAATGCTTTCTCAGAAGTAGTAGATGTGTTCAACTGCACGGAATATAGTTATAAGAAGGCTATAATAACATACCTCTGTCGTAATTATCAATGTTATTAGGCATAATACCATTCTATTCATAAGTTATCACAGAACCTAAACTATGCACTTAAATCAGATATCAGACAGAAGAGTGTTATATACTTAATCAAAACTATAATTTTTCCCAAAATTGTTATGAGATGTCTTACTGACAGCCCTGATTCAATAGAGCTAACTCTTAGTTTTCAGCAAATTCAACCAAATTCAATATTGAAGGTAACAATAACCTCTATACTAAATTACTGTACGGATTGAAAATAAAAATGCTATTGTACCTATGTATACCAGATGTTATTCTTGTTTAATTTTCAACATAATTTCTCAGTAATTATTCTGTTTAACATAATACTGTTTCGCTCCTGTGAACCACTGTAAACATAAATCATGTATATTGTAAAAGCCTTTTACGGCGTCTAAATAAATAAATAAATATTACAGTCAAATATATTACAGATATTTACAAAATCTGTATACATTGTCTTTTTTGTTACAAATAAATAGTTGATGGCGTTGCATCCTCTGGCCGTTCATCGAACTGAAGCTTATTTCATATAAACCAGCAATGTAACCGTCTACTACAATTTGTTCACATAATGTACCGCGAACCGCGACCACTATGGACTAACGCTGAATAATTTATTGTTGGGTAATAAATAATCGTTAATGGTACAACCTATTTCGCAGTTCCGTAAAAACCAATTTGACGGCAAACCATCGGGTCAACGCATCAGCCATGAATTCAACTATGCTCCCGCTTCAACCGCAAACCCAAAATAATATCCTATGTCGATGGCGATGACGTTTCCGGTCAAATTTCCATAAATTTAATACATTTCTAACACTGAACGGAAGATCCATAGAAGTGTAATCTATAACGATTTTAAACAAAGCGATTGCCGCCATTTTACAGAAAACTTTTAGAATCATAGGCGCTCTGTTTACATAAAATGTATGTGGACCCTTCTACTTAATATATTTCTATGGTTTCAATGTATGGCACCTTTAATATTTACTCATTTAATTCAGGATAAACGTGACGTTCGTTATAATCTACGTGTTCAGAGATGGCGTTAATATAATTTATTTTATCAAATTACGCGTTTGTAATGTATCGCTTTACAATATTAAGACAAGATTTATAAATGTGGAAATTCTAACTATACAATTGTAAATGTTCTCCAAAATGCCCTGGAAAGATTCTCAGACTAGTGATGTCCCGAAAGAAACCATTCATCTGCTCTGAATGCAATTACTAATGTTATCCAAATTGACCCTGGTAATAAATTACATCTTTGCGATTCTTTCAAGGATAAAGAAACCATCCTGTCACTTCGAATGCAATCAACAATGTTCTCAAAATTTGTTTTGACAGCATCGCCATTCCATTGTAAGAATATTATGTACTAAATACACAATTTGGCTGTCCTGAAACGGGAATCCTTCCCAGTTGGACAGACAAAGGTTCATTTTGTTTGGTATTGTTTGTAATTTATATATATATATATATAAATAATAAATAAATAAATAGTTCCGTAAAAAAAAAAAAAATAATGCATGTACACACGTAATATGAATATGAATAAACAGTCTTGTCCGTAAAAAAACTGAATTCTTTCAAGAAAGGCATACAAATGCAATATTGGATTGAATCATGAATAACATTGTACAAATAATCAACAATATTGTATTTGTATACCTTTCTCGAAAAAAATGAGTTTTTAAATTATTTGTCTTAATATTGTATAGCCTTGCAAAAATCGTATTTTAATAAAATAAATTAATTAATGCCATCTACGAACACGTAGAATATAACTCTACGGCTCTATGGCTTCGGCATCACTCTTAAATCAAATATTTCAAATGTTAACCATTCAACAGAAATCTCTAACAAGGGCTTATAAATATTGGGATTTTTAACATAGTTAACTAGAAATTAAAACAATATTAAGTGAATCAAACTGTTATATTTTGCCTTTGTTAGAAGTCAACTTGAGTACCAAGCTATTAAAAGTTCATGTACAAGCTATTAAAAAACGAATACCAATAACAATCTTACGTTTTCTATGTTTTAAAATCGGTATTACAGCAATTTTGTTGGACTATAACACTCTTTTAAATGATATCAATATGCTTAAATTGTCGGTTAGAAGGAATTTCACCGACTTGTTATTTTTATCTAAATTTCTAAATGATGCTTAATGATGCTGAAGACAAACATTCCCGGGTTACGAATAACCTGAGTGTGTTATGATGGAGGACTTAGCCAGTCGAGGAATTAAACACACTACGCCTGGGTGATGCGATGCCCAAACGCGATGCCAACTTAGCCAAATTTCTAGTTGTTTCAGTGTAGAAATTCTGGGACATATGCATTTCTCATTTCCTAGAAAACTAATGGATGGAAAAAAAATTATACCGAGTCAGTGGACATTTTAAATTTAAGGACATTTTCCCGTCGAGTTTAAATCATACCCAAAATGGCATTTTAGGTGCCCAACGAAAAGTAAAACCAAAAATCATCCAAATCCCCCTGGTTTAGAATAAAAGTGATTTTATAAATATATATTATTATTTTATAAGCCCGCATATCAAAATGAACAAGAGCATAGAAAAGTTGAATAATTCAATATCTCGTCGAAATACCTTCCACTATTAGAATGTGATTCGGTAGTTCTAGTTAAAGCGTTGTGAGAGTTGGAGGTAACAAATTGGAGCCTTTTTTTCGCTTCATGTCTCATCTAAATATAATAAAAAAGTAAATGACTAATTTTCGATTATCGTGGTTTTCCTTCATTTCTGAAATAAATGCATGACGAAACCTTTTTTTTTTCTTTTTTTTATTAGGTACAATATTTTTTACAATTCAAGGTTTTCAGTAATGTAGGCCGCACTGGGTGGCTTGCTTTGGCTTCCTTTCTTAAATATTTGGGGGTATAATAAACTTGAGTGAAGGATGCTTAAACAAGTCGAACTATTTGACTAATCACAACTGATTCATAATTAAATAAATAAATGTAATATAATATATTCAATTGTAAAGGTCCCGTTAATTTTATTATGTAAGAATGATCACTATTCTATCAGTATTATAACAAGCAAGATACGACATAGTTTCATTGGAATGTTTCATGATTACTTACAAACGAGCTGTGTCTGGTTATAGTTGAAATTTTTTTGATCATTTTCATTAGGACTAAGGAAAAACTAAGCTTGCTTCGGGCACAGGGACAAGCCCAAACACTAATTTGATTTTTCCCTTTCTTCGTCTAAAATTGATCAGATCTTTTTCAAATGTCTTTATTATTATTTTTAGAACAGATAATCAATTTTATCGGCCTGTCTGTCCTTGAAGTTGAAAATTCCAATGTAAACTGGCGACATAGATCACAATATCTCCTGGGATTGTTTGTTCAGTGCCCACAATGCATTAGTGTATGTATTTCTCTTATTTCTTACTAGCTTACGTGTATCTGGCTTTGCTCGACTTTCTCTACTTTCTACAAATACAATATACATGTATTATATACATAAACCTTCCGGAAGAAATTCTCTAAAATATAGTAATAGCCTTATCAAAATATGTTGCGTAGCTTAGAAAAAGTAAGCTCACAAACAGACAGACGCGGATCGCGACTTTATTTTAGTGTACTATTACATATAAGAGAAGACAGAGAATATACCTGATAGCTTTTCTCATCGCCGGCCCTGAGCCAAACGGAGACTGGCGCAGGTAAAATTTTGGCACCCCTTGTCAAAACCAGTAAACGCCTAGGCCCTATGTAGTTAGGTAGGTGATCACAGTAATCAATGATATTTGAATGATTTGTATTTTTGCGTAGCGCCAGATGCTATGCTACGTGTACATAAGCGAGCCGAGCTGCGGAGCTGAACCTAACAAAAGCCTGAAAAAGGAACGAAGCAACCGCAAATGGCGCGAAACGCCGCTTGCAGTTGCTTCGTGCCATTCCCGTAATTCGTGGCTCGGTTCGCGTTTCGGTTCGCGTTGCGATTCGCTTATACATACGTACCATTAGATTAGCGTACTTTCGCATATACCCCGTTCACACAGGGCGATTTTAGTTGATCAAGTCGGAGTTGGATGACACTTGAAAGCTAATCGACAAGTGTGAACAGCCTTTCAACAGAGTTGATCAAGTTTTTAGTTGAGCGACGAAATTTGAAAGCCAGTCTACTTTTGTTGTTCAAGTATGAGACATCGTTCGATTTTCCTGCGGAATCAAACCGTGTGAACATATGTTTCAAGTCGCTTGCGATTTCGAGTTCCGTACGGTCAAAAGTAGACGTAAGACGTTCCTAGTGAGTGGTTTTTTTATGCGTACCTAGTACCTACTATCATGGCATCTAATTCAATGAAAGAATTTATTAAGTGGTCGGATGATATGATGTTCAGATTTATGGATCTAGTCTAGATCTAAGCCATCCCTGTCTTTGGGATCAGAAGCAAGAATTTTACAAAAATAAGAATGCCCGTGACACTGCAATTAATAATATTATTTTTGAAATGTTACTGTTACTTAGTAGTTACTATAATTAAATAACACTAACTGAATATATCAAAAAAAAAATTTTTTTTTCATCTTCATAACAAATTTTAGGGCATCAACTATTGCAACGAAGACTTCTTTTATAAACAATGATATCGTATTTTTTGGAACTCTGTGCCTATAAGCCAGACTTGAAAAAGAACTTAGTTTTTTGCCGGAACAGCCGCTCGCATAACTGTGTCCTGTTTCTGGATTTTTTCTTGAATCTTAGACAACAGTACATCAAATTGTTCTTCCGAAAATCGCAAATGATTGCGTTGGCCTTCGGTATCTTCTAACGCCATCTCTTTTTCAATATAGTGTTAGAACAACCCAATTTGTTTCTCCTTATAATCAATTTTCTAGCCCACATACGACGTTTTTTTGCGCTCTTTTATATATTCTAAAGTTCGTTCCGTAAGAGGTCCGAAATCATAGGGACGACGCGCGATAACTTCACTTGACGCCATCTTGATTGTTCGAGTTGAATTGAAACGTCTGAACGATATCTTGGTCAATTTTCGTCGTTCAACTAAAATCGCTCTGTGTGAACGGGGCAATAGGACTACGTATAAATAATTTCACGCAAAGGCGGAATATACAATTTAGTACTCGAACCTCTGAATATTGGCCATTATCGGATAAGTTGGCCGAATTTTCCACCTATTGCGAATATATATTTATTAAAATGGGAGGATATTTCCTTACTTTATATCAGTGATTTTGAAGTCAAAAAATACAAATCTACAGTTTTATTCAAAAATTTATTAAAATTAATGAAAAGTTATAATCCTTCACGGTTGCAACTCTGCAAATGACGGCACTAAATTATCGCATTCAAATATGATTACATTTGTCAAATATTTTTTTTAATGGGGGGTGGGAAGTCAAAAACCGATACGAAAATGCGTCAAGGCGGTGGAAATATGCATTGAAAATGACTGATAATATAAAGTGTTGTACTCGTATCATTTTTGTATTCCAAGGCAACGAACATGAGCCGAACATGAGCCGTACACCCCTGGAGGAATAATGTATAATATATTTCCTCCAAGGAAACACCCGTTTACGGTAGTGATATCGGCATTATGAGAGTGGGTCGTTTTGTTTTCAAAATAATTTATCACTTTTTAAAGGTGCGTTGAATAGTCATTGTATTTAGTTTTCATGGAACCATTATAACACGCAAGATATGACATACGAGCTCTGCCTGGGACTTACTATATTTGATAAATGTTTGATCAATTTCATTAGAAGTATGGAATAATGTATAAAATGTATATTTCATTCAAGGAAACACCCTTTCACAGTATTGATATTGGCATCATAATAATGGGTTGTTTTGTTGGCAAAATGGTGTGTTTTGACTAAAAAAAATACAGTTACCTAATTACCTACCTTTCGCTTGTAATTTCCAGGCTTGATATTTTATATTAATACCAAAAATAGACTATTGTTTTGTACTTCAACGTACAGTTTATGGGGTACCCGCCTTCAGGGAAAGTTCCAAACTATTCCCGAATATTCCACAACGTTCGATAATGTTCCAGGATGTTCTGGGATGTTGTGGAATGCTCTCGAATACTCTCGAATGTTCTGGACTGTTCTAGAAATTACTAGAGGGCGAAACTTCTGGGCCACCTTTCAGATAAAAATGGGAACCTTCTTCATGGATGGGGGATAGAGGGCTACCACATAATATAACTCCCTTGATCACACTGAGACTAGTTTTTGAATTTTAACGGTACGCACATTGTACACTTACTTTTATAATATATGTATTGATTATATGCACCCGCTAAGCTGCCAAAAGCAGTTAATTAATTAATTAATGATGATTGTAGATAATATTTTTCTCTTCAAATACCTATGTAGACATATACTAAAGACGAATAGAAGAAAATATATAGAAAAAAAATTGAGAAAAAAGAATTAAAATTAAACTAGACTTAGAGGTTTCGGGTTTTTTGGTACCATTTGATACTAATTTTACGCATTTTTTAAATAAATTTGTATTTTTACCAACTGAATCCATTTATAAAATAAAACCTATACCGTTTTGAACTTAATTCCTTGTTTTTGATATTTTTAGGTGTATAATCAGAAGTAATGGAGAATGTTTTGTGGGTAAACGTAACATACGTTACTATCAACGCGTTCATAGATGGCGTTTCTATAATTATTTTATTTAAAAGAAAAACACTTTCTGCAAGTTATGCTTTAAAATAATAAGACGAATTATTTGTTTGAAAATGAATAGTTTTATCCGTATAACATCTCAATTCTTATATGATATAAATACATTCAAATAAAGTATTGGATTGAATCATCGATGCTATACTGTATTTGTATGACTTTCTTGAAAGAATAATTGAGTTTTTTACGGACAAACGAATAATTCATATTCATAATACTCATGTACGGGCGCAAACAAAACGTATATGTAAAATTATTAAATTAGCGTCATCCATAGACATATGAATATTAGTAGACCTGCCCTAAGTGATTAAAAGCGTATTATCCCCACTCCCCATACCGGTTCCATTGAGCCGGCTGGGCTCGCATATGGCTTCAAGTGAAATTTGAAAACGTGACGTCATCATTCTTGTGCGAACTATGGTCGAGGCATCATCGGTTCATTTTACGAAATAACACGGCAAAATGTTGACTTTTGATATGAAAACTTGTAAAAATAGATGTGAAAAAGAGAATAAACCCAATTGTCGTATTACATTCCATAATTAAGCATTATTTTACTTTATTTTAAGCTTATTCACACCGTATTATATGGATCAGTTTTAGAAACATATACTATCACATCACAATGTAGCGATTCTCAAGTGTGCTCATCGTTGTTTACTGGGGTAAGTAAATTATGAGACATTTGTAAAAGTGTCTTAACTAAATACTCTGAAACTAACTACGACTCTGAAATAGAAGCTGCCTTACTTTGCCGAATTTGGACTTCGCAAATTAGTTCATAACGTGGCGAGTAATTTGCGCTCCCATGTAAAAATGTCTATTCATTCAAACGCAGATTTTACTTTTAAGAAGTAAATGGTGATATTATAATGCGAGATGCCTATTTACTGTCAGATTGATTTATTGACGAATCACAGTCAGCCTTACTCCCCTCGTTCTTCAACAGTTGATTTTACCCCTCGCCCTTATCTTCTCGTCTATTAATTCCTATGTCTGTGGCGTCATCTATGAAAGAGCAGTTAGGGAATGCTTCGAAGTAATACTCTTGAAATTATTCCGAATCACAAATCTTAAGGGAAAACTTATTCCCCTTCTGAAATGAGACACCTACCGGATATTCTAGACATTATTTGTAAACTTCTTAAATACTTTTCGATATTTTTCCAAAGATGGCAGTAAACGATACGAATGGTTTCTATAAAATTATTAATTTTTTTACTTAGAAAACCTTGGCACCCCATTTTATTAATTTATGCCCTACATTTAAAAAAAATTTATATAGCTACTGCTTTTTCAACTTTAACTACGCAGGTTGCGTACCCTACATTGCTAAGATGCTAATTAGACGCCTTCTGCAATGTACCGTGTACCTACATTAATCAAGGGTTGTGTGTACTGTGTGAGTGAGATACTGAGATACAGCAGGTGTATATTTTACACCCCTTGTTCTCCTGGATGATTCTAAGCTATGCATATTGCGTGTACTCAATGGCTTCATGCCTTTTAATACGATACTGCAATGTACGTGACTTCAGAGGTGCGATTATTGCATAAATTAATCACGCCGGGCGCATATTTCGCGCCTGTCGGGATAGATTCCGCAATTTACACAGCTCGGAAGCTATGTAGATTGCTTAAATTCATCTGGCAGAGGGCATATTTGAAAAAAGGTCTCGTCTCTTACGCTCCTTGCAGATCCTTCATAAATATTCATCTCTTGAGTGGTTTATTTGGTCTAATAAATTATTTATATTTTGCCTACGCTCCTACAATTTGCATGGATATTTTTATATTATTTTACCTCTTCAAACACAACAATTTCTCATAAATTAATATAACATTAGGTTTTCTTGTGTACCTTCTTTGGCGTTATGTGCTCCTGGTATGTATTACTTTATACTAAATTATTAAAAGTATTACTCGCCTGAAATATCCATATAAATTGAAAATATCTCCCGAGTAAAAATAAATGCCACCGAAGGGAATAAAACCCACAACTTCTGATGTCCGGTTAGGTGCTCTGGACCACTGAGCTATGTCGGCTTATTCCCAACCTGCCAAATAATTCAATATGTACAAGTACTTCAATCGACAATTACTGCTTATTATATTTTTTTCCACTGTAAACAACCAAATTTATTTTTGTAGGAAAAACTTTGTTAGTGCTGAATTTCCCACTAGACGGCGTCGAGATATATTATATCAACATTTGTTGGTGAAATGCTCATTGTCTTATAAACAATAGTTTTTCATTAAAAAATACTTTGTACTAATTCGGGGTTTTATTTTAGAAAATTTATTACTCCATAGAAAATTTATTACTCCAGCATTTTATGGTTGTGGTAAATATGCAAGCAGGCATGAGGAATGCCGTTTGAATTTTCTTCATTGATAGAGTTTTGTAAACACTCAAAATGTGAGAACATTTTTCTATTGGCAGCGTAGACATATGAATATTAGTAGACCTGCCCTAAGTGATTAAAAGCGTATTATCCCCACTCCCCATACCGGTTCCATTGGAGCCGGCTGTGCTCGCGTATGGCCTCAAGTGAAATTTGAAAACGTGACGTCATCATTCTTGTGCGAACTATGGTCGAGGCATCATCGGTTCATTTTACGAAATAACACGGCAAAATGTTGACTTGTACTATGAAAACTTGTAAAAATAGAAGTGAAAAAGAGAATAAACCCAATTGTCGTATTACATTCCATATATAAGCATTATTTTACTTTATTTTAAGCATATTCACATCGTATAATATGTATCAGTTTTAGAAACATATACTATCACATCGAGAAACGTCTGGACGCGAAATACAAAGCTGGTTGGTTGCTGGGAAGTAAATTATGAACATTTATAAAAGTGTCTTAACTAAATACTTAAACGAAATATTCGACTCTGAAAATGAAACCGAATTTTTTTGCCGAATTTGGACTTCGCAAATTTGTTCATAACGTGACGAGTAATTTGCGCTCCCATGTAAAAATGTCTATTCATTCAAAAGCAGATTTTACTTTTAAGAAGTAAATGGTGATATTATAATGCGAGATGCCTATTTACTGTCAGATTGATTTATTGACGAATCACAGTCAGCCTTACCGCCTTCGTTCTTCAACAGTTGATTTTACCCCTCGCCATTATCTTCTCGTCTATTAATTCCTATGTCTGTGATTGGCAGTGTTAAAATGAAACATGACATTATTTAAAAAAAGTATTTATTTTATATGTATTTATTTCAGACGGGTGTGCTATGCTACACAATTTGATCTTACCATATTATATGGCAACAAAATAATATAAAAATAGGCCAACTAATTATGAATGTGTTCACGTTAGACATACTATTATAACCATCCAAAGGTTAGGTCATCATCAGTTTAACAATATATTTCAGGATAGTTCTCGGGTTATGAAAATATAATCATATTAACATTCACAACAATAATTCCGCTCGACTGTTGGTTTATTCAGACAAATTAATAACATTCTGATAAAGATACAATAAGCAATTGATGACTGTCTGCGTTAAGCGGTGAAAATGATAAAACCATGAGTGACTGCAGCAAATCTAGATGCAGCCGACAATATGGAATGTACAGGCACTAAGCAATTTACACGTTCAATTAGTAAAAGGAGTACGAAAAATATAATAACATACATATTCTTTTCTCTCTTACATCCATAATCCTCCAGACTGCTGTTAGACTTGCCACCGTATAAAAAAAAAAATGCAATCACACTTCAGTTTTTTTTTTTCCCACCCTTTTTTCTGCTCTTTTCTTCACAATCTGGTAAAAAAATAATCCTAAAATACAAAATGGATCGGCGAACAACTATTTACATGCAAGTCAATCAGACTCCAAAACAAAAAAACATGACGTATTTTTAGTTATACGTAAACAATCATCATTAAATAAATCGATATCATTATTTTACTAGTAATTTTACTGTAATATTGATGACACCAATTTTAATATATTATTAGCTTCAGGTTCAATTGAAGGTTTTTTTTCTTAGGATGTGAGTATATAATCTAGTATAAAATATGTTATATCTTTTATGTTATTAACGATTACAAAGAAAGAAATAAAACTTTATTTTTTTCAACAAGCACTAATAATGCATATTGATGCTTGAAATTAATTTTATGAAAATTATTTTCATTACCAAACCTATCAATTTATTTTTCAAAATTAGTAATGAGGTTAAGCAGAAATTAAATGAAGTATTTTTTTAAGCTATCAGAATATCAGCTATACTGTCACGCCTAAAGTGAGGAAGGGAGTGGAGAAATCCAAGAAGACTTGGTTAGCATTTCTTTTAAATTTTACATACTCTCCCTTTCCTTGGGCCAACAGTAAGGCAGTCAGCCACAAAGTGGATTAAGAAATCAACAATAACTATTTTACAATTTACATAAAAAATATAACTTTCACTCCATGGCATGTTGTCACGATAAAGCTTCTCAAATGTTTATCTCCACTGATGACGTACAATACACAAGTTTGGCCTGGCCACCATAAAAAACACCTTGATAAAAACACTGCTTGAAATAGTTAATTGACGCCTAATTTGACATCAAAACAAATGACAAATGCACATATTGCTTTTCAATGGTTAATGTTAAAAAATTGAACTAACTTCCTTTTTGATTGAATTGTGTATTCTATATCACGGTTAATCTCTCATACATAATAAAATAATTAGTAAACATCAAGTTTATAATAATACCAAATACATATATGTTCACAAGATAAAACCACATAAACATAACGAAAAGAATCTATCTTTCGAATAAATAAAGCAGGTCAAATCTGATTTTGCGAAATAACATAATCATTATTATTATTCACCCTCACGGTGATAAGAATCAATATGAACTGTCTTTTTCACTGAAACAATGTCCACACCAGTCAATTTCCAAGAAGACACAATCTGTTGACGGTTCAGTCAACCCAAAGATGCCATCTGTTGACATGCTAGCTAAACAGACAAATACGTTGAAAATCTAGCCAGACAGACAGTAACATCTTTTGATTGACAGTCCAACCAAACAGACGTTGCCGTCAGGGAAGGCCTAGCCAACCTTCTGGATGAGGTCATCACAGATGGCTGTCAGGTCTTCGATATCCTTGACCTTTTGTAAAAGTGACTCCTGCAACGAGGCCACTTGGATGTCCGACTTCTTCAGCATGGCTTGCAGTTTGATAACTTCGGAGGAGCTGGATTTCTTCAGGCTTTCAATCTCGGCATTGGCTCTGAAAATAATATTATATTAAACATTTCAAAAAGACTGTTTACTACGTCCAAACAAACAGATCAAAAATATGTCGATATAAATGGATGTCTCTGTTGGGCCAAATAAAGAAAATGTTTTACTTCTTTACTCTTTGCCGGTCGCAAATATTAACTTTTTTTGGTGGCTTATGTCTTTGGTACTATTCGGTATTTGCCAATAATCACCACTTAAGAGTTAGAATTAGACCGCGATAATTACATGCATATTCGTACATAAATACCCAAAAAAAAAAAATAAAGAGAAGAGTCAAAGCTTAGCCCGTCGTCCTACTGGCTCGGTAAAAGTAAGGATTAAAATTGGAGACCCCGCACAGAAAAGTCCCACAATGGCTGCGCTGACAACCGTGGAGAACATTATTTTTCTACACAGGGTCCTTGCTTTTTTTTATCAATTCCTTACCATTACCGAGGCCATGGGAAGACAGGCTTACTCGGCAAAGAATGAAAAGTATATAACTCACGTCTCTAATTGGCTCATGGCGTGCTGGCGCAGTTGCTCGTATCTCTCGGCCTGCTTTTTGGTGGCCTCATCATTGAGTCGCGCCTCCTCCTTGAGGCCCTCTTCGTTGTTCTTGTACCCCTGCACCAGCTGCTTGCAGCGCTCGTATTTGCTGCAAACACACAAAACACTATTTTATTATTCCGTTACAACATAGAATAAACAAGAAATGCCTTGTGGGCGTGTTTCATGATCTCAATATTTGCCCAACCGAGGCTTACATTTCCAATACAAAACTGTGTTTATGAAATTCAAATGGGATGGAGTTCTACAATGTCAGGCAAATGTAAGTGAGACAGAGCGCTGGGCTATTGGACTAAATGGAACCTTTGTTTTCATTTAAATTTATATGGAAGGAACTTCTAGTTTTCTTCTTTATTCTGTGCATTACAACAATAATTAATAATCATAACTTTGAAATTACTGAAAACAGGGAGGAAAGAAACATTTCATTTTCAATAATTCAGCCAACCTTACTAAAGACAATAATGCTAAATGGAGACAACTATAGTCAATTTGATTTTCATAAACTTAGGACGGGTTGTTTCGGAGAATTTGAACAATTCATCAAATTTCAACGTTCATTTTCGGGTTCTGTGAAAGTCCTATTCAAGTTCTGTTACTATAACATTGTAGGCTAGTTGCTTGACAAAACTGAAATAAAAACAGAACTTGAAAAAATCTTTCACAGAACTTGAAAATGAACGTTGAAATTTGATGAATTGTTCAAATTCTCCGAAACAACGTCCTTATTGTTTCAAACTTAATCTATTCATCTGTCCTCAAAAATTACGTAGTTACTAGCTGTACCCCGCCAAGCGTGGCAGTGGCTCAATCTTCTGTGTAGATAGAAAAACAATAGCGTGTGTTAGTTTTACTTCCAACAGATGGCACTGTTTTTTTGAAAAGAGCATGTTTGTCCAACAGATTATGCTGATCTTCAAAAAAGCATGTTTTTACCTCTCACAAGTAACATCTACATAATATAAGTATATAAAAACACACATATTCGAATGCAACATTCTGTCAAATTTTCAGTGAAGAGCTTTCGGAGATTTAAGATTTTGAACAAAGGAACATTAACATTTTTATTTATATAGATGATGGCGTTATTATTTTGACCAATTATACACGGCGTCCGGAAACCCGTACTACAAGCGGGAAACCGGTGAATTTACATCAATTTACAGTCGATTTAGAACCATACTTTTTTGATGAGAGCTTTCGTTTTTGAGTAAATAAATTAAAGTCCTGTACAGGAAAAAATAATGTTAACAATGTTTTTTTTTTAAATGAAATAATTATTTCAGTTAGTTTTTTGACATGATTCGGCAACAATATCAGGACAGAGTCTTTTAGATGCTCGCTTGTACCTAGATTGCAATACTTTCTCAGAGACAGTACATGTGTTCAACTGCATGGAATTTAGTTACAAGATGGCTATAATGACACACAAACATCATAAATAAATATTATTGTTAGCATTTACTATTTTATAATTTCTTTAACAATGTACCACTAAATTATTATTTATATATATCAAGAACTTCAGAAAAATCATTAATATTAAAAAAAAATTATGAAGCTCAAATAGAATATTAAGTTAATTGTTATTGAACTTACGCATGAATGTCGTTGAAGGAATGTTCCATGTTGGCGAGGTGAGAATTGGCCTCGTCTCTTTCCCTAATCAGGGCTGCCCTCTCCTCTCCCCACTGTCTTTTCTCACTCTCTCGGTCACCAATGAACTGAGACATTGTGCGCTCATACTCTTCCATCACCATACTGAAAAAATAGGTAATGATTCATTAGTTTTATAACTTTAATATTGTTTTCAAGGTTACAAGGCATTTCAATCAAAATGAACAGCCTAATAAATTACAGATTCATCCCCTTACTAACACCCTTACTGATTCGTTAATGGTTGTTTATTAGTAAGGCCCTTAGTCTTTTCCGTGCTTGAATCTTCATATATATATTTGCAACAAAAATTATTATAATGTTGAAATTAATGTTTTATACCACAGTTAAATACAAAGCAGCATTTTACAAAATTGGCTAACACAAGGAAAACATTGTTTCCAATTTATGTTGTAAATAGCCATTACATAGTTGTCGTTATCATTCAGGCCACATCATTTTCAACAGTAATAGGTTTAAGGATATTAATTAGGAAAGAATCAGAAGCCAGTGGGACTATGACACCCCAAATATGAAAAAGTCAGGCAAAAGTCCACAAGTTTTGAGACATTGAAATTTTAATATTGCAGGCAGATTACACATTAAAATGTATTTTAAGCTGCATCTCCAGCGGCAATATTACCACAAACATAGAACCGAATCGACGGTCGCGGAGAACTATGTTGGATGTGCAAAATTTGTAGTTTTACAGTAGCTGTTTAAAGTTTCTTTATGCATTTTTACCGTTTTTGATAATTTATATATCTTCAATTAAATAAATAGGGGGTTTAATAATGTTAAGATATAACAATGCTATATTTCTTGATCTCAAAAACAGTCAAAATGCAGAAACGAAACTTTAAACAGGTCTACTGCAATACTACAAATTTGCACATCCTACATTGTTCTTCAGAACTGTCGAAATGTTCAGGCAAACATGAAAAATTGTGGCAGGGTTACAATATTTTTGTTTTCTGTAACTGACGGAAAATGCAAAACGTTTTGGCAATTTGTTAATGGGAATTTGTTAATTCAAAACTTCGTTTTTGGTGTGCCGTGGATTTCGAATTAACGAGATTCTACTGTATAAACTTATTTAGTAAAGTTTAATGTGAACAGTTTTGAGGAAATCACTTTTTTAGACGCCCACGACCACCGCTGCCGCCCTGCTCATATGTTTGTTCCCCGCACCTTTTAGTTCATCACAGTATATTTCATTACTCTGTGTATCATGAATTTAGTAATAAATAATAATACTCACTCCATCTGGCGATGGTCCCTATTTTTTTCGTTGACCCTGTCGATGAGGGCCTGCTCCCGGGCGATGGCGTCGTTGAGCTGCTTCTGCAGAGCGGACATGCTCTCGTTGGTGTGCCGCAGCTCCTCCTCCTGGTGGCTGAACAGCTCTCGAACTGACTGCAGTTCTGCCATCAGTCGGGGATCCATGTCTGGTTCCTGAAATTATACTTTTCATTCATATTTACGCTTAACGGAACTAAAAGCCTTGAATGATCAGCAATCTTGCCGTTCAACAGAATCAATTCAGATATTGACGTATTTAGCATCAATGAAGACTTAAGACAAACTCAGTTATAACTGGTACAGTTGATACTAACTTTTTATGTTTATGTAATTCTCCTTTACAAATGTATTTAAAAATGCGCTAAAGTGGACAATTTTTGTAATGTTTTTAAAATAAACTACTGACTTCAAGTGAATGATATTGATAAAAAAGGCTTGTTGATGTAATTGTTAGATAATTTTTTAAAAGCTTACGAAATGTTATGTATGGATATATATCTAAGGATATACTATCGATATGTAAATCTTCTTCATTTAGGCCACAATGGTTTAATTTTAATTTTTTTTTTTGATTTTGAACAATATTCATCATTTTCATGAATATTTTCACTTACAATGGAACAAAATAGACTTGTGAACATTTGAGTTTCTTCTAACCAAATTGCTGTATGAATTTAAAAATGTTACACTCTTGGGCTAATGTTTACTGGATCAATTGGCGTGTACTGCCGGTGCATGCGTTGGGCGGCCAACCTGATTATTGACGGTTTTTCATGCACACGTCATAAGATCTTGGCGCCAACCCGTCAACAGCTCTCTCACGTTTACAGGTTGCATCCAACGTTGGCCCAATGTGTTGGCTCAACGTGTACTAGGGGCTTTATATCAATATTTCACAATATCCATCTTTCGAAATCTTAAGAAGTAGATTCCGAAAAAAATTAAGCACATTGAAGGAAATAAATAATTCTGTTACGGTCCTGCACTGAGGGCTACATTGTAACCTCTCTTTCTGTTAAATGCATTGTTTATGAGAAAGAGGGAGAGGTTACACTGCGTCTATCAGCATTGCCTTTATTAAAAGCAATTTGTAAAATTGTGCAGTGAAAAATGATGACATTTGACAATATGTAGGTTAAAACAAAAACAAATACAAAATCAACACTACCATAATTAACAATTAGCAAATGGATGAACAAGGAAGCTTTCATTTACACAATATTCACAAATATGATAGTTTTCTAAAATGTGCCTGTTTCAGGATTTACTTTTAATTGCAAATAATTTAACTTCTACAATTTATAGACCATCCAATAAGTAGTTGGATTTTACTAAATTTGTGATGAAATGACGATCACGCTCACACAATGATTTATGATAGCCCAACATGAATTTCATAGCATTATAATACAATATACTAAGCGAAGGATTCACATAATTCCTCATACCAACCACATCCACATGCATAATGTTTTTTACCACTTTACAAGAACATCGTTCTTCTTCCTTTTCACAGTCAATATTTTTACAACAGAGAAGCATAACATATATTTTATAAATATATTTACAATATCCAATGAAGTACCTACATATTTCATGCATTTTTGGTACATAACTAAATTTATACAATCAAGCAGGATTTTTAAATTTAAAGCAAAAGCAAAAATGGGGAAAATTATGAATTTTGAATAGCTGAAAGCATTGACTATGTATATTACATAACACTATGTAATAATTACATGTAAGGGTGGCTGACTATAATAAATAAAATTAATTACTAACAAAATAACTAATTATTAGTGATGCAAGATTTCCAATGCACAGTTTAAAATTATTAAAGATAAAAAATAAACTTTTCAACAAAATTTAAAAGCAAAGATGAAATAATATTTTAATAAAATATTTTTATTTGAAATGTTCTAATCAATCTCTTGAAAAAAGGGGGTTCCAAATTTTATTAAATTTGTCAGCACTTTTCTACTCTATAGTTTGTTCAAAATCTCCGAAAGTTCTTCACAGATTGCTTTTAAATTTTGACACAACGTTGCATTTGAGTGTGTTTTTATATATTATATAGATGACACGTGTGATGGGTAAAAATTTTTTTTTTTTAAACAGCGCCATCTGTTGGATGTAAAAGCAACACGCGCTATTGTTTCTCTATCTACACAGACATACTGAGCCACAGCAACGCGTGGCGGGGTACAGCTAGTACATAATATCAAATTGTGAAGATGATTTGATAAACATACTTTATCAAATTCAACAGAATTGCTACCATTATAAAAAAACGCCTATTAATAATCCTGGAGTTGCTGCCAAAAGTTAGGGTGACAGAGATTTCAATGTTCAACCATTTATCTATTTTTTTAAATATAAAAAGATTGGTGATTCAATAAGATTTATTGGTTTAATTAAAGGTTTCGTCATGGCTGACACAGTCCTTGCAACAGACTAGCTGAAAAAATGATCTGCGTTTAAAATGTTTACCTAGATCAAAGGACCTACAAACTTTTTCAGAGATAAATATTATCGATAATTAACCCATGATGTGCGAGTGTTAGTAAGATGATCCATTTCCCATTAGTAACGTACACATACACCTTGGCACAATGAGGCAAGGCAAAAGAAAAGAGAGAGAGAGAGAGATATAGAGCGGGTGGTTGGTTTGTTGGCAATGTAGAAATATCCCCTCTTGGGGTGTTTGTGAAGTTTGTTTACCTTGGGCTGTACGACTACAGGGGGTGGTGGCGGGGTTCCTCCCAGGCTGATGAGCCTGTCTATCGCAGCCAGTGCCGAAGTGACCGACTGAAAAAGACACAAGCACCCTCACAGTATAGTGCGCCGCGTGTGGAAAGGTTCTGTACAAAAGTATCGGTGTGGGATTCCTGCACTGGTGACACCACATCCTTTTGAGACATTCACAATATGCAGATAACTTTCAAAACAATCCCCATTTGACCCATTCCATACAAATGTCGGGGACTTTCAAATCAATATTCTTTCACCCACTTGAAACAAGTATAGAGAACTTGCAAAACAATATCTATTGACCCATTCGAAACACACGTCGAGAGCTTTCAAAACAATCTGACCTATTCAAAGGTGGAAACTTTGAAAATCATGTCTTTTTAATAATGTTGCAAAATAGTCATGTTTGAAAATCCGGTAAGGGAAGAAAGTTAAAAAAAAATAAAACAATAGTGCCAATTAAAGGCTGAAATAAAATAAATAATATTCATTGATTTGATACCATTCTAGCAACTTTACTGATTTCAACCTTCAATTAATAAGTAACGGTTGGGAATCGAGGATATAAACCATAACAAAGCTATATCCAATAGGCTAAATGCTGATAATCGTATTTGAAATCAATGAACTCGCTAGAACAAACCAGTACCATTGTTTTGAAGAACACCAAACCTCAATAATTTAATGTCAAATTAATTAGTTTTGAGTTATGTTTAAAACAAAACCACACTTTATAAGTTAAGACTGTTCTGTTACACATCTGACCATTTGATATTAAAAGTTAAGAGCTGAATTTTAACAATAATTGTTATTATTAGTAAATTTTGATACCTAACCAGATTAAATTAGAAAGAAGTAAAAAATTAAAGTTATGTTTTAAGAATACAGATGTAATAAAAACCATAGAAGATAATTGAAGGCAAAATAAATGTTTTATAAAAATCTACCTACGAAAAAGCAGTTAACTGTCTAAATATGTTTTTAAATGGACGTAAGTAAAAGTATTCCAAAATGATCAAGACATTAAATTTTAATTTAGTTCAGGAATCTCTATGTAAATGTTAATAAAAACATTCCATTTCTAACAATGATGTTGAAATCAATTTTGAAAAGGCAAACAAATCTTTTGAAAGTGCTTGTCCGTGAATATTAATACTGACCTTTGCTGGGGTTTGAGGGTTTTTAGACGAGAGTGGTGTGGAAGGAAGGTACTGCTGTTGCTGTCTCGTGCTGATAGCAGGAGTCACCACCTGGAATCAAATAAACAACATGGGTAAGAAAATTATAAAAATCATTTGAATGATGATGATTTTTAAATCTCTTATTCAAAATTTAGGCGTATTAGATCTATCAAAGAATTTATACATAAAAATGCAAAAATCCTTCATATTAAATACATGTAGGATTACGAAAGATTTTTTAAATATTTATATTGGGGGATCAGTAGGATTTATAGGCCCAATTAGAAGTTCTATCGAGCCGAACCTTTTGATATGAAAATATCTGGAGTCGGTGAATTATTTTCCCATTTGATCTCTGGTGAGTTGACGTGTTGTTGATCTTGTATTGTTTTGTATTTATTATGCTTATATAATGCACTTGCATAATGTGGATTGACTAGATGATCATTTGTGGAAAAGTGTGTGGAAGGGTTTAGTTTTTCCTGTGGGGAAGATTTAACCCGGACATAAAGTCAGAAGTAAAAAAAAAAAATTAAGGTTAGATTAGGTTGATAGATAGATGTTGAATTAATTGTAAACGAAAAATTTTTAAAAGGTGAAAAAGAAAGAAACATTATACTTGATTATAGACTTGCTTACAAACACAACATTATCCTTATTTTTAAAAGGTGAAAAAGAAAGAAACATTATACTTGATTATAGACTTGCTTACAAACACAACATTATCCTTATTTTTTTAACTAAAAACTTAGCTATAGTTGAATAAGAAAGAATTTATTAAATTTTCACACGTAGCAAACACTTTGTATGTATACATAATCATAATAATTAGAATAAAATAAATTTGTTTTTAACACCATTTTATTGTATATATTTTCAATATATAAAACCTTTTGAAATGAATTTATAGGTTTTATATATTAAAAATATATACAATAAAGTGGTGTTAAAAACAATGTTATTTTATTTTAATTTTTTAAAAAATGTTATTTATAGAGCAAGCAAATCAAGGAATGGCTTATGGAATAATTCAAACACCCGTAAGAATAGATAAAATAGCGGAGATCTTTGCTGATCATGACTCGAATTTGCTGGATATGTGTTTAGGCATTTGATATTGATCTTTTTGGAAGGTTGCAGGTTCGATTTCAACTTGTATACGAATGAGGATTTACCATTTAACCTTTGGTCGCCTTTCCGATGTACATATATACAGAATAAAGGTTGTGGGCAGAAGGCACTCATTTTCTCAGAATTCTTACAACATACTAAAGAGAGAGCGAGAGAGAGCACTCAGGCTCTGGTCAACAAAGGACACTGTAGTGCAAAGGATGAATGTGTGTCTATTACCTGCGTAGGTTTCTCAGTAGGCTGGCTGGTGACGTTGAGCACATTGCTGGCCACACTGGGAGGGGTGCTGCAGTTGGCGGCACTGTGCTGCTGGGCGCCCTGCGATTGCAAGGAGAGAGCACTCATGCTCTGGTCAACGGAGGACATTGTACTGCAAAGAAAAGATACTCTATTAGATTGGTGATTTTATTAGTATGTATAGAGAAAAATGCCTATGTATTAACAGCTTATTCGCCGGCATATCCTTTCGGTTAGGAAAAATTTTACAAGTTGAGCGCTGACATACTTTCTTTTCATGGGATTTGCATCGTAAAAAAAGTTCATAGCTTACTAAAATAAATCTTTTTCAATTAAATCAATTCAACAATATAAACAATGAGATAAGAGTTCTTGTTTTTCGTTTTGTAAAGAGCAACCATTTAAAAATAATAAAGTCACAACTGTGTCATTCTTCAACACGCCCGCCTACATGCAGTTTGTGAACTTTGTTGTATTTTCTTTATTTATTTATTGTGAAATCACTTATGAAAAATATAATAAAAGTTAAGAATATTTTCTTATATATTTTTTAATAGCATGCGAGAAAAAATATTATCTCTCCGATTGTAAGTAGCTATTTGCGGAAAATGCTTGTAGTAGATTATACACCTAATATTTTTATAAGTGTATAAACAAAATTATCTGTAAGATATAAATAAATAAATAGTACAATTTACAAAAACATCATTTTGCAAAAAGTTATCACATAGTACAATAGTATCCTCTGGCGCATGGCGAGCCACGTAAAAATTTTGAGGCCGCGTACCATGTAGGTATTAGGTCACACAAGTTCGGTGATCCAGAGGTTAATGGCCGATGTGAAAAGGGTTAAGTAATATATCGACCCCTTGCAACAACAAGGTATCATCCGACCCATAATACTATTCTGAGCTGTAATGGAGCTCTCTTTAGGGCTCATTATCTAAGAAGAATGTTGTTTCAGATGGAACCGTATTGTTGCGAGCCATGTGTCGCCCCATTTTCAAAAAATAAAAACATATTTGGCCAGAATAGACATAAGCTTTGAGAAAAGAAGAAGTGAGATATAGTATGTTTTTTTGCAGAAAAGATAATCTGATATAATAGATCTAGTCTGATAAATAAGATAAGATTTTTGATCATTATTTGCTAGTATTGATGTGATGAATAACTCAAATTTTCAAAACAATTATTTAATTACATGACATTATCACACATATTGTTTGTTTCACAAAATATATTCTTCTGTAAAAATTTCATAATCCTAAAATCCAGAGCGTACTGTTAATTCATAGTAAAAAAATAAATAAATTGATTTGCCATACCACCATGATAAAGAAGGCATTAGTAAAAGTATCATAATTATATTCACTTCACTCAATTTGTTTAAATATTTTAAATACTTCTGCAATACATTTTCCAATAATAACACAAATTATTTGTCTATGGTGGACGTTCTCCCATTCAACAGTAAATATAAAAGTAAAGTGTTATGATTATAAATAGCCTGATAAAATGAAGCAATCTCGAACTGATAAATTCAATATCAGTTTGATTACCTAATCCATGTTTTCAGGTACATATAAAAAGAATGTGTTATTTCGTAATTAAATTCTAATACAAGCTGGGATATCCCGGTGCGTTCATTTAACATAATTTAGTGACATAAAATATTTTTTTACCAATCGCGTGCCTCCACTGGATTGTGACTTTATTGGGTGGATTCTTCAAAGTAAAGTTTTATAGATAAATAAATTAACTACATTACTTTTAGCGATTATTGAAGACAGAATTGCAACTGTTGGTAATAGAGATGGATCATGACTCATTTTAGCGGGAGCCACGGTACCGGCTCAAAGAGTCAACTCAATTGAACGACGGCTCAATTGAACAGGAGCGAGAGCTCAGAGCGTATGAGCAATGAGAATTCTGTGCTTGCACAATATGACTCCGCCGGTACGGCTCCCCGATACAACTCCCAGCGTATGAATGATCATAAAACTCTTGGTACCGTTACCGCCTCGTAACATGAGATAAATAAGATGCTAGGTAGTTGGTAGGTATAGGCAGTGACGGCTCGTGACTTTTGTGTATACTAGAGTGCTAATATTACAAGAAAATGGTATTATTGATGTTGTTGTAGCTGAAAACCAATTTTTTTTTTCGAAAAATCGATTTTTTGTATAAAGATTTTCAAGAAATCCGAAACCAGCAAAACTGAAATTACCTGAAAATCTTCATACAAAAAACGAATTATAGAAAAAAAAATCTTTTTCAGCTACAACAACATCAATACTTCCATTTTTTGTAGTATTAGCACTCTAATATTACAAAAAAAGTACACCCAAAAGTCACGAGGCGCCACTGGGTATAGGTACATAAATCCAAGTCTAGATGTCTGACTGTCAGACGCCTTCACGTATCTTAGTAAGTAATAAAAATTAATACCGACCTGGATATTTTAATGGCACTATTTTTCTAAAATATCACCTGATAAAAACGGGAAACCATTCAATTGAGCTGTGGTATGGTTTACCGGGAGTCGTACGAATATGAATCATCAAAAAGAGCTAGCTCAATTGTGAACGACTGACTCATCACTAGTTGATACAACAATTAAGTATTTTTCATTCAATTTCAATAACATTTTGTTTGGCGCATCATTTGAGAATCTTATTATTATATGGTTTTTTTTGATAATTGTATCTATTATAAATTGAGTTTAATAGATTTATTGATAAACTTACCCCAATGTCTTTGCCGGGTCTGAGTTACTGGTACAAAGGCTGGAATCTGAGCTGCAACTCTCTGCTAGACCACTAGCAGTGCTTGCATCTTCTGGAATAAGACAACAGATAATTGTAAATATTAATTATTATTGAGATTATTATAAGAGTATTGCGTTTCAAGGTGTCTGTCACCTGTCACAAGATATGTACGTGCTCAAGAATCACTGAATTTAATAATATTATGTTATTATTATTACGGAGTGTAAACATCATATATTATTAAATAATTCATTCGTACCGTGGAATGCAGAAATGGAAGTATGAAAATAACAAACTATGGGGCCGAGGCTTAGTTCTACATACAGTGAAATACGCTTAAGAAGTTCCCACTTAAGAAGTTTTTGCACTTAAGAAGTTTTGTTTTCCGGTCCCTAGAAAATCCATACAAAAAAACTGCAAAAAATACGATTTTTTCCCACATAAGAAGTTTTAACTAAAACTGCTTCCCGCCTAAGAAGTTTGAAAAGTTCAGCGGTTAATCCATCACAAACGAAAACTGGTGGTGAAATATTTCTGAAAATGTCCCTTTTATCTGAAAGTCAGAAAATTTATCACTTTGTTATTATTGTCTGCATCCCATTTATGAGGTTTTAGAAGGTCGGCAGTAAAACTACCATAAACCAAAACTAGAGTGACAAAATTTTTTGTAATACCTGCATCAACTGTAAAGCGCCCCTGAGGTGATATCTCACAAAAGCGGCGCTATACAAATTGTCCAATAAATAAATAGGTATGAAAAAATGCAAGTTTTGTAGCTGGAAACATTAATATATTTTTAATTTCCTCATAAAATTTAAAAATACATAATACTAATAACTATGTGTAAAACAATAGAAAAAATATATATAATTAACATATGGAAAAGGTGTTGGTTATCCAATAAATGGTTCCCGGGGCGGCGGTACCCATACCCACCTTATGTTATTACCCACCCGTCGTATAAATAACACGGGTATATTTATATACGCAGGTTTATTAAATACGTTCGTATGTTTGCGATATTGTATGTATGAGTGGTTCCTTTGCTGACAGTACTTGTCGCAACCTGTCTAGCGGCGAGCCAGACTGCACTCTTCACGCTAGTCTGGAACGGAGAGTTCTATTTGCACATCACTCCTTGTACACGCAGAGTGTCTCTACTATCAATATATTCTCAAATGTACAGTATATTTTCAAAATACGAATAGGTATTAATTATTAAAATTATTAATTAGCAAACTCTGATAGTCTTATTATTATAGCGTTTGGACGGTCCAGGCCCTCTGATTGGTAGAATTCAAATCGTATGTTTCGGGTAAATTCCGCTAACTTGAAAATTAAGACCCGATTTATTACTAAAATAGGATCGCGTCATGTAATAAGAGATTTCTTCAAAAGCATCGTTTCTGCTCATATAATTTTTGAATAATATTGAGGAAAATATGTTTTAGAAAGTTAAATCCATTGGATTAATTAAATTACATTACAGTCAAAATTATCCACAATTACGTTTTATACGACCGGTCGGTGGCCGAGTTGACATCGCGTTTGGGTCCCACCCAGACGTAGTGTGATCAATTCTTCGGCTGGCTAAGTCCTCCATCACAACACAAGCAACATTTTGAGCTTACTGTGGTGGTAGTAGGAGATTTTCAAATATTGTCAGGTTATTCGTAACCAGGGAATGTTTGTCTCTCTTTTTAAAAAAAAAAAAATATATATATTTTTGACGTTTGTAAAGAATCAAACATTCTAAGGTTCTTTGAAAATGTCAATCCCTCCTTTATCGTCCGCTGGAGTAGTTTCCCTATTGGCCGACAAAGCGCATAAGAGCGATATACAATAATAATAATAATTGGATAATTTGTAGAGCGCCTTTCTTGTGAAAAATCACCTCAAATACGTACAATTTCATTTATTCCAACAACCACAATTATTTACGTAAAACTACCGTTTCAATACGCATTTACAAATAAAACAAACATTTGTTTCAACTTAATGACAATAAACAACAACTCTTTGCGTTTACGATTTTGAAAAATATTGATAGGTATTTAATATTATTTACATAAATAATAATTTCGCACAATTTTGACAGAACATTGATATGAATCGCTGGACACGGATAATACGAAATATTTTTAAATAAAAACTTTTGATTTACCTTAATTAATATAAAAGGAATCTGAATGCATTTGGGAAATTTTTAATTTTAGCATTTTAATTTTTAACTACGTAAAATGAAAATTCGCTTTCGTTGTATGGTATTACAGCCGGAATAATTTCTATTGATGACATTTTCGTTTGTTGGTATTCCTAATATGAGTGGCTAGAATTTTTACCATTTACTCTATGCAAATACAAGGTAGGTACTATTTTAGCCGAGCTCTAAAAATAAAATAAAGGTATTTAGGTTTGTTCTATAAATAAAAAAAAAATTAAAAAAGGTTTTTATAGGTTAGGTTAGGTTAGGATATAGGTTAGGTTAGGTTAGGTTAGGTTGGATTATTATAGGTTAGGTTGGGTTATTATAGGTTAGGTTAGGTTAGGTTGGGTTATTATAGGTTATTTTAGGATAGGTTAGGTTAGGATATAGGTCAGGTTAGGTTAGGTTGGATTATTATAGGTTAGGATAGGTCAGGTTAGGTTAGGTTGGGTTAATTTAGTTAGGTTATTATAGGTTAGGTTAAATATAATAATAGCCAAATAAATAATGTATGCTTTTTAAGTGGGCACTATTTTGCCGGAATATTGTATAACATTATTTTTTTTTAAATTTACTTTGTTCAATTGTCTCTATCCGCTCATATCTCAGGAATAACGACAAAAGAAAATGTCATCAACAGAAATTATGTCGGCTGTCATCCCATACAACAAAAAAGAATTTTCATTTTACGTAATTAAAATGGTAAAATTAAAAATTTTCCAAATGCTGTCAGATTCCTCTTATAGAAATTAAGGTAAATCAGAAGGTTTTATTTAAAAATATTTCGTATTTTCCGTGTCTAGCGATTCTGAATATTTACCTATATTAATTTACCTTTACCCATTTAGGCAATTATTCGGGAAAGGTAAAGTTTTACCCAAACAACTGTCATTCTTATTATGCCTAAATTGAACATTTTATTATTCATTACCTCCTTCCTGTTCCGTGTTTTAACAATACATACTCACCCTCTCTCTGTGAATGATTTAATATCTACCTATTAAATGTTACTGTTGTTAGTATCACTTTAACTGCGCAAAGCCCAACTAAGTGCCGCCCGCAGGGCCTAGCAGCAAAAAACCCGTGGAGCGGGTTTTTAACTGCTAGTACTCTTTTATTACTCAAATTTACTATTATTATAAAGATTTTGATTTCATGCTTCTCAAATTCCTCTTCAAAACAATCAACGCATTATAACTATCATCACCTGGTTCAAGGCTTACAAGAAAAATATCACAAAATTGTATATCTTATTATCACTACCTCGCAGCTTGCCACACAAAATTACATATTGATAGGTGGGTCAAATCCCAGCACTGCAAAGAATGGGAGAGGGCACCAATGAATGAGACAATCCAAAGTACTCATAAAAGGACCAGACCCTAGACGAACCAAGAATATACTCGATATGGACAGAAACTCGCTGAGGGAACTGAGGACTACTAACGGGTCACTGCCATCTCAGGAGACACATGCAGATATTGGGAGTGGAAAACACCAATAGATGCAGGAAATGTGAAGAGGATGAAGAGACTCCAATTCACCTATCCTGCCTTGGTGGGAACTAGGCTCAGATACCTGGGGAGACATACAGTAGAACCAGAAGACATAGCCACATACCCAATGACAACCCTGGTGAACTTTATTAAAGGGACTGGGTTGTTGTTAAAGGATTGAGGTAAAATGGGAGATAGCACAATGGGCCTATGGCCTAAGTGCTCACGGGAACTACGTGTAAACCTTCTCCGCTTTTAAAAAAATAAATAAAAAAAATTTAAAAATCACTACCTTGACCACACAAGTCATAAATAATTGCGGAATTGTTTTGGTTTTCAGCTGTAAAATTTTACTTTTCGCAAAACGTGATGCACAACCTGCAGCCCCATTCTTGCGGCCCGCATGTCAATCTCATACGGCCCATTTGGCTATAGAGAAAATCTATATTATTGGTGTAATTCTCGAAAACTTGGCGGAGAAAAAAAATTTTATAGAGCTTTGGTTAATTTATGCGGCATTTCCAAAAAATAAACTGAAATTTCGCATGACTTTTGCAGATTTTATGACAATTTTACATTGTGTCTGATGGATAGCAATGGTTCACATGGTCGACAATCTTACACAGGTAGTGCCATAAAAATATGAAATTCTTGAATAATTATTTTTTAATAACTATTTTTTTAGGCCCAACGACCTATTCATGTACATATTTATAAATTGTGTTGACAAAATTATTTGCTCGGTATATCAGTGAATCGACCTCGTTATAACAGTCAACTACGAAGATAAGGCTGAACTAAAATATTGTTTTGTAATTGCTTTTTATAGCTGTGAACTCGCTATTGCCGTGATCGTTATAACCAAGTTTGACTGTATATATTTTACAAAATAATATATTTAAGGTCACTAGTATTTATGTTCCTTGTTATTCATTCATTTTAAGGAAAGAAAACGCAAATTATATAATGGGAATTAATTACAGTACAGGGATTTGATTATATTACCTTCCAGCTTGGGCGGTGGAGGTGGCACTTGGCGCCCCGGGCGGGCCCCCGTGGGCAACTGCCGCGCGCCCCCGGCCACCAGTGGGTCGAAGCGCACCAGCAGGCTCTCTTTGCACAGGTCGCGGCCCCCACCACTGCCGCAGCTCAGTAGATAGTCGAAGGCGGCTGGGTCTTTGAACACTGCAAATACAATAATGATATTAAAAAATCAATAATTTTAACAGTAATAGTACGGGATCATTGGAAGACGAATACCAACTGTTAAACAGGGAATTGAAGTTAAAATGTTATACAGTCCTGCTGCTGAGAGCTCCATCACAACCTCTCTTTGTGATACATAATTATAAGAAAAAGAGTGAGGTTAAAGTGCAGCTGTCAGTGGTAGTTATGCCTGTGGAACACATCCTAAGACAATCTTAAAATTTTGATGTAACTTTCAAGGGTTTATTTTTGAAGGGACTCATTTCAACTTTTTACAAACATTTGCAGACATTTTGTTAATCATTACTTAGACTGCTGTACCACACCAATTTGAAGATGCCCAAACCATGAAACCGTTTGGGACGAAATAAACAGTAAATAATAAAAATAATTTTAATAACATGTATTTTTTATCTGTGTCTTCTCTTTACATAGAGAAGAGTGTCCGTGGCGGGTGGGCAGCTTGACTTTGATTTTTATACAAATCTACAGTTTCAACCTGAGATTGATGAAATTTTGCACGCTTGTCCTTCAAAACAAGAGGAAGGTAACTGTCTACATGAAATTTCGAAAAATCACCCCATCCTCTATTCTCACCCTTTAAAGCAAAATTTTGATAATTATTGATTGCTTTGCAATTATTGTTTTGCAAACTTGACATTCAAAATAAAAGGAAAAGTACTGTTTACATCTGATTTCGAAAATCTCTGTAAAGCCCGAGCAATGATAATATTATCCCACCAGGAAGGAAGCAATTTACATAAATAATAAATATTAGAGCAGAAAACTTTCCAACATATTGTATAAAACAGACATTGCTCTATTACTCAAGAATAATATTGTCATAATTCATAAAAAAATCTAAAAATGTAATCAGTTATCAGCATCTTTCTAAGAAGCTAGATTGCATTTTCAGAATACAAACGAAAACCAGAATTCCCTTAATATATTAGTAAGTTAATCCCCTCCAAAAGTAAAATCTCTTATTTTAGCGAAAATGCGGTTTTAAAAAAAACGGTACTAAAATCGTCACCTAAGAAAATGATTATTTTCCTCAATCATTAAATCACTATTTAGGAAACAAAATAAAATCGTTTTTTTATTGACAGAGACGAATCGAATTCTTTACTGTATTCGCATAACTGATACTCGATTTTGTTGTTGAATCGATACGCACAAATAATAAAAATAATGGCTACTTTATTTATCGAATCATATACTTCGAATTCACGAAACATTTTTGTTGAACATCTTCGATGAAATGTGGTAGTGATCGTATTTATATAAACGTTAGCGCAAAAAATATGATATGATGGTGAATAGGAAGATTGATGGATAGGTCAAATTCAGGGTGGGTGTTATCAAGTGAAAAAAGTAATGGAATTCCGAAAATTGTTAAAATCCGTTAAGCTAATACGCCAAGGAAAACTTTAAACTAACAGAATCTATTGAAAGATGAATTTACTCGAGCTTCTGATTCTGTACATAGTTGTAACCTTCAATACTTCATTATATACATCCACACGGTGTCAATCAAGATGCTCAAATCGAAAAAAAAACGATCCGTTCATTTCGTTTTTGTTTTTATATAATTTGACCGATTTTTATAAAATTTGACATAAAAAATTCCAACTTCAGACTCGATTTACTCGAAATCGAAAGCTAAAATCAAAAAAGTTGTTACACAAAATAGACTGCAAATGTGATTTAGATTCATCATTTTCCCGCTTGTACTGAATTTCCAGACACCGTGTATATTATAAACATGTGATTCGATGTTGGTAAGTTATTCGGTTGGTAAACAAAAAACATTAAAGTACGTGATTTCGATTAAACGCCGCATAAACGTGAGCATACTGTGGGTAAAGCCCCATTCGCAGTAGGGTGTTTTTGGTACGATGTTTCACGAAATCAGGATTGCTTCGTTAAAAAAGTCGTATATCGTGAATGCGGTGAAGTGTTCGTAAAATTTCCTTTCTACACGAATCCAATCGAACGGCGAACGACCTATAATAATGACCTTCCTCTATCCGCGAATAGTTTCCGGCGGATGGGATAGGCAAGACTACTCACGTTTACTAGTCGGAAACCGCAGCATTTAGCAGGCGGCCTTCAATACATAATAATTAATAATGTGAAGTTTCACGAAAAATAAACGGAAAACTTCCAAAAAAAATACACGTGTTGTGTTGTCAAAGCAGCCGAGCACTTGCAAAACTACGCAACTAATGGGTTCGAACTCCCGCCTAGTGATACAATGCTGCGTATACATTTGCGAACCGAAACGGGAGCCGAGCACCTAATTATGGGAAAAGAACGAATGAACAGCAAATGGCGCGAAACGCGCCTCTTTCCTTTCTCGTAATTCGAGGCTTGACTCAGCATTAGACGACAATATGTAGGTACCTATCTACCGATAAAAATAAGAGTATCTCACAAAATATTGACGAATTTATTGTAGATTGGCGCAGACCAGTGAAAAATCAGTGGATATTATAATTGCAAATTCGAAAAAGAAAATCAAAATAGTTTTCTGTTAAAATATATTATATTACTAGCTTTACACCGCCATGCATTGATGTGGCATATGTCTGTGCAGATAGATAAACAATAGCGCGTGTTGCTTTTATGTCAAACAGATGGAGCTGTTTTAAAAAAGCACGTTTGTCCAACAGATATTTAAAAATAAAACATGATTTTACTTGTCACAGGTGTAATCTATAGAGTATATGTGTTAAATGTAATGTTGCGTCAAAATTTCAAAGCAATCGGTGAAGAACTTTCGGAGATTTAAGATTTTGAATAAACGAACATTTATATTTTTAATTATATAGAAGAAACTAGGTAGGTCCCTAATTTATCTCTTGTCTGAATTTTTTATACAATTAGTTTAAATTTTGAAAATGACAAATTCAAAGCAAACACAAGTTACAGAGTTCATTAAACCAGAGTTACAAACAAACACACAACCGAAATTAATATTTTAGATTCTACGAGTAATTTCGCAGCGTTATAAAACAGAAATCACATAAAAATAATATGCATTTGCAGAGTACATTTTAAATCGATGATCAACTAAAATCAGCTAACAAGTGTTAATCTTCGTAACCATTAACAGATTATTTTCGAACTTCTCATTATTACTACTACTACTGACTGACAACTGACAAAAAGTTGTTTATTCTAGTTTGAATGCAGTCCTACTTTTATCAATCAAATAACAGCTACTAATTATAAAGATCGTCACCGTAATCACTAATCACAAATTGCAGCAATTTACAGGTCAAAGGCAAACAAAATTCCGGCTTTTGAATTTATCAAAGGCGTATCGTATGTACGGTGCGAACGCCTCTTTCGTATTAATCGCCTGCCATGGTACAAAACACAATAGTACCTACTTGTGCATTTACACATAAGGGGGATTACTGAACTGAGCCGGTACGGTACGACACGGCACGGCCCGTATAAATGCACAATGCACCCTAAGCCCCCAAACGGGCATATTATAGACAGTGACCTCACCACACCCGTAGATTGTGGTGATTGTCCCCATTGTCTGGCAAGATGAAAACTCTCTACGAAATAAACAGAGAGAGTAGTCGCGGTTTTCAGCGCGAAGGATATTGTCTCCGAGGTGGGAAAGCGCCAAATGTCTAAGTTTTACCACTGAATATATAAAACAATAAAAGTGTGTTGTGGGCGTGTCGGCCTGCCCGAACTACGCAAAAAAAAATTATTTCGTCGGCAAAGTAGACTTTTTAAATGCACTTTTATTTATCTACTACAACATGATTTATTCACATTAATTGGAAAAAAATATATGAAAACTGCACATAGTGACTTTTAGCAAACAACAATGAGCGGTAAAATATTTTTTCTCACAAGAAGAAATGTTTTAGTGATTTTTAGGTATAATTTTTTTAGGAGTAGGTATTTTATGTGCATTTTCGCACATCATCCCAATTTCAACAATCATTGGTATTACGTGCAATACTATAAAAAAGTGTTATTCAACATGATGACTTATTTACGATATAAAGTATGAAAAAATATGTGGATTGTGACTTCTAACCCGCTTTTGACAAAAAATGTCACTTAACGACATCTGGCAGTAACGGCAGCGGTGAAATTGATAAACTAGTCCCAGCGAGAGATCGTGCGTGACTTCATCGTTCTAGTATCTTATGTCTTTTTCGTTTTCAAACAAGACGCGTGAGAAGGAAGAGGACGGATGTCGATAACGTCCGTAATAATAATAATTGGATGACTTGTATAGCGCCGTTTTTGTGCAAAATCACCTCAAGGGCGCTGTACAAACTTATAATACATTTCTAGAGTGATCTATGTTATTACTTAACTATTTATTTATAAGAACTCTCGCTGGGACCAGTTTAGTACATTTTCAAAATATCTAAATTCTTCTTTCATGAACAGCTAGCGGGCATGGAGAAAAACGAGTATTATTGATTTATTAAATAAAAGTTTAACAGGAAATCAATTCATTCGTTACCTGCAGTCCCGTTTTTAACCGGATTACGAATAATTTGAAAAGATTCTTAATAAATTAGCAATATTTTATATCAGTAAGTTATATCTGTGTGCAAATTAAAAACTTTTATGTAAATTGGCGAAGTCAGCTTTCTTTGAAATCGATATAAATCACTTCTAGGGATTATTTGTTCAGCGAGTACTAGCCGGCGGGAAACCAAAGAAATGAGAAAATCGATTGACTTAAAAAAGAATACGCCAAGATTGTATCGAGCAAACGACGCTCCATCTGTGTGTGGTTAAAGTTTTAGTTAGAGTTAAGAGTAAAATGTTGACTTATTTGGCGGCGCTATAGTAGGACGCTTTTGTGGATATTGGGTGGATGAGTGATGGGAAATGTCGGGGTTCAAATCGCTCGGGAAGGATTTCTCTCCTCGGGTTATTTATAAATAGCTCTGGCCGTAAAGGACCGTCCCGTGTCCCATGTGGCGGCGCGAATATTTTAGAGTTATTTGAATTTCTCTTTGTGGGACTACCACAGAAGTTCTAGTGTCCGAGAGCATTAGGGGCCATGACACAGCTAAATGGTCAATGTTGTGAAGCGGAAAGAAATTGGGGGAAACGAGAAGTTACTTAAAATATCATTGATGTATTTTTAGATAAGACATGAAGCGAAAAAATATGTTCCACTTTTGTACGTCCAATTAGTCTGATCCGGCCTCCAACGCTTCCAACGCTCTAACGCCGAACGGTCGGAAACTACAAAATACGATATAGGCGCAGTGCACACCGATTATCGCTAGTGGAACACATTTCGGTGAGATATTAGTAAGCAATAACGTCTCTAATTGTGTAGCTGTGCTTAAAATTGGGGTGGTCCGGTGGACATCCAAATTGATATAGACTTACGGTAGCATGAAATCTGGGTATCATTTCGACGAGCGGGAGGCAAGTCAAGTGAGCATATTTACTGGCACCGGGAAGGTTCGAGAATGCTTTTTGACCGCCAAAGAGCGCGAATTGAAATAACTAGACCCAGTTCATGGGGGGTCTGAATGTTCATTTTTAACCGAACCGCCGAGCGTACCGACGCTAAAAGTGAGTGAGGTGACTACATTATAACACATTTGTAAAATTGATAAAAAACTAAATTGCGTAACAAAATATTCAACTTTGGAAACAAGCCCTAACTTTTGTTTACTCGATTTGGGGTTTGTAGTAAATGGACTAGTAATTTGTAAGCAGATTTTATTTTCGGGGAATAAATCAGTGCGAGTCATTGACAACTTACAGAAAGGCAAACAGTCACGCCTCTCCCCGCTCCTCGCAACTTGGTTTGTCCCCCTTTCCTCGATGGGGCTAGTCAATAAATTTGGATGTATATACACAGCGGGTACCGACTTACTACCATTTCAACACAGACTATTCATTTTAATGAAGAGGTCTGCACTAAAAATCTTACTTATTTTTCATAAATTAATTTTAAATGGCCTATGTTCACATCTGCATTTGCCAAGTGCTCCCAAAATCTCCCTCCTCTGTCTTCCCTGCCACCTTTCCCACCCGCTTCAATCATATTCTGATATTCTTTAAAAAATCAATATTGGGGACGTCATAGCCGTAATGGCTAGGCAGTTGAGAGTGTTGAGAAAAAAAAACAGCAAAAGACATTTCAAGGAATTTTCAGATGGAAAACCCATTTAAATATGTGTCCCATTTACACTTATCGGGTTTTAAACCGAAGCCTCTAAGCTTTAGCGCAGAACATTTTACTTCAACATTAAGTACGCTCCTTTCAGTTTACTCGTGATATAATAATAAAGTATTCAAATAAAATCTCGGCACGCAGAAAATAATGCCAGTGACGGCTCGGGAATTCGCAAGGGCGTCGTGATAAATGGTTTAAATAGACGCATGAACTAGCTAGCCGTCCGGCAATTTTCATCTCAGCCAGATCATCACTCTGCTTTCGGCGGATGCTGCAAACGGAAATGGTTTAAATAAAGATTTGAAAAATGTATTTTTAATAGAATACACAATGAAAAAGTATTTAGCGAAGCTGCCGTGTTCTGATCGGACAAGACATAAAAATATATTATAGCTTGATTCATAAGGGTTTAATACAATTGGACAGTCAAAATATTTCTACTATGACTGGTACGAGTACAGTTCCTGGTTGAAGCATGCAGGATGAATAAAGATCTGATATAGCCAACACCCGATAGAAGAGATTACAAGAAGAAGAATTTAATAATTAATAATGAGACGATCCGAAGCTCTGTAGGGACCCAGCTTTCACAGTTTAAGAAACACTATAAAATTAATATAAAAATGATTAGGAAAAAAGTATTATATTCGATCGTGTTACCAGTTTTAAATCTAAGGCCCCTCCCACTCACGCTATTCTATCGTCCAACATGTCTGTTAAACAGTTGCAATAGTTGATAATTATTACATGGTGACATATTTACCGGGCGGCTAACGATAACTTTATAGGTTCTATAAAATTCCAGGAAAGAGAAACACAGCTTATTATTTACAACTGTTTACACGTTTACGTGAGGCTAAGGAAACAGATACACTCGGCCGTACTTGAATAGTAAAACGTGTTCTCTCCATAATAGTGACATTGACTAACGACAGTGCGATATTTTTTTGGAGAAGCAAGTCTTTGAAACGAACCCTTGTATGGGTGTGTATTTATTTAAACCATATGCAGAGTAATTGACTTAAAAGGTCAAATAATTCACTGAAGAATGGCAAGTACGTGATTCTGCAGACCTCACAAACGTTATTTAAGGTTATTCATTTATGGTTGTAGGAAATAATTAATTTCAAATGAATAAAGGCTGAAACCGAACGAGTCTCGAATTAAGTTTTAAAACGACACACTTAAAATAATAACGAATATATATAAAACCCAATAACTAGGCAATATTAACCGTAAATCTGTTTGATTGAACCGGCAAAAGATCTCGAAAGTTTATCTAAAACTTGCTTTATGAAATTTGAACAGCTTTTTCGAACTGAAAGTTCTAAGTCAATTGTTCACGTTGTCATTTCCATTACGAGCTGTGTAGTTTTAAATATCATAACTTCCAAATACGCCGTTCGTTTCATCACCATTCATCCATAAAATTACCAACCAAACCGGGTAGCAAAGTTTGAATCCTGCGGTGTCCTCCGATAACATCGCAAAATCATTCGTGAGACCATTTTTACTACATATATTTTAAACATTGGTACATGGTTATCTACTTTCCAAAACAACAATTCTGCTAAAAAAATGAGCTGTGAGATAATTAAGTAAAGTCAAGTAAAAGGTAGTTAAGTATCGTATTGGCTTCACTAAACAATGTCAACCGGTAACAAATTAGTTTCACAGATAGATCCACGTAAATGGAAGATGCTAAATGGGTCAGGCTCGCCGTAAACTAACGTTTTAATACGTCCAACGGCGTAACGATTGCCGATAGGAATTTAGGCGAGCTAAGAAGCGACGAGTTTTCAATACTAAGAATTATTGTTGAACGAGTTACAGCAATTCGCAATGGAAACGCGTTTGATTGATACAATAATTGTTGTACAGTGATGTTCCGATTTTGCACCCTTCGATTATGTACATTCCGGATTATTATTAATTACAATTATAAAACATTCACACATTATTAAACAATTCTAAAAGTCCACAACCTTCACTCCGCGGACTATTGATTCTACTGGTGTTGACACAATGTAATGTGTACAATTCTACTCCTTATTCTTATTAATTAGAACCTGTTCCGTCGCTGGACCACATTTTTTTACAAAACTTGTATTAACTACTATTTTATTATTTTTTTTTTAAATCCATCTATAAAAAATATAATTTTAATCAGACGTAAATAATGGCTGTATTTGTATCGATATACTCACGATAGCATTGTGCATATTCATCTTAACCTAACCTAACCCGACAGATAAAACGTATGTGGAATGAGCCATATGAGGAAAATAGGCGATAGGTTAAGTAAGAAGAGGGACAAGCATATCTGCACAAGAAAAAACTTGCAATTTTATTTATGTACCCATGCAGATTTTAATGCAATTACTAAAAACAAATTTCAGAAACACTTTTCCCGGAGTTCAAATCCCGCCGTAGCAAAACACATTTCAAATAAATATTGATTCAATACAGCTATGTTTATTTGCATCAGTTTCATTTCCAAAATTCAATTTTATTTTCGGTAGTTATTATTTATTTGGTACAATATTTTTTTACATTTTAAGTTTTCCAGTAATGTTGGCCTCACTGGGTGGCTTGCCCGTGCTGAGGCCTTCATTTTATAATATGAAAATATAATCTACACAATACATTTAAAGAGAAAATAATACATTTAAAATTAAAAATACATAATAATATATTTAAAATTAAAAAAGAATACATTGAAAATAATCTTGTGTGTTTGTGAGTGATGTGTGTTTATATTGGTTTTGTGTGTTACGTGTAGGTTTTATTTTTATTTTATGCTATGAAATTTTGGTAATATTGTCTTTTTTGTTCTTTAATCCATTTTGTAATTTTGATAATAATTAATAGTTCCGGATTATCCATTACTCTCAGTTATCCGACTCTTCCGATTATCCGTTTAGGTTTGATAATCGAAATTCTACTGTAACGTCATGTTGCAAGCTGCAGTTGTTGGTTGTATTGTATGTAATTATGCGCCTATCGCGAGCTATGTCAGCCGTCTACGTGAGCTATTATACCAATGTGTTTAATAAGAGGTCTGTGTCGGAATGACGAAAAAACTGTAGGCCTCGAGGAGGTAATGACAATTTGTACGCCTCAATGAGCCTACCTACGTAATAATTAAAATGATGATCAAATCATTAGAAACGATAAAACGAGTCTCGGGCTAGTCAATAAAATACATTTGCTGGATAAATATTATTCTACGTATACATACGCGAGCCGAACTGCCGAGCTGAATTTCAACTTATGGGAAAGGAACGAAGCAACCGCAAATGGCGCGAAACGCCGCTTGCAGATGCTTTGTTCCATTCCAGTAATTCGTAACTCGGTTCGCAAATGTATTCGTACCATTATACGCTCGAAAGCAGATCATTAAGGGTAAACGTAACGTAAGTCATAATATACGCGTTCATAGATGGCGATAATTTAATTATTTTATGAAAATACTAGTGGACTCCACAATGCTTCACTATTGCTAATGTCTTTTTCGGGGGTCTCTGACTTCTTCCGCCATTCACAACTATATACCGCAATGTTACTGTTAAAAAACTACATTACATCAAGCATTCATAGGGCGTTACCAACTTCAAACCACTCTCTAAACACTCCTGGCACTAATAAGAACAAACATTTTAATTTTCAGCGATATCGCTCGACTACTTTTCGAGTTTTGCGAACATAAGCAGGCTAATGTATTATATGTATATTAAGATAATATATACCACACGGAAACGGACGCATCAATTTGTGGCGTATTTTAAAAGCAATGTAGAAAAAACGATGCGTGGATATTTAAAAATTCAACTACAATAATACAAAACGTTTTTATTTTGTTCCATATTTTTCAATAGTTGAATGTCGGGTCGATTATAAGCAACATTATAAATACATCGCTGTAAAATAATGTAGGTACTTTGTGATTACATCCAATTTTCATCAGACAATAGAAGATTAATTCAAGGCACGATTTGGATAATAGCCGATATGATAATTACTAGCAGATTTATGATTACAGTAACGGGGGCGGGTCTCTAAAATGTGTCAATGAAAAATCTCAAGAACGTGAAATTTTGTGATAATATCGTGGGGTTACTGCCAAAAGTTGGTAACTTACAACAAACATGTTTTGGAGTAAACTCAATGAAAAAGTTTGGTCTTCATTATGAAGTCAGAGTTATTTTTTTTTAAATCATTAGAGTGAATCACAATATTTTATTGTAAATTAATTATTAAAAAAATGAAATTACAAAGCTTTATAATACAAACAATTTTATAGCAAAAAAACCTCCTTAACAACATAAGAGGGTACAAAAACTTGTTCAAGACATAGATTATAATACATAAACTCAAAAAACCATAAAATGTAGTTACCATCTTTTGGAAGAAACCCCACGATATACATATACTATTAAGTTGGCATGAAACTAACCTTGGTGCAGATATTAAATAAGATATCATAGATTAACAATTCGGTATTTGAAAAGTTTAGTGTCGTCAAGTTTGCAATAAAACAGTCGTAAACATTAACCCCCTTTCTAATAAACGCGGTGTAAATATTGCGCGGCGCGTAAGGTCGGAACAGTGGAAACTTAACTTATTACCGCGAAGTTTGTGGAATTAAAACAGATTTAAACCAGGCTTAAGGCCGGCTTTACCACACCAACGTTGAACGGGCGTGTAAGAATCTAATCAGTAAGATCAATGCAAAACCTTTTACATTACACACAAAATAAGCACAGGTTTCGTCCAAAATACGAATTCAAAAACATAGAACAAACAACATGACGTCCTTGAATAACTACTGGATTTGACAGATGAATATTTCAAAGCTCCACAGCTCATAATAAATCAAATAAAATAGCATCACGAGATGAAAATAGTTTCACTGACCTTGAAATTCAAGTCAGAAATTTTTTTGACGCTTGAGCTCGTTTTGCTGCTTCTCACATCCAAATGGATCCATTATTGTTTTATCTAAATAATTCTAATTGTCGTGGCATTGATGCGTTTTATTATGTCCATGCGATTTTAAACAAATACGCATGAAATCAATAAAGTTTATAACGTTTCAGTACGTCAATGCATATCGCAGAACTGACCGTGACGAGCGCCTTGAACACAGCTCAACTGACAATCGATCGACAGAGTCAATCATTCCCCGGCGACATTCACAATAATTAAAATTATCCATTTCATTGACTTCGAGAACCTCGCATATCCTTTTTTGGATCCTGTTGGGATCTGTCTCCCTTCCGCATCTGCTAAGGAGAGATGACCGTATCATATGGTTTATTTACAGCTTTACAGAATCTCCATGAAAAATGGGCATTGATTGGTTTTAAAATGAGAATAAACACAAATTGATATAAACATCCTAAATCGACAAAAAACAAACAAAAAATTTTTTTTTTTACAAAGTTGTTGCACATCAACTGTGAATGGGAAACCGGTGTCCTCCATACAAAAATATATAAAACAAATTAAAGAGATTTTAACCCTTAAGAACAAAGAAACTGTTTGAAGAATAAGTTCAGAATCGCTTGCACTAAATATTGCTTTAGAAAATACGTTTTATTTTATGTATGCAGCTTCTCTCGAGGCTTTGGAAAAAATAAAGTTTTGAATGAGAGTGGGATTTGGTGGTAAAAATTAGTACCATAGTATAGGAAATTTTTATGCCCAAATGTTGTATTTGTAGTTGCTTGTTGGATATGTTTTTGCACCCTGAGATCTAGTATTTCGAATTTACGTGTTAGTTGTTATTTCATGTGCTTTGTATTTATGAATGTAGAGGAGTATTGTTATTACAGCCACCCCAGATCAGCAGTTCTTCCAATCTCAATACGAACAGGACAAGCAAGGAATGATATAACATTTTAAGGCGATGCACTACGTAATAATGCAAAATCATGTGTTTTTGGTTAAAATATTTGGTCGCCTAGAAATGTTTCAGATGCTTTAATTAAATACTGCGAGTAAATACATCTTGGCCTTTGAAATAATCTAGTATTTTTTAGATAAGTATTTTTATAAGCCCAGAAAAAAATTATGTAAAGGCCTATGAAAACTTCTTTAAAGTTCAAAATCTCCTACTTACGAACCCATTTTCGGTTATGGTTTTATTGTATAATGTGGAAAATAAAATTATTTATAAAATGATCGGAAAAAATTTAAATATTTATGCCTGAACATCCACAAAATAAAATAAAAGGCACTTTTTGGCCATGTTTTTTTCTTGCATAAATCAAAACAGGCGGATGGTGTTATGCGGGAATTTAAACCTTATCGCCATTTACGTAAGGGTTATTATTGATAGCGGCTCAATTTAAAATATTACACGACGTAGTGCATCGCCTAAAGTATTCCTTGGGCGTCCCCGACCTTATCGCCGATTGATAGCGGCTCGATTTAAAATATTACACGACGTAGTGCATCGCCTTAACAAAATGGCGTTGTCCAGGAGATAATATTAAAAGAAACAGTGCGGCAGAACTGGGTTGCTCACAAAGAAGTCTGTTACTCAGCGATTGAAGGTCGATGGCCATATGGGTGAAGAGCTTGGAGCTCTATAATATAGTCCATATACTATTATCTCCAATCAACACTTCATTACTAACAGATGAATCCATAAAGACATACAGCAGGAGCCAATATACCTAATACGGAATGCAATGATCGAAGAACTAAAGTATTTAATACGTTTTTTTTTTATTATTCACGTGTTATCCGATTGATAACAAAAATAAACAAATCAGCCAATAACGGTTGAAGAAGAGAAGCAGAGATCGTCCACAGATAAGACAGGCTAACAATTTGTATGGATATTTAAGTTTAGCCTGATAAATTATTATTATTGCTAATACTAATTTATCAGGCTAAATTCGGATAGAGCCGCCGATAGGCAAAGCTGAAGACTTTCGAGGGAGGATTTTGTCAAAGCTGGACGCCAGAAAACCGATGAAAAAATACCCAAAAAGTTAGCTTCAAGGTGAAACATATGAACTTGCCACGTATTTTTATAACCCGGAGGCTGGACGTTTGACTGTTACCCATGACTAAGACGTAGATCGCTGGTGCATATGTGAATAATAATATTTTAATTTGTAATTGTGATATTTTGTGTAAATTGTAGCTATTATAGTGTTAGGTAGATAGATGTCTGGTAGGGTGACACGAAGTCGCCACATGAGTGAATGAAGATTGACAAACTTCGTGAAATTTAATATCTCCGCTTCAGTTCCGACTATTATGTACACGGAGAAAAATTACTGATGGTAATTTCTTATGAATCTCATCAAATTATTCATAAACCGGTTAAAAACGGGATTACAGGCCCTTAACGAATGAATTGATAGGTTTCCTGATATTTTTTTACTAAAATACCAATAATGCATTATCACGAGTCGAAAAAAGTATTCATAAAACTTGTAACATTTTCACATTTCGTCATTATTTATTATTATTATTACGAATTTACTAAAAGTTTATCAAGAAACGACCTGCAATTCCGTGTTTAACCGGATTACTAACAATTTGAAGAGATTCTTAATTAATTAGCAATACTCAATTTTGTACGTGTATGTGCAACTTACTATTTCATCAAAATGAACTGTCATTTTGACGACATACCCGGTACAGAGTGAACTTAGCTCGCTGTCCCATGGTTGCCGACCCAACGGGACGACGGTCGAACGGACAGTCTTTTCACCATACATTCCATTAACGCAGAAACTTTTGTCACAATCATTTTAGTGCATCCTCCACACTTCTCCGTTCCTGTGCAAGTGCAACAAAGCGTAGTGAATAGGTACTCCTAACTGGCCAACTCAACATTAGTCAGAAGCAATCGAGAATAGAAACTAAGAAATATCATGAAAACAATAATTAAAATACATTTTGTACTTTATAATTATAACAAATCATCATAGAGTAGAGAAATTAATTGCCCGTATGATTAATAAATTTAACGAGATTATTTATTGAATTAACGACGGGTATTTAAACCATTTCACGTATCGCAAGATACCAATTAAGAACTCGATACGACAGACTGTCATTTTAATGCAAATCAAAAACATGGCTGGATGTAATGTTTTATAAGGAATTGCGTTATTTTCAGATCAGGATCGACCTGAGTCAGTACTGAATACATTCTTTTAACTTCAAGGCGATGCCATACGTAATAATGCAAAATCATGTGTTTTTGGTTTGAAAATTTGGGCGCCTAAAAATGTTTCAGATGCATTAATTAAATACTGCGAGTAGAATACATCTTGGCCTTTGAAATAATCGAGTATTTTTTAGATAAGTCTTTTTATAAGCCCAAAAAAAATTATGTAAAGGCCTATAAAAACTGCTTTAAAGTTCAAAATCTCCTACTTACGAACCCATTTTCGGTTATGCTTTTACTGTATAATCTGGCAAATTAAGTTATTTATAAAATGATCAAAAAAATGTAATATTTATGCCCGATCATCCACAAAATAAAATAAAAGGCACTTTTTGGCCATGTTTTTTTCTTTCATAAATCAAAACAGGCGGATGGTGTTATGCGGGAATTTAAATCTTATCGCCATCTACGTAAGGGTTGTTATTGATAGCGGCTCAGTTTGAAATATTACACGACGTAGTGCATCGCCTTAAGTTAGTGGTAGGTACTGCCATCCCTCGTTGGTAGAACTATTCTTCGAGATCATAAAAGTACAATATGAGCTTGTACTCAGCGCCCTCGTGATTTTTTCACAATAACGGCGCTATCCACATTATTATTATTATTATACTCAAAAGATGATAAAACTATACCGCACATTGTTATCAGAAATCACACCTTCAAGAGAAATAAATATTAAATTTAATAATTGTATTAAAATAGTGTCTTTATCTAGCGAACAACGACGCTAGACAAATAATTTTAAGTTGAAAAAATTACAAAGATAAGATTTTTTAAACGGTAGTTGGTTCACTGTGCTCAATTAAACTTTGTAAAAAACACGTTCCGATATGTTATTAATTTTCACAGGTGTTCAAAAACCACGTAGATAGATATATGCACGTATTTACGATAAAAATGCATTTCAGCAAATGGCAATAAAATTGCTTACCATTTTTTCGCACTTTGTACGCAACATAGAACATAAAAGACAATGCTGTATCAATTTTCGTTTGTTATTGACAATAAATTATAATAGCGATTATAAAGTGCTCAATTTCATTATATCGACTATATGACGTCTCATCTCGACTATTCGACATCTATATTTGCTCCTAATATTCTTATGTCTGCACTGGACGTTTTTGAAAGGAAAATTTTGAGGCGCATCTTCGGACCGGTTCTAGAAAATGGATTTTGGCGCAGACGTTATAACAATGAGCTCTATACTCTGTTTAAGGAGCTAAACGTCACAAAGTTCATAAAACTGGGAAGACTTCGGTGGCTAGGTCATGTGGAGAGAATGACATTTCATTAGATCGACTATCTGACGTCTCATCTCGACTATTCGATATCTATCTTTGCTCTTATTTAATTAGATCGACTATCTGACCTCCCATCTCGACTATTCGATATCTATATTTGCTCCAATTTCATTAGATCGACTATCTGACGTCTCATCTCGACTATTTGATATCTATCTCCGCTCCAATTTAATTACGAAATGAACTAACGAAGGCAAAAGCATCAAATAATATTATAATTTAATTACTAATATAAAAACACAACATCGTTATGGTTCAAAGTTAGGTTAGTTCAGTAAATGTGCTTCTGGAACTCTTACATTCTTGAAAAACAGTCCAGTAAACATAAAGTAAACTTTGACAAACTTTGCAAGCGGTCAAATAACAGTATTTTTCAAATCCATCCAATTTTGTTGTACCCAAAATATCAGTAGTGGCGACGCCCCCGAATGCAATGTTAAGTGTGTCGAACTGTAGGTAGATACTCGTACATGATGTGTATTTTAACCGAGTGATAGCAACGACTGTAATGAGTAGATATTGTCCGTTGAAGTCACAGTCGAGATGCGTTCAGAAGAAAACCACGCGAAATGGGTTAATTAAATTCGTCTGCCGCGTGAATTAAGATAATAATATATAAGATACCGAATGATGTCCGTAGGCATAGATATGAAATACAAAGGATCGAACTGGAAGCTGGGATAAATAGCACTGTCTGGAATAGCCTGGTATATTGGTTAACCAGACTACCTAAGAAATTCTTACTTCTAGACTAATTTATGGTGCTGAAACTGTGGAAGTCAAAGTAGGTACTGTGCAAAACACGCGGAACACGGTTTTGCTTAAAATTTGTAAATCGCATCCAGATGATGAAAGTGACCTAATGCAGAACAGGTCATTTTTCACAACATCCATTTCACTTTAAATCATTGATAATAATATAATACAGAAGTAGTAGTAGTAAAGAATTTTTTATGATTTTTCTTTCCTGATTTCCGAGTTTCTCGGCAACAGAGGCGAGGAAAATCGATTACATAACGATAATTTTAATCAACTTTGATTAATTTTGAGCCTCAGAAGACAAAGGTTGGTTGTGACAATTTTGTTCGAGAAAAAGGAATTAGTAAAATAATTCTGAACGCAGAAAGCTTGAACACCGGACGTTTTGTGTTAACCTAACCTAACTTCGTTGATCATTGTCGTAGGCTAACTACTAATCTTATACTCCTGTGTAGATAATGAATACACAAAAAGCGTCGCATAGATCCATCAGTGTTTTCTAGTAAAGAAAGTGCTATCCTACTTTATTATTTTTCAATGTTAGCAACTAATTTCAGTTGAAACAATCAGGAAAGCACGCTGTACAGAAAAGCGTCGCATAAATCCTACTTTCACAAAAAGTGTTTTCTAATAACGAAAGGGCTATCCTAGTTTTTCATTTTTCAATGTTCGCAACTAATAATTTAAACGAGTAAAGACTGCTGTACATTCGTCAAACAACAAACGCCTTGAAATAGGTTGATTGACTTCAACCGGTATAGTAACTGTACCAGTCAGTGGCCATATTAAGATAATTCGTTCTGAAAAAATGCGCGCAACTTGAGATGTTTTTGCCACAGTAAAAAAAGATTCATCCGCGTGCGTGCGGGCAAAGATAATATTATAGACACTGAAGAGATAGACCGATATAAGTGTATTGTGGGCGTGTCTATGCGCAAAGAAGTAATTCGTTCTTCAACATATAATCAATTTGATTAAGGAGTCGAAAGTTATTCATTTAAATAACGACAACCATAATTAGTAATAGGTACGCAGATGTAGCGGATCTGTTTAACTGCACAGAAGCTAGGTACAAAAAGGCTTTAATATCATATCTTTCAAATCATGACCAATAAAATGTAAGTCTACTCATACTTACGTAAAAAGTCAAATAAATATGTATATAAAATGAACTGCCTGGGGCAACTGAGGAAACTTGGGTCAATAATAATATTCAATACGGTGAACCAATAACTTTATTGGCATTTACCTACTTTCAACCAAAACCTGAAAATAAATGCATACATTTTAGCTATTGTAATATATTATATTATGTATCTATACTATCATATATTTCAATCAATACTAATCTAACTTAGTCTACCTATAAGTTTTGCATGTACTTGTATCTCTAACTTTTTATATCCATCTAGAGTTTCTGTTAATTGTATATTTTTTGATGTCACTGTTTATAATTTACTGTATATGGTATATTTTATCCCGTTGATATTAAAATTAACAACCGTTTTCTTTGAAATCGTTACAGATCAGATCTATTCTATCGGTTTTTTTAAACATTAACTCCACACAATGGGATTGCTGTGTTGAGGATCTTTTTGAGTAGAGAAATGAGTGAACTTGGGTCTTGAAGAGACCCAAGTTGTAGGAGGGTGGAAAAACAGACGTCGGCAAATAATGTCAACCGTTTAAAAACGATGGGCACATGTTTGTGTCTAGCTGTGCACTTGCATCGAATGTATCAAAGACATTAATAATTTTTCGGAGCATCTTCCATTGAAATTGAAATTATCAGTAGACCAAACACAGCTCTTCCATTCCCACCTGACGTCATTGTTCTAAAAACTGCAATCATTTATGTTAATATGCCAATTAAATCGCTCGTTCGTATTAAAAGCGCAGTTATTTACGAGCAAACCAAAATAAATATGTAACAAATATGTTGATCATGTCTGCATCAATCTCATATCCGTTTCATCTTCTTGCAAACAAAATATAAAATTTAATGGTCAATCAATAAGATGATCTGGCTTATACCAAATAATGGTTGTATGTTCAATGTCCAACTCCTATTGGGTACTCGAATACATACCAAAAGGTTGAGAATTTTTAAATATATGTACCTAATGTTGGTAAAGCGTTCATACTTGGTTTGCCGCCTACGCGGACGATGACCGTAAGCGTATGGGTCATTATGACCAAATGTATGAAGAATGGAGACGAAGCTGGAACCACTTGAATTTTTTTCAGTTTTTCATTTTCTTTTTCAAGTTTCATTTAAGTCAATTATTTGTCAAAATATTGAGTCTTGTAGTAAAATTCAACGTTGCCACGGAAGATTGAGGCATTTAAAAGTTGATAAAGGTGTAGGAGTATCCTTAAAATACCTTGGAAAGATAGGGATACAAAAAGTGGATACCTACCTAATTATGGTAGATTTTTAGAGATGTATTACAGACTGTGTTCATTTACTACTAAACAGTAACAAAAATGCATTATATACAGGCTTTTCCAATAAGAGGTGTTATTTTGATATTCAATAGTAAAAGATCAATGATTTCGTTGCTTGTGTGGCACGTAGCGCCGTCTTGTTCAAAGTAAACGTTTTCCAGATCAATACCATCCAATTCCGGCCATAAAAAATCATTAATCATCTCTCGATAGCGCAATCCATTCACCGTAACTGTTGCTCCAGCCTCATTTTCGAAAAAGTAAGGTCCAATGACTCCGCCGGACCATAAACCGCACCAAACAGTCACACGTTGAGGATAGAGAGGCTTTTCAACAATAACTCTTGGGTTTTCCGATCCCCAGATGCGACAATTTTGCTTGTTGATGAAGCCACCGAGGTGGAAATGGGCCTCATCACTCAAGATGATTTGCATTTGATTCACTCAAGTGAATTTTAATAATTTAAATGCGTTGTTGAAGCGTGTATCGTTCCATTTTTATTAATGGCGTAGTTTCTACTTGTCAAATGTCAAAAAATGACAGCTTCAAAAGTAACATCTACCGAAATAGCGGGCTATTCAAAATAACACCTCTTATTGGAAAACCCTGTATATACATAAAAGTTACCATACGGTAAGTTCTTAAGCCTAATACGAAAAAAAGTATGAGATGAATTATTGAGAAATTATTTCTCTTGAAACATTTAAGGTTACTGTTGAAGATATCAAGAGTCATGTTGTTTAGCAGCACCATACCCCGTGTCATGCTGTGCTGAGCCAATACATTTGTTCGGCCATGTGCCATACATAGCAGATCGTGGTGCCACCCCTGGCAGTGGTTGTTTGGTACAGTGGATGTTAAAAGAAGGAAACTCCAGTCTTGGTGATTTCACGGAGCGGCAGATACAAGATAACCCAAACGATGATCTCGGGGAAGATTGGTGAAAATCTACTGTACGGGTGTAATTTTGTGCTGCTGTGTTCAGAGTGAAGATTTCCCTGATGATAGCCAAACTCAAATAGAAGAGTGTACCAGAAGAAGTAATACATTTCTCGTTTTGTTATTTTTCATTCCCCTTCAAACATGAAGATTACATTACAAGAGAAAAAAATTAACATGGGTAAAACAAGATAATATAATATATGTACTGCATACAAAGTCGATTGAACTTGAGCGCAATTCAAAGCGACTTTCGAATGCGTCACCAAGGCATCGATTCCTACACCAGACCAGAGTATAAGAAAAAATACACATGGGCGCGACGAGATCTAATTAACAGGAAAGACTGCTTTCTTCAGCCCGGGGCTGGCGGGGTCATCACGCCACTGCGGCAGGTGGGACGACAACAATCATTAGTAGGTACCTACTTATTCTCATTACGAGGATGAAGATTCTAGCTCTGCTGAGAGGCTGAACGAAATGTGGGAAAGACAGAAGCGGCACACAGCAATACATCTTTGTAAAGTGGCAAATCCTTGGCTGAAAAGAAATGCAGATGTTTTCCATTGTCACATGAAAGAGAGTAGAATATAATCAGTCAATTTAAAATTGACAGAATTTAAAAAAATAACATTTTAAGAGAAGAAAATCTTCAAGGTTGATTGATACATCTTAAAAACACCTTAATCCAACAGAGGATCGCCGCAGGTTGAATGATAATAAGGTATGCAGACAGATGCGTTACAGAAGTATAATTTTAGACCCGGCACAGTCACCGCTGACAGCTCTATGAATTCGAGAGGTGGGTTGGAATTAGATCACCTAAACAATATTACACGCTAGCAAAATTAGGACGATGATCCAACGTGGTGAGTAGCTTTGAACTTGTGAACTATGATAGAATTATATAAAAAATGGTCCCGCTACTTGCTCGTTGCACTTAATGAATCATTGACCTTCGTATTAAAAAGTCAGTTCCCAACTTAGACTCTTGAAAGTGGTAGTGGTAGTGTTTAGGATTTGGCCTATTTATTTGTCCATGAGAAAATTATCAAATTATTTTAGGAAACAAGTCCAACAACTACCTACACATAAAACGCACATTATTTTGTGGCGGTCTGGTGTAATATCAACCAATAAAGAATCTATCTAAACCAGCGTGGGAAAGTGTTTTTTTCACAATCGTTTATGAAGTTATCTAACTAATCTATTATTCAATTGACGTGGCAAAAAAAAACATTTCACACCCGGTCCTATGGGAGGTGTAAGAAGTGATGAGTAATAATTACCTCGGCTTAATAGTATGGGCGTATTTAAGCTAAGCGTGATCAAATCAAATAAAACCTCAAAGTGCAAACATATCAAGGAGAAAGTTGAGAAGTGGCCGTGTTTTGCGGAGGCTTGAATCAACTCTCGCGAATAAAAGTTCCGATGTGAATTATCATTATTGCTATCGACATCTATAAGAGATGAGGAGTATATTAAAGATATACCAAAATACCTTTAGAAGAAGGCACCTATTTTGTAGACACGGATATGATAAAGCCATATTCACGATAGGTGAATGAATGTTCTAATTGAATAAATTGAAACTGGGCGGGGGTAAATAGAAGCATATAAATAAGTCGTCTCAATGTTGCATAACCACAGTTTGAAAATGGCCTTGAACGCCGAAACATCTGTCACAAAAATCAAATAAAAAAAAAAACAAATATTTGCAGAACTTAATAAAATTAACTTTGATTTAAATTAAAGTAGATGGAGTTCTACGAATAAAACACGAAACAATTCATGTATACTCCACTTTAGCCCATTAACATGACGTATGGAAGTACAGAAACCTAAGTTCCAATGAGGAGAGCTTTTAGTGTATTTAATAGCAGATAATATGAGGGCATAGTCAGCGTATGACAATCAATAAAACGTCAACGGTGACATCTCAAAAATATTAAACCTGAAAAAAATACGATAATCAATAAATTATTAAAAATTCAACAAACCTCTACGAGGAGATGCTTTTAATTTCGCTAGTTTTCTTGACTTTGATTGAATAAAAAATCTAGTATTTTGAACGATTTTCGTGACATTTGTGAAAAAGACAGCTTACGAGCAATTAAGAAATATTACAGTTTTCGGTTTCGTCCTAAAAAAATAATTTAAAAATCTTTTTGGAAAAACGTCGAAATCGGGGCAGTCACTGCCAAGCCACTGAAAAAAATCATCTATCCGATTTACGGAGAGATATATTTAAAAAAAATATATTTATTGAGAGATTATATATCTCTCCATAAATATCACAGGTGTACGACTATATCGAAGGTTCATCTACTTTACGGGAAGCACTTTCGTTTTTACATTTCTTAACCTGCCCACCTACCGGATTTCCCGATACAGCGAGCGCAAGTTATGAGACTGATTTATCATGAAATCGTTTTTAAAAGGCATGCCTCGCATTTTCTGAAGTCGTAGCGTCTCCCAACTGGCACCAACATCAGCTCAGAGGGCGGACCCGCCTTTAAAAAACCATCACATAAAAGTTGTACGGCGAGACTTACAAATACGGAGAAAGACGTGGGCGGGAGCTGTGCGGAGGGATTGAGAATGCCGGCCATGTTAGTTTTTAATGTTTTTCATCCTAAAATAAACGTAGGTACCTTCGATTGTTTTAGAGACCGTGTGGGTGGAAGTAGATGTTTATGCTTCGTAGCAAGCATTCAAAAAGAAGAAGAAGATGGTTTGAAAGGGAGATATGCAAATGCGAATGCTAATAATAAAAATACTCGTAGTTCTGATATAAGCAAAAATATTTAATAACGCATGAATGACAAATGTCACAAGTAGCATTTAGAAAAATTATTAATTTTTTCAACCTTTATCGCGTTCAAATAACAGCACCAGGTGAGTTTTTTATAATTATTGGAGCATACTTCGCGATTTTTTCTATTGAGGGAAGAATTTCATATTACTTTTTCAAATCGGCAAAACTTAAAAAATAACATATATTTTAGAGCTAAAAACAGTGTTCCTAGCTATTTCCTTTAGTACGTTACAAATCGGTAGAAATTCGGAATGGGGGTCATAAGAACAGAGCCAGTTGTTCAACAACAAAAAATATTTCAGATAAATTTAAGAGTATCACGTCCAATCTTATTGCGTAGTTCTTTTGGATGTTGATGTGCACAACAAGACTGTCCTAAACGTTGAATCAAGGAGGAGGAAAAGCAAGATACTAAACCGAACAAAAGTCACAACAACAACAAATAAAGTCCTTGGCGGAAAAATACAGTACGAATAATCACAATTAATTGATCAACATAATTAAAAAAATATTCTCGTTAATATAGTAGGTGTCTGTAGAATATTACCGTTGTAAGACGTGACATTCATTAGAACGGCATTACCAATACGAAGCGGTCACTGAACAGATGATATGACTAATATAATAGGATGTCCACATCAAATAATCTGCTATTTTATTAAATCAATTGGTTTACGTCTTCTCATCGCAACAAGACGGTACTTATTATAAATTTAAATATGACTTTTCAGCTTATTTTAAGTTTCATATCCTTGCGGAATCAGCGTGTAAAATAAATTTTATTTGTATTGATTCCCTGAAATTCTTAATAACTAACACTAATAAGCTGCTAATAAAGGCTAATAAAGATTAATAAATAACAATGAAAACTGACAGCATATTCATGGCTAGCGTGTCGGCCATCATTAGACCAAGTGACAAGTGAGGCGATCTGCTCGCTAATAGGGTTGCCAAAGCATCTCTAGCTATAATCGAAAAATGGGTTTTCGAAACATTTTCACAATCAATAAATGTCGAGTTAATCACTCGAATACGAACGACGAGTTCTAACTGACTAAATCATTTGAACAAAATTAAATTAATCGATTATTTCAGGAACCTTACGGCTGAAGTGATCGTAGTAACTACGTGACAAATTTTGTATCGGTTGTCTTTGTACAGTTTTATTGTTTGTTAGAAAAGGCCTGTTCCCAAAGTTCCGTTCTGTTTCTTGTGGCAGCCCTATCTTCTAAAGGCCTTTGTTATAATCACAATCTTTCTCACTTAGAATTTAGCTCAGTTAGAATTTTCGCAACATCGCGCCATTGTTGGGAGGATATAATGGGCGATTTGGAAACAAAAAGCTACTAATTTGCAGAATTAAGCAACGTTAATACATAAATAGCATATGTGGGAGATAACATAATTGAGATAGTTAGATCCAAATCGCATTTATTTGGCTTCCATGATGGGGCACTGAAGTATAATCTTCTTCACCATCGATTAGGTATATTACTTTGTCTGAATTTATTAATATTCTAACTCAATGAACTCAAGCTACACATGGCAAATTTCGAATTTTAAATACGGTCGGAAAATAAAAGAAAATTATGAAAATATTTACATTATCTTTAAGAACTTTTAACGATCTTATGCACTTGAAAAAATTGTTTACTTTTTGTTCTTGCTATTATTGGAGGGTTTTTTACCAGGTTCCGAAAAATCATACTAGTGAAACCACATCATATACAGACCCTAATTATTTTTAATACTTTTTTTCGGCAACAAAAAGGGTTAAATTTGTTTTAAGGTCAGGTCTACGCTTCGACGCATTAAAAAAAGCAATAAAAAGCTGATATGAACCACTGGCGACCGATTAAAAAAAATGTATACCCAAAATATTCCAACATCGGACTCTATTTACTTGAAAACGAAAGCTCAAATGAAAAAAGTGTGCCACCAAATCGACTGTAAATGTGATGTAGACTCACCGGTTTCCCGCTAGTACTTCGGATTTCCGGACACCGTGTATAATCGGTCAAAATAATAACGCCACCATAATAAAATAAACGTACTACCGCATAGCATTTCGTTGATATATCGTTTTATGAAGTCATTCGTACAATATTAGAAAGGTCAAAACCACCATCTGGGACTAACATTGGGACAAGATTCAAGATGTTCAATAGTATAAAAGGTTCTGTATTAGTTGTTTTCTTTTGGTTTTAAATCATGTTGCGCATCCTTCTTCTTCGTGAGTCACCATTTTCGAGGGCCTGGCAGTGTTCATCATCAGGACATATGTTTAGTATATAATATTACACTGTAACGATTTTCATGCTTGTAGAAAAGTTCAGAAGCCTTTTTTATAGACCATTGGGACAATTCAGCTATAAGTATTTCTAGAATCGCATTCATCAATCAAATGCAGCTTTGTATTAGTGATCGACGAACCGACGGATGCAATCTGTTAGTCATAAATTGACAATAGTTTGACTAGTCTATATATAGTTAGAAGTAAGACAGATGATTGTAGAAATATATTATATGTTTGTAGAGCGCCCTTGAGGTGATTTTGCACAAAAACGGCGATATACAAATCATCCAAATATTATTATCATTATAAGAATAGCAAAGTCTAAAGCCCATCGAGCTCGCCCGTTTGCAAAGATTACTGAAACTTACGAGCACCCCTTTATCGTTAATAGGGGGACAACAAACTAATACTAAACAAAACAAACTAGGCAACTAACTTTAAAGGGTATTTCATAGAAGCGACCGAGATAACCAACATTAACGAGGATTGACTACGACACGGTGTCACCTTTATAGTATAATAAAGGAACAACAATTTCTACCCATACGAAACGCTGCCTCAGAGAGGAAGAAACTTAACACCCCAAAAGCTTTAAAAAAAAGGGTTAGCATATTTGCATGATGAGGAATGGGGACATTTTCTTGAATTGAACCACTAAAAAGGGGATGAACAGGCTGTACGTTGTTATTATCAAAGTATATTTCATGTTGGTTCCGACACACAATTTTTTTGCCATTACAATATTTGGGAGAGATGCCTTCATAAGAAAATACATACATACATCTCATTGCATTCAACAGTGCGTTGACTTCAAACTCCAAAATCAGAGAATTATAACAATAATAATAATAATTGAATGATTTGTATAGCGCCGTTTTTGTGCAAAATCACCTCAAGGGCGCTGAACAAATATATACTACATTTCTACAATGATCTATGTTATTACTAACTATATATGGAGATAATATACAGTACCATACTTACCTGGTACCTGGTACGTCACTTAAGATTAACAATTAACATTAACTAATTGTTTCATAGCGAAATTTGGATACAGGATTTAAGACATAATTGTAGTTTTCTCAGGAATGGTATATTTAATTTAAGGATATGAGAGCTTAAAAAGGTAAGTTTTTAGTTTAGACCTGAATTCTGTTGGACTTGTTATGGATATTAGTTCCGGATGGAGTTTATTCCAAGCCTTCGGCCCAGATACTCCTATATATATATATATATTGACATTCATTCCAGACCATAGTTAACATTTGAAAAATACGGAGAAATGAGGAAAATAATAGCAGTAAAATGTGAATTTAAAATGAAAACCAGCGAATCAGCAGCGAAATTTTCGAAGCCATATCATCTCCAATAACTCCTGTTCAAAGCAGAGTCATAGCATACCACTGTTTATGTAAAAATGTAACCGTATGTAACGAAGATGTTTTCTTGGTGAATAAATTAATTACACATGAAATGTACGCAGGTCTCGCCATCAATGTTAATATGCTCGAGTGACTATGGATTTTGATTGATGCGTCGATGATAGGAATGATTCAATTACCAACGCAAAAAATAACAAAAATGCTACCTAATTACTACTTACATACAATTATGTACTTGAAAACATCTTATCGCGATTATTGTGTTATAAGAAAACTCGTGCGAGCAGCAACAGGCAGGACAATTATTTATTTGCATTTCATATGATTTCAAACGACTTACAGTTAGTAAGTTAATAATATTTTATTTTATTTATTAAATAATTAATCACTTTACAGAGTATAGTCATTTAAAATTTAAAATTACTTTTCACCGCTTTTGATTTTTTTAATGTTTCTCTTCTATAGAAGCAGGCGCTTGTGTTTAAAAGAGTGTTGAGCAACAATATAATGCTTCAAGTCACACAGAGTGATGCAGAGCGATATGTTTTAATAGGGTAAGTTAAAAGTTTTTAAAAGATAGAAAAATAATTTTCTATTAATATTCGTATCTGAACCCAACTGAAATTCCAACCCATAGAAATATTCCGTTCTTTAAATAAAATTATGAATGGATTTTTGGGAAGTCTTCGAAAGTTAGAATTGGCTCGTATTTGAATCTGAGCTAAGAGCTAACTGTGTGCGAAGTAATAAAAATATGCAATAAATATCAGATTGTTTGTGACAAAAAAATCGAATAATTTTTTTGGGAAGTTGGCGATACTTGCGACCTTTTGCGCGAGTTCAATGTTCAAACCCGTAGAGAAATGCGTATTAATGCTATAAAATGTGCATCTTAACATAAATCAAAGACGTCTAGACGAGCAGTGCATATTCACATAAAATTTATGTCACCGCATGAAAAAATCGGAAATGTTTATAAATCTCTTAGGTTAGAAGAAACTCTTAGGTAAGTTCGAGGTCAAAACCCTACGGAAGGTCAACAAACTAATAGTTACAAAATAACACCAGTTTTATCGTAAAACGTCTGCCGAATAAACAAAAATGCCTAGCGACATGTACTCTACAAACCGCGTGACATTTTTCACTTCCAATGACTTTTGACAAGCGTAATACAGCCCACAATTCGTTGCAAAAGGCGAGATGACAGGAGAAAAAGCTACAATAATACTTTGCCTGAAGGTCTGAAGCTCTCTAGTTACGACACTGGCCTTTTATTGGATTTAGCCTGACTTTATTGTCTGGCCGACACATTTCCCATGTGTGGATTGTGTGGAAAAGTTTCATTTCAGTTGAATTATATAACAATACAGGGAAATTTCTAAGATGCAAGACGAGACTAGGCCAAAATTGCAATGATTCGAGTTTATGACTCAAGTATTTGAATCGTTTCCAAAATGTCGAAATTGAAATGTGGGCTGGTTTATTTTCCAAACATTTCGTACACCTAAGTCTAACTAAATTGACTATTTAAGTAATGCGAGGTCATCCATATTAAAATTAGATCGAACTACAGTACCTAATGCAAACATTTGTTAATTGGTTATACATGTAAACCGTGCCACATAAAGAAATGCAGACCTGCGTGACTAATATTGTAGGAGTATCTAAAAATAAGCAAACCAATAAGTTATTTTCATACACGAAAACAATTTGTTTTTCAGAGTCAAGTTCAAATCTTTCATATTCTTAAAGCTTTTCCTTCGATTTCTTACCTCATTTAAGGCAGAGAAGAAGTTACGTGTTTGTCAACGGAGTGCAAATTTGTTGTAAACGAAAAACATAATCAAGGCAAGTTTACGAACACAAGTGTAAGAACTATTTGCAAGGATAAAAGAGAACTGTTATTTAAAAATGCCAGTAGTTTGGATGCAGCATAACTGAGGCATACAAATCGATAAACGAAGCGATTAATTCAACAACAAGATTGCTCTCAAACGCTGATTCTGAATACATACATTATTTAAAAAGTAACTAAATAAAAAATAAAAAAATAAAAAATTATACCTAAGTATAATGAATAAGTAAATCGTCATTAAAAACGATTATAACCGTAAGAGACTGAAGCTCCCTGTGATTGGTCGACGGGTTCTGACAGAACTTACACCGCTACCTCACGGGTGGTCAGCTGCGTGCATTAAAGAATGCAGAAAAAGTTGCGCTGCATAAACTAGCATGCGGGTCACCACTGCGGTATACAAATAATAAAATATTAAAATTCAAACCGACCCGAGAGGGATTGACCTTAATGTTAACTGACAAAACGAGGTACGTATATCGTCACGCGTACTTCGAAAAATTAAAACTTTGAAAATTATTTTAACTTTGAAATCGACATTGGTAAAAAAAAAAAATACTGGTAGTTGAGTTTGAATGTGAACATTAATATTTTTTTATATGGACTGTAATTCCTTATCATGAAAGTGAATGAATGTCGCATCCTAAGCCGGAAACGATGCGTTCTCCTCACACAGGCGCAGGCGCCACAGAAGACGTGATGGTTATAGACACTGTTTAATGTATATTTAAGTACGAATGCTATGTATAATGCTCAAGATGTTGGTTTCAAGGTGATCCGCATAGGAATTCCGTTTGTCACCAGTCGAGAAGCACCTAGTCTCGGTCGTTCAAAGCGACTATAAAAATTCTTGACACGAAAACAAAATAATTCTGAAAATTCTTTACTTAGATAAAGAAAATCATATTAGCGAACAAAATTAGTTTTGGCTGTACTTCTATTGTTGTTGTATTGAAAATGATTAGATTAAGCGTTATTCTATTGGTGTCTAGGTTAGATAAGGGTTGATAGATAAAGTTTGTTATCTAATCACAGAGTAGTGACTGTTACCTACCCTTGTACCAACCAAAAGATTAGATAATTGTGATGGTAATATTTTCATATTATTACGATAAAATTAGAAAATAGAACAAGGGTAACTTCCTGATTAGTTTTGCATGATAACACCAACCTTATCGACCCCTCGGTGAGTTTGTGGTAGTTCTAGCATCGTAGCAACCCCAACAATCGGGGGACTTTGTGAGGCGCAAGTAAACGTTATGTCCCATCTTATTTTTGTAATATGATATATTTTTATGACATCTTCAACTACCACTAGAATAAGCTCCATAAAATAAATGTTTTTCTAGCTTTTCATGAGCGATATTTTGTTTTATATAATTTTATTCATTTTTATTTTTATATGTTGTCTTATTAGAGGTAAATTCACAAGGAAGATATTCATAATTAGTTTATTTTGGCTATATATTAAACATGTGATGTACACACGTGAATTTGCCTTGATAATATATCATGAAGAAATGCGAAAATATTACGATTTTCGTGAACACATGTTCCGACATCGTGATAATACATATATTCGTTATTTATTAAAAGTTTATCAGGAAACCTGTTATTTTATTCGTAATTCCTCCAATCCCGTTTTTAACCGGATTACCAATAATTTTAAGAGATCCTTAATAAATCAGCAATACTCGTTTTTCTTCTTGTGCAAACGGTAGATTTCGCGAAAATGAATAAATAAACGGGGGAAAAAGTGCAGTTCGGAAAGAAGGACTTGTTGGAAGGGTTCATGCAATATTTTAGCCGGAGTCGTAACGAGTTAATTGATAATATTTTTTATAAACTATTTATGAACATATGTCCGTCAACATGACCAAATCCTAATTATATTTTGAGAGTGAAAATAGTGTAGGAAGGTACTTCAAATTTCGAAATTAAAACCTGATTTGAACACGAAAACTCCATCGACCGATGCAAACATTTCAAACACTTGTGCGGCATCTACATAATAATTTTATTCACAAGTACGAAAAACACAGGATGTTTAAACTGTTATTAAAATTCAGTGTCTGGCACGGTAGCGAAAAGATTTCGATAAAAGCGTTCGATTATAACATAAAAAATGCTTACAGTAGGTAGGTATATAAATTCATGAATTAGTTTTAAAAGAGCTTCGAACACAGACAGCATGGTTGATTTTATCTGCGCTGAAATAATTTTAAATAAGCAAGAAAATTACTTGTTTTGGATACTAGCAGGAAACTAATTGGATGTATGGAAAAAAATAGTGGAGTTTCCAAAATTAGTATTCGAATAAAAAGCATGTTTTTTTACATACATACAAAGATAAAATGTTAAAATAATGTTCTCGGAAATAAAATCACGTCAATATTACACATAAAGGAACAAACTATTTTTATTTAGTATTGTAAAAGGATTTATAAAATAATAAAATTTAAATGGGCATTTCCTTAACCGTTTAAAAACTTCAGTGTTTCTTGGAAATTGCCACAAACATCCGGATCTTGCCACTGATGAGGTCTTGATAGGTTGATAGATAAGCGATTTGTAATATACTTTATTACAGGCAAATCATTTTAAAAAGGATACGTTTGAATGTATTTATGCAAACTGATGTAATCTAAAGTTTCAAAAAAGTTTTTCTGACTAGTTTGGAACACCCGCCCGCAGTCCCCTCTTACCTTAAAAATGCCTAAAGATATTGGGTGGGTAACGATGTTTATCAATTCCATTCAAATTTAAGTACGCGATTCAATTCGACAATGTTATTTTAATATTTTTTATTTCATTCTTTAGATTCCAAAAAAAAAAAAAAATTATCATGAATATAATTATTTTTTTATCCACTTAGTATACATCACTATGTAAGCAAGCTTCTCTTCTAAATGATTTACCTGTATCTCTGGGTAATTTAGAAGATAATTTCTTGGCAATCAGTAGCTTCATATTTACCCAAGAAAACAAATATGAATATTATTAGTATAATACTAATTTGTGTAAATTATAAATGCAATCTATCTTTCAATAGTAAGTGATACCTTATCCATGACCTTGTTCAAAAGTTGAGAAAGTGCATATTGATAATAATGAATTATCTATTTTCTGTTTACTTTGGTTGCCAAATTACTTCTAGTCTATTTGTAGATAATTTTGATATTTCTGAAAATTATTCCATGACCCAAGTTAAATTCTGATCAACTGGAATTAAGTATCAACAGAAATGGAATAATTAGTTAAGCGATCAGTTTTCGTATAACCCATAACATAATAACTCCCAATGTTATATTATCTCCTTTGAACGTGTGAAAATTCTTACTGCACAAAGTACTCGATCCTGTAAAGCTCATTTTAGTCAGAAAAGCGGAAAACTTCAATGAAATAAAAAGCGACCTACTTTTACCATAGCGCTGAAAATTGCGAAATGTATGAGGTTTGCCATTTTTGCGAAGTGCGTTATTTTTGTCAGCTGACAGCTCGCAGAAACGGAGAAACGTCAGATGGTCACGTGTCTTCCGGCGGATGACTTCATCAAGCGCGCAAAGTCCTCCAAGAGACAAATTATAATTATTATTTCGTACGTTATATTACTCATTGTCTTCTTTTAAATTACTGCAGTGCCAAGAACTACTGATAAATTCTCAGTTACCAAAAGACATTAAAATTTCACAATGGTTTTACGAGGTTTTGCAATAAGCCACAATTACAAGAACCGCAACAAAATTATTTGGCTTTATTGTAATCCTTCATATAGTGAAGATACTTTGAACACAGTCGCCAGTTTTATCTCTGTAGGGATAATATTTGTATTACATATTTGTCCATATGTGCATTGTGCATACATATACGAGTACGAAGTGTGGTCTGGATTTAATATTATTTTCAAAGACAGCGTTATTATTATTATTTATTACTTCTGCTAGAAAGATGGGACGAAAGGGATCCCCATCTTTCTTTGTTGCCGCACAATGGGAAAGCGAGCAACAAAACTTGAACAGTTATGAACACTTGGGGTTGATTAATTGAAATCATTAGAAACGAAATGAATGTCCAGGGATATAAAAAAAACGAAATAAGGTACCGGACCGTCTGAGAAGTTAGTATTATTACAAATGTTATCATACACCGAGAAAAAACATACAAACAATGTGAAAAAAGTAATTCAAATAACATATCGGGGCATATGTTTATTAAAACTGTTTATATGAATTTGAATTGACCAGGGACATAAAATAAAAAAAAGACAATACATGACAGTACCGTCTGAGAATGCGGTATATATTATTATAAATCTTGTTCTATTTCGAGTTAATGTATAGAAATAAGAAACATTTCCCAAACGCCTTAACGTATATCCTAATATGGGTGATCAAAAATTTGCAGGAACTTTTTCTAAACAGTGTTTAACGTGAGGGATAACTATATGAATGAAAATAACTAACATAAAGAGAACTCTACGACAGTACAGTCTGAGAATCCAGTAAGTATATTATCACACATCATGTTCTATTTCGAGTAACAAGAAAAAGCACACAAAAGATTAGAAACATACAACATTCCTTAAAAGTGTAAACAGTAAATCAACCATTTCAGGGCATGTTTCTAAACATACAAACACAGCCACAATAATAAAACAGTAGATTGCAATACAAAGAAGAGACAGCGGCAAGTTATGAAGTTCCGAGCTCGGGTGTTGTCAGATAACAATAAACTAAAATAATAACAAAACGTGCTAAATACCGTTAGGTTCTCCACAAAAAACAGATCCAAGCGCTTCGTGGGCGAGTAACACTTTTGATTGACCACGTTCAAGCGTTTCTATCGGCGATTTAGTAGCACAATATCACAATTTTTAAACACAGATTGCTCGGAGCATAATAACACGTGCTCCACCCGCGAACTTCTGACGAATACTGACTCATTCGTAATTCGTGCACACGTTGCTAGATGCGGCACGACCGACGGAATAACTTTACTATACGGGCGGACGGTTTACCCGGCGGAGACGGGGCTGATTCAACTGCCTTCTTTCTCTCTCACGCCAATGGATTGAGTTTGGATAGATTGTGGAGATGTAATACTAATAAAAGAGTTCTAAAAAGGTGAAATAAACAAGAGTGATGAAGAGGCACTGCAGAGGAAGCACAGACTAACAGTATAATTTCAGATAAGACTATCGAAGACTGTCTCGCTATTATTTTAAACGCCAAAAATCCAGAAAAGTAGTATTCATAATATTAAAATAATTATACGGTCATAATAATTCCTGGTGTGAGATCAGAACTGTAAAAAAAGTGTTACGTAATAACTTTTGCCGAAAGGTAAATCAAATACTTGCCAAAAAGCCGAGAAAATGTAAACGTCTTGGGCAAACATTGCCTCGTTAAATTTAATATTAAATGCATAATACTCTATATTAAAACCGTCCATGACCGTAGGGATTTTTCAGATATTGAAAATGGCAAACGTAATCACAAATTAAGGAGCATTTATTTTTTACACAATATTCCCGCAATTTCTAAATATATAAAAAAAGTCGCTATCCGCGTCTGTCTATTTGCGCGCTTAGTTCTTCTAAGCTATGCAACGGATATTGATAAGCTTTTCATTATGATTAAGAGAATTTCTTGGGAAGGTTTATATGTCATGCATGCCAATTATATTTATATAAAGTAGAGAAAAGTCGATATTTATCATAGAATTCACAACCTCAAAACATTACTCAAAATCATTCACAATCCGAGCAACGCCGGGTACAAGTCAGCTAGTAATTAATAATTGTAAAATGCATTTTTCTTCAACTTTTTTTGTAAAAACTTCCATTGAAGATTCCACAAATGCAATTTGGAACAATTGTTTGGGTCCCGAGGAGACTATTAAAAACTCCAGCTGCACTCCCACCGCACAAAAAAGAACGAACTAAAAACAGGCATGAAATTTAAGAGTTAATACATTCTTGCTCCCTTTCCTCGAGTGGTATCGATCGCGACGAGTCTAGACTTGCAGACAGCGGGAGTCGTTAGCCGTCTACGCTATTAAAGCCGTAATGACCAAGTGCGAGGGAGATGGGACAACTGTGCGGTTCCCGCTGCGCGCGGTATAATGCGCGGATAGATAAAATAATCGCGGTGGTATTGGTGTAATGTAATGGTTTTATGTGGAAGGTGTGTGTGTTCTTGTGCTGTTTCTGATATCGCGGGGTTCCAGATGAATCAAGATTATTTTCAATCTTATAAGAAATTACTCATTTCATTTCCGATAAGTAATCACGTAATTAGATATAGAGTACGTTAACATACGGAGGTCGCGGGTTTAAATCCCGGCGTGCGCAAGTAAATTTTCTAAGTTTTATTTGCGTTTCATAACACATTCATTTAAAATAATATAGTATAGCACATCTGCGGAACATTCTAGAATGGAAGATACTCTCAGTATCGCCCTGGTGTAAGACTATCATTCAGGATTTAAACGTTGCTTGAAATGGCTTGAACCGTGTTTAGTGACCAGATCTGAATAGACAGGTACTTCGCCACCTTCCCATTCCCCATTTCCTTCCCCTCCCCACGACCTTCATCCTCACAACATCCTCCAATTGGGGATGCATGAGTCTCACTGGCTCCTGACGGTTGGGAGCTGGGAGCAGTTGAGACTCTTGTGCGGTGTTCATATAAAAATTTATAATTTTAAAAAAACTGTGAAAATAGGTACCTACCTATTTAAATTTTCTATTTATATCAGTTTTATGTCATACCAACCAAACTTCCCGAAGCCAGCGAAGCTATGGCTTTTCCAATACGGAGAATGTTGTGAAGCCGAAGGAAGCAAGAGGAAGGTTGAGAAGATTCTTGTTAGTCATATCTAGTCACGAAGGTTAACTAAAGCCATTTCAACGCTCTGTATGATTTTTCTCTACTAGAAATAAACTTTCACTCAAGAAATATTTTATTTCAGTTAAAAAATAAATTATGTGAATGAAATAATATTCAGAAAACTTAATTTGCTCCGCGCCAGGTTTCGAACCAGCGACCACTGGGTCAAGCGCCTGTGATAGATCTTTCCGTCTCCGCGGGAATCGAACCCGTAACATCCCGACTCAACGTCGCAATATCTCTACCGTTACGCTACGGAGGTCGCCAGCGCCGCAATAATTTGGTATTTTAATTATCCGCGTTTAAATTCCGTCTCGGTAGGTAAGTACCTACCCATCTTTTTTTGCATTTCAGCCAAATCAGTTTGGAGGCACTGAGCAGAAAACCCGATAGAAATGTTTTGTGGGCGTGTCTGTGTGCCCGAAGTTAGCTCAATTTTTCCTTGCCTCTGGTGAAATCGATCAAACAAACGTCGAAATTCTTTCTTGGACGGGTCAATTTAATTAGCCTGTCTTGAGGCCTAGGAGCCGAAAGATCTTATGAGAATTGGTGGAATCATTTATTTAAAATCGGTATAGTTCGCACTTCTTGGGATAATGTGTTCAGTGATTTGAGGTTGTGCCATTCTGCATTGCGGTAGTAAGACTACATGCAACGTTTGAATAAATTGCTTCGAGATTTAATGCATTACGAATATATACGATTACAAATTGTTTATTTTACTTACTGCGTGTTACAACTTACAGCCCTACACTGTTACATATTAATTGGGTGGAAAAGGATATACGTAAAACTAAAAAATGGCAAAGGTGGGTTATGTTGAAAAACTTGCGACAAACGGCCACTTCTCGAAAATACATTTTTTAATCGTTGAAGACAATATTTGGGCTGGGGTATTGCTCTAATTAAAAGATTGTTATTTTAAACATTTACGAAATAAATAAAACGCACTAAGCAAGGTAAGACTGAGGGGGTCCTGGGTTCAATTCTGTTTAAAAAAAATATTTGAGCGTCGCTAATATACGGATAAAAATGACTATCGCTAGTTGATTAAGAATCTCTTCAAATTATCGGTTATCCGGTTAAAGACGGGATTGCTGGCCTTTAATGAATGAATTAACAGGTTCCTTTGTGAACTTTTAGTACATTTTTAGGGTTAGGATTACCAATGATTTGAAGAGATTTTTAATTAATCAGACATACTCATTTTTCTCCATGTATTTCCTTCAGTGACTAAATATTACAATTTGAGGTTGTAATTCCGAAAATAAAAAATAATATTTTTTATTCATTTATGCTTGATTCGCAGCAATTGTTTACGTTAACCAGTTTTATTCTAGTGCGTTCTAAAAAAGAGGGAAAAAAACTAGCAATAGGTCGCATCAAGAAAGTTTTTCTTTCAGATATAGCACGGCGAAAATTTTCGCACAATTTCAACAGACCTATGGAAGTGTGGAAACAATGTTTTGTCAAGGGCCCGGTTTTTCAGGTGTTTCATTTTTAAGACCTTCAACTGCAAGAACTGATGAAAATGTCCAAGTATCGGGATTTTAGCGCGTTCTGATCGATCAACGGTCAGAATGATCGGGGAATCGTTGAATTTGACTTTTACGACACAACCGTCTGTAGGATTTTGATTAATGAATTCGAGATGAGGAAAATCTAATCGAAAATGGTTCCAAAAACTTTCGCAGGATCAAAAGGACAACAAGAAGGAAAAGTATCTAGACTCTTTGGGACACGTTCAAAATTACGCTCACGTTCTGGAACGTGCATTACTGGTGAATAGTCTTTAATAAAACTTAACAATAAAACTTCTACCACGGACAACATCAACCATGGTTCTCATGAGATAATCGAGATGTCAAATTTTCTAAATCTACGACAGTTAAACTATGTACTCAATATTAGTTCTCGTCTTCTCGACCTAGTTTTTTCAAATTCTTTATTTGTTAAAGTATCCGCATCTATTGAATCTATACTCCCAATAGACAAATATCACCCCTTCTACTGATCGAATGCAACAGTTCAATTAAAAAAATAAATCCATCGGCATCAACAAAATTGAACTTCTTCAAAGCCGATTATAATCAAATCACTAATCTTTTATCTTCAACTGACTGGAACTTCTTGGACTCTGAAGAAAACATAAATGAAATGGTAGATAAATTTTACTCAATTTTAAATAAATCTATTGATTCGCTTGTACCTGTCTCAAAAATGTATGTACATAACTATCCAAAGTGGTTCAGTAACGATCTCATTAAAATAATTAGAGACAAAAAAATAGCTCATAAAATCTACAAATCAACACGCGATCCTATTGATTACGCTAAATTTAACGAACTCAGAAAGTCAACCAAAAAAATGTCCAAGCAATGTTATAAAAAGTGCATCGACAACTGTGAAGAATTGGCTCTTGCCAACCCCCATAACATCTTTAAATTTTCAAAATTACTTAACAACAATGACTCAGGTATTCCCTCTAACATGTATTTAGATAACAAAACGGCCGATAATTCCCAAGAAGTTGTTAATCTGTTTGCTGAATTCTTCAGTAAAATCTATGCTTCTACAAACAACTCACCAATGCTCAACGCCACAACACCTAATAATAATAACATCGATTTCAATCAATGCATATTTGAAGAACGTGATATAAAAACCAAATTAAAATCCCTTGACCTTAACAAATCGGCTGGTCCTGATAACATTCCACCAATCTTCTTATCGAAATGCTCATCAGTATTGACTTATCCTCTAACTAAACTTTTTAATTTGTGCATAAAAACTGGCATTTTTCCGATAAAATGGAAAACAAGCTTTCTGTCTCCAATATTCAAGAAAGGTGATAAATCTGATATATCCAACTATAGACCTATCTGTATCCAGTCGTCAATCCCGAAAATACTTGAATCTGTCCTGCTCTCTAAACTCTCGCCTGAAATCAATAAAGTAATTTCACATCGACAACACGGTTTCATAGCAAAAAGATCTACTCTTACAAACTTAATGATATATCAGGAATATATAACTAATTCCATGAACAATCGTCTTCAAACAGACGTAGTTTACACAGACTTTAGTAAGGCTTTCGACAAAGTCTCACATAAAATTCTATTAAACAAACTAAGATCCCTAGGTATAACTGGGCATATTTTAAGATGGTTCGAAAGCTACCTTCACAAAAGAAAAATATCAGTAAAAATCAATTCACATTTTTCACATCACTTTGAAATCTTCACCGGAGTCCCACAGGGGTCACATCTAGGCCCAGTGTTATTTTCCTTGTTTATCAACGACATAACTACCATCTTTGATGGAGTTATGATACTTTTATTTGCGGACGATTTAAAAATTTACAAAACAATAACTAATCATAATGACTGTAGCGTATTGCAATCAAATCTTGTGAGGCTACAAGAGTGGTGCACCCTTAATGAACTGTTTCTCAACATTGAAAAATGTCAATCAATAACTTTTACCCGAATCAAAAATCCCATCAAATGTCAATATAGCATCAACAATAATGTCCTAAAAAGAGTCGAACAAATTAAGGACCTTGGTATATTATTTGACAGTAAATTAACTTTTGTTCCTCATATAAAATGAAATAACCAACAAGGCCATGAAATGCCTGGGGTTCATTCTGAGGACGACAAAGGAATTTAAAACAATTAATTCCTTCAAATTGCTTTATACTGGGTTGGTAAGAAGTAATTTGGAGTACAACTCGACAATCTGGGCTCCATTTTATAAGACTCATCAGCAAAAAATCGAAAGAGTGCAACATAAATTTCTAAGGTTTATTAATTACAAACTCGGAATACCAATCGAAGAACTTAATTATACATGTCTAATGGAATTACTAAACCTAAGCGATTTAACTACAAGACGCACAGTGAGTGACTTAGTTTGCCTTTTCAATATATCAAATGGCAACCTGGACGCCCTCGATTTAACGAGCTTAATTAATTTGCGTATACCTACCCGTGATACCCGTTTAAATGCTCTATATTTTGTTACCAAATCTGCCAATAATTACTTCGTAAACTCACCAATTCAAAGGCTTCATACACTTGGAAACAAATATAGTTCAATCGATGTCTATCATTTCCAATCGGTTTCCAAATTTAAAACCAAAATATTAGAACTTTTAAAATAAAACAATAAACATCTAGCTATTGCACCTCTTATTGAATTATTTCCTCAAGATCGATAAAACAGGCTTATACCTACAAACTATCATGTTTATATTTGCTTTTTGCTTGGTTTTATATGTGTAATGGTGAATGTTATATTATTGCTTTACTATTCTATATTTATAATCTGCACTATATTTTTTTATATAAACTATGTAAAATGGCTGACCGATCGCCCTCGATTTAGCAGGCCACTGCAACCAGTCAAACGCAGTATATTTGTTAACAATACTGCCATAGACATATGAATATTAGTAGACCTGCCCTAAGTGATTAAAAGCGTATTATCCCCACTCCCCATACCGGTTCCATTGAGCCGGCTGGGCTCGCGTTTGGCCTCAAATGAAATTTGAAAACGTGACGTCATCATTCTTGTGCGAACTATGGTCGAGGCATCATCGGTTCATTTTACTAAATAACACGGCAAAATTTTGACTTGTACTATGAAAACTGGTAAAAATAGATGTGAAAAAAGAGAATAAACCCAATTGTCGTATTACATTCCATATATAAGCATTATTTTACTTTATTTTAAGCATATTCACATCGTATAATATGAATCAGTTGTTACTATCACATAGAGAAACGTCTGGACGCGAAACACAAAGCTGGTTGGTTGCTGGGAAGTAAATTATGAACATTTATAAAAGTGTCTTAACTAAATACTCTGAAACTAACTACGACTCTGAAAATAAAAGCTGCCTTACTTTGCCGAATTTGGACTTCGCAAATTTGTTCATAACGTGGCGAGTAATTTGCGCTCCCATGTAAAAATGTCTATTCATTCAAAGCAGATTTTACTTTTAAGAAGTAAATGGTGATATTATAATGCGAGATGCCTATTTACTGTCAGATTGATTTATTGACGAATCACAGTCAGCTTCACTCGTTCCCTCGTTCCCTCGTTCTTCAACAGTTGATTTTACCCCTCGCCCATATCTTCTCGTCTATTAATTCCTATGTCTGTGAATACTGCCAATAATAATTATTTCGTTAGCTTTCATACTCAAAGGCCTCATACACTATGTGTCGTATGGTATCATGTTACTGCTGCCACTACCTAGCATTTACATACAAACCTTACATTTCTTATTACCAATTTAAGTCTGTATAACTTAGGAGTAGGAATATTCTTATTTTTGTACTATTTACTTGTTATAATATGTCAAATGGATATGGTCATATGTATTATTACTATTACTTTTGTGAACTTTAATATTATTATGAATCTTCAGAATATTATTTTTTTTTTATTACTATGTATGTAAAAGCCCAATGGGCGTATAAATAAATAAATATTTTTTTTTAATATGACACGGAAATGACGCCATTTTGGGGCTTTGGAGAACATTGCAAAAGCCATCACCGACAAACTGAAGGCGGGTACCTTTCCATTGTAGAGATTTCGAATTCGAAAACCAGTGAAATACAAGTTAACCACAAAGAAGAAAAATTACCCATCAATCAGCCTTCTAAACTAAATAAAAATAGTATGTACCTACACGAATTTTCTTGAAGCGTATCATGGGTGACATTGAGTGACTAACCAAATGACCGTGTTAGGGTACGTATACGTTTGCGAAGTTAAACGCGAACCGAGCCACGAATTACGGGAAAGAACGAAGCAACTGCAAGCTGTTCAGTTAGGCTCGTGTATGTATACGTAGCATTACGCGTGAGAAAAAACGATCAGACGAAAAGTTATAATGATAATACAATTAGAATTTTTTTAAATTGGTACAAAGATTATAAAATCGAAATATTTATTCGTCACGTTCGATCCGTGTGAAACATAAATGGCGATTATTGAAAAGTCTATCAAATGCAACGAACAAGAATTATTATTTCATCGTCCCCAGTAAAAGTTGAGCCGTTCGGCGTGTTCCACGACCGACTGACAGAAGCTGTTAAAATCCTAATAGATTTTAAATGGAAACCGTGTAAAACGGGCGATAAAAGAAAAGTTCTAAGCAAATTACCTGGGTGCACGTGCAGCCAAATGCGATACTCGCCCACTAAACTTTACGAAATGGTTAGTTAGAAATATTATCGTAGCAGCGCGTACCTACGTTAAAAAAATATATAGAACACTAGTGCACCCCGAAATGCGTCACCACCATTGCTAATGTATTTAATTCACTACTGTGTACCACAATGTTACTCTTAATAAACTACATTACATAGACTTTAATTCGATAACTTATCTCATTCCAGTGCACAGATATTGCGTTAAGGCGATGCCATACGTAGTCATGCAAAATCATGTGTTTTAGGTTTGAAAATTTGGTCGCCTAGAAATGTTTCAGATGCTTTAATTAAATACTGCGAGTAGAATACAACTTGACCTTTGAAATAATTGAATATTTTTTAGATAAGTCTTTTTATAAGCCCAGAAAAAAATAATGTATAAGGCCTATGAAAACTGCTTTAAAGTTCAAAATCTCCTACTTACGAACCCATTTTCGGTTATGATTTTATTGTATAATGTGGCAAATTAAGTTATTTATAAAATGATGGAAAAAAAAATTAAATATTTATGCCTGAACATCCACAAAATAAAATAAAAGGCACTTTTTGGCCATGTTTTTTTCTTGCATAAATGAAAACAGGCGGATGGTGTTAAGCGGGAATTTAAACCTTATCGCCATTTACGTAAGGGTTATTATTGATAGCGGCTCAATTTAAAATATTACACGACGTAGTGCATCGCCTAAAGTATTCCTTGGGCGTCCCCTACCTCTTCTACCATTCAGCCTCTCTAAACACTTCGAAATTTTCAGCGATATCGGTCGACTACTTTTCGAGTTTTGCGAGCACAAACATAAGCAGGCTGAATTTATATGAAGATAATATATATCACACGGAAACAGACGCTGATCATACGAAACGGATTTTGTGGCGTATTTTAAAGCATTGTAGAAAAAAAGTTTTAAAAAATGCATTGTCATCGACAACGAGTGTATTTGACGAGGATTGGCTCGATCGGATAATTTCCGCTTTCAAGATTTGAATTCATTTATTACCGAAAACAAAAGTGAAATTCAAGTAGATGTACGTATTAAAAATTGCACCAATGTTTTCGTTTCCAATGTGATGAATACGCAAATTGTCCTACTTTTTAACCACATTCACGCGTACCCATGGAAGATTTTTAAAATGATAAATTTACTTATACGCGGTTATAAAACAAACAGAATTTGAACAATTCGTCAAATTTCAAGTGAAGGTTCTATTCAAATTCTGTTGTGATTTCAGTTTTGTGAAGCAACTGACCAATGATGATATAATAATAGAAATTGAAAATCAACTTTGAAATTTGATGAATTGTTCAAATTTCGCGAAACAACCCGTTCTTGGTGATTTGATTATTTATGAAACCAAACCAAACACATTTAGTTTTTTGAAATTATGCATTATTATGATTGAAGGCATTGTTTTGGGTAAAGATTACCCTAAAAACTTTAGGTAGATCAATCTCCTGGATTATTTCTTCGCATGATACAAAACGGCTAAAAAATCAACGAGAACACTAACGTTGTTAAAATTAGTTTTATGAAGCCTAAACACGAACAGGCATCTCAAAAAATGGCACGAAATAACACTTGTTATTTTGTATATGGTATTAGTTTCGATTTTGAGCTATGAATATAAAATAATAATTGGCTTTGTTGAAGAATAAGCTGACTTGGGATGGAATTGGCCCAAATGAGGCGAGGTGCAAATATCTGCAATGTATGTACGTAAACATCTTATGGGAAACTGAATCTCAACTTATGGGAAAGAAACGAAGCAACCGCAAATGGCGCGAAACGCCACTTACAGTTGATTCGTTCCTTTCCCGTAAGTCATGGTACGGTTCGCAAATGTATACGTATCCCAATGCTACGTATAAACAGGACAAATTTCGCGGAGCCGAGCCGCGAATTACAGGAAAGGAACAAAGCAACCGCAAGCAGCGGTTCGCGCCGTTTGCGGTCGCTTCGTTCCATTCCCATAATTCGCGGCTCGGCTCGCGGAAATTTTATCATGTTTATACGCGGCATAATACTCGTGGGTCGTGGGTTAAATCCAGACCAAGGCGAAATTAAGATAAGATGGTTCCTAATAGCTACACGCTTATGAACTTAGGACTAGAGTACATGCCTTGGCGCGCGACGGATTTTGAAGTTACGTGATCAAGTCAGTGCCATCGGGCAACGATAGTTCGCAAATGATGATACTTGTTGTTACTGCCAATTTGTGTGTAGTTTTACCGCAAGCATATTAAGTAATTAAGCACATTAAGTTTTACAGCGCCCTTGAGGTGTTTTTGCACAAAAACGGCGCTATACAAGTCATCCAAGTATTATTATTATTATTATTAAACAGCGTGATTGTTATAAATAGTGAAGCTTACTTAGCGACAGTACTGATTTCGTAATTTGGCCAGGCCTTACTCTAGTCTGTTTGTTTATCATTTGTTGTACGTTGATAAGAAAAACCATTAGACGTTATACAATTATTATTCATCAATAATGTTGTGTCTACAGATCGAAAAGGTTATCTGTGCAAGAGGTCAGAAAGAGATAGATCTTTTTGTATCCACAAAATCCACACACGCAAAACTCCCTAGAGATAAGTATGTCAATCTGTAGAAAAGATGATAAACCCTCGTGATTAGTGGATTTAGTTTACATTTTGGAAACGATTCGATTAGGAACACGTTCCTTCCTGGGGTTATTTAGTAAAATGCTGCAGTGGGCGTTAACTTGAAATCAATGGGGTGGGAGTGTGTCCGATGCATGACGTCATAGGAAACTATAAAGCATGGGTTGGTAACAACACTGACGCACACGGGCGAGAAAACCGATAAACTTGCAGTAAAAATATTTTAGCGGATAAGTTTTAGTAAGGATGACCTGAAATGACGCACTTTCTTATCGAAAATTTCCAATAATTAAAAATTTAAATTTTCTATGAAACCGCATCGTTACATAGCAGTGAGGTATGCTAAATGTGTGCCCAACATTATTATTTATCGCAAGAAAACGTATAGTTTTAGTACAAGTTATCGTAATAACTTCTAGCGAATTATTGACTTTTCTGTTTCCTTCCTCCAACATGGGTCTCTTCAACAGCCAGATCCCCCAATATTTCATAATATATCCGTAAATAATATCCGTAAGTAATATCTATAAAAAACAAGAGTGTGGAATGTTAATAATTTTGAATTCGAATAAATTTTGTGAAAATTTAATAAAATCCAATGACTTTTTTTGTTATTTGTTTTTGGGGTGTTATGCCGTGTTGCGCTAACTCCTTCTTTAGCCAACGTTTCGGACAGCATTGCAGTGTCCATCATCAGGGCAGATGTGTTATTGCAACACGGCATAACACCCCAAAAACAAATAACAAAAATACTTTTGGCCGTGAAAATCTTAAATCATATTTAAATCCAATGACGGTTATAAAAAAGTATTTCCAAAGCTCTATACAATACGCTACTTATCTCTTCAGGCTAATTTGTTCGCTTTTGGGAACAGGTCACATTACAAGTGGGAACAGTCAAATTACTCATTCAAATAATATATGTATATTTGCGGCACGTTCCAGAGTGGAAGATACTCTCAGTATTGCCCTGGTATCACCATCCAGAATTGATACGTTGCTTGAAATTTGTTTGGTGACCAGATCTGAATAACCAGGTACTTCCCCACCTTCCTCTTCCTCATCTCCTTCCCCGCCCCACTACCTTCAACCTCACAACATACTCCATTGGGGATGCCATAGTCTCATTGGATCCAGACGCAGTTGGGACTCTTGTGCGGTTACACATAAAAAAGTCATATTGTCTCATAGAAATCGTTGTATCTCCCTTACTGTCATTATGAGAAATCTGATATAAACGGTGTTGGAAAGAGAAAACACCACAATTTATATTCAAATAATTTTAACTGCAGAAGAATCAAAATGTGCACTTTTATGAAACCAAAGGTTACAAACGAAATGTATTTTTTTTTTTAATGAAATGTCAAAAAGTGAGGTAGGTGACAATAACGTTTGTAATACATTTGTCTAATAAAATAAAAAATATTATTACTTGGAAAAAAAAATATGAAAGCGTATTTTATTACCTTTCAAAGGCAGTTTTTAGTATTTGAATACATTCAGAAATATTCCAATTATTTGGATTTTATTGCAAAGCGGAAAAACTCCGACCTCTTGTCAAAAATGGCTAAGGCCCGAGGAGTTATACAAATCGACCCATCGTTTGGGGTGCAACAACTACTCCCCTACACACAAAAGTTCAATAATAATAAGTAAAAAAGAAGATTATTTTATGCAGGTTGATTTTCATTACTCATTGTTTTTCGTGGTTGCGTCCTTGAGGTGATTTTCTCACGAAAATGATCCATACAAATAATCCAATCATTGACTCATTAACTGAGTCGATTCATAAGTTTTATAACATTTATTTTATTCACAAAAAAAATATATGTATATTATGTATTTGGAAAAGTTTCCTCATCTTAATTTACATCTCAACTAAAATAACGATGCATTTTGGGCCTCAGATCCAGAAAGTGTTGTTGGCATTGAACAACAGATGGCAGTAATGGCAGTAGAAAAAATATTCTAAAGTCGAGAGATTATCTTGACAACCCTTTCTTTAAAAAACGGTTTATCGTTGATAAAATACATCAATAAAATTTTCTGCCTTATCCCATTATGAATAACATATTTATTATGCGTGATACTGTTCTAAAATTGAATTAATTTGTCTCATTTCCAGTATTGTGTAAAATGTTTTTAAAATTTATTTATTTACCTAGCTGGTGAAGAAGTCTCATGGGAGGAATGGGTGGTGGAGCATCACCGTTCCACAGCTGGAACGCTTGGAGCAATGAGGATAGAGTCTGGTCCCCGGCTCCCAACCCTCGGGAAGGGTCTCCTAACAGGTTGGGGAGGAGTGGGATGGGATCTAGAAAGGAAGGAGGGACGGTAAGGGGAATGAGGGATGGAGAAATGGACGACCCTGGCTTTTAACGAAAGGCTATTGCTAAAACTGAACCTAAATGTATTCATTGAGTTGACGCAACAATTTGACCTATTATTACTTCAGAAAATAAACTAATTAAATAAATTCATAAAGTATTAACGATGGAAGGTAAATTTGCATTACATTTTTAATTAAATTAAATTGTTGAAAGCAACATACACCAACCTACATAAATAAAAATGTAAACGTTCGTTTGATCAAAATCTTAAATCTCCGAAAGTTCTTCACCGATTGCTTCATTTTGACAACATTGAATTAGAATATTCTTGTTTTTATTTACCTATATTACATAGATGTCACCTGTGACAGGTAAAAAAGAGCCATCTGTTGGACGTAAAAGCAAAACGCGCTATTGTTTCACCGTCTGCACAGAGGTAGTAATATATAAATGTACAAATTTTTCTCCCAAAAATAATCCCTCGCGTAAATAAATGGCAGTGTAAATTTTTTTTTAAATATCATAAAATGTTTTCTCTGTACATTGCAATTACACACCTGGAAAAAACATTGACCATCTGAAATAAAATGTAGGTACACACACACAAAATTTTCAATAATTTTTTTAAATCACCTGAGGATTTGGATCATATTTTGTTATAATTCAGTATGCAATAACACAAAAAACAAGACATTACTTCAATTTCTACAAACAAATATGAAATATACTAATAACCGACCAAAAAGTTTAAACACTGGTTATAAATAAATAAGGAATGTGCATTTAAATAAAATTGTTTGCAAAAGAGAAAGAATACAGTTACGAAAATGAACAACATTTTTTCCTACACACTCGTTTGTAAATAAAATTGAGTTTTCAAGGAAAAGTATTATGATTTTGAAGAAACTTTTTTTTAATGATTTTTTTAAGGATTTAACTAATGCTTGTGAAATGTTGGATTCAAATAAGTAGAGAAAAGGCTTATCTTATTTGGCTAATCAAGGAGAGAAGATTGTCTATCACCAGTGCACATAATGTCTACAAATAAAGTGTTAGCAACAAAAGCAAGATACAAAAGCACCTGTAACAAACAACATTACCAAAGGCCGATAGAATAGAATTACAACCGTAATACATATTTAAGTAGAAATGAAAATGAAAGGGTTAAAATAAAAGAAAAGTTATAAAAAAACTCACATTCCCCGGGCATTTTAAATTCATCCTCCATGTCATCATCAATCACATGAGAATATTGGAAGTTGCTGTCTCCAGTCAAGAAATCAGCGGGCCTATCCTGTGGTGAGTCTCGCTCATCATCGTCATGAGAAACAGGAGACATTCCCATCAGGTCACCACACCGAGACATCGGAGAGAGATTCTTGACCTTCTGAACTTTGACACTAGCATTCCTCTTGGACAATTGATTGACTCTGCGAGGAACTGGCGACGCAAAAGTGTGATCGGATGTATTCAACTTGCAAGAGTCGCTCCTGGCAACGTTAGCTGATTTTGGAGTGGTTTCAATGTTTTCAGGGAGGATATCGTTTATCCTCTCCAAATTGTTCTTGAAATTCGTAGAGTTTTTCACAAAGTCGCCATTTGCAATAGACATGTTGAACGATGAAATGTTAGCATTGCATTGATCGTCTGTCAAAATGTCAGTCATCAATTGAGATACACTGTCAGGTTTGTTGGCTGGATTTTCAGTTTTGTTAATCATCTGGTTCATTGATTGGCTTGCCACCTTTTTCACGTCTTTCTTAATAATTTTCTTTTCAATGACCAAAGTAGATTCAAGAGGATTTTCTACCTCTGGCACATTTGCATCAACCGTAATGGTAGTATCCAATTCCCGGTCTGGGGTATTCTTGATTTTACATCTTGTTTCGAAGGGATTGAATTCAGATGGAACTGAAGAACAAGCGCTGATTGTGTCACTGTCTGATTCTAACCCATCCAAATCATTATCAAGAAAATCACTTTCAATAATACCTGAAGGTACATTTGATTCATTATTTTCTACTACGGTTTCAATAATATCTGAAGGTATATTTGGTTCGTCAACAACAAAAACAGTTTTAATTATACCTGAAGGTAAAATTGGTTTATTCTCACCGACAATAGTTTCAATAATATCTGAAGGTACGATTGGTTTATCATCACCGACAGTTATATCTGAAGATAAAATTGGTTCATTATCAGCAACAACTGATTTAATAACATCTGAAGGAACATTTGATTCATCATCACCAACAGAACTTCCAATATTGTCCTTAACTCCAAATGTATTGTCCATCACCAACTCAGTAGGCTTTAAAATGTTAGATGTCAATTCTTCAGAAATTATTGGGTTGCTTTGTACTTCAAAGGTGACCTCTGAAGGCTCTACATGAGACATTGAAAAATCACCATTAAAAGTAGCATTTATTTCAGCTTCTGTTCTTTGCACAATTGGGATTGAAATGTTCATACTTTCCAAAATATCACAAGCTTCATCCAGAGCTTGATCTGCCATCAAATGGTTATCTGCCAATTCATTTGGTAAGGCTTCTGTGCCATTCAGAATAGCAATCGCCTCACTTAGATTTTGATGAGCATCAAAATGGCTTGCTTGAATAGAATTCGATGAGGCATCGATGGTTTTGATTTCAAAGCTGACTGAACCACTACTCTGTTCAGTGAATTTATCAGTATCAAAAGTAGTGTCAGCTTCCGTATTGATATTTGAAGAAGTGTCATCCACCGGGGTTGAGTTTCCATTGTTAGTACAAAACTCATCATGTTGAGGCAAAATTTTAGATTCATCAGGGGAAGGAGCTGAGATGGTAATAGTTACATCTGCATCCATATTCTCATTTGAACTGCTAAGCTCTAGAGATTTATTGGCTGCTTCTAAATCGTCCACACCATTTGAAACAAGCACTTCTTTGTTTGGAGTTAGATTATCCGTTAATTCAGAGAGATTGGCTTTTGGAGTAACGCCTTCTTGTGAAGGTGGTTCAGAAGCATTTTTCACAGGAGTGTTAAACACGTTTGATTTGGTTTCAAAACCGTTAGCTTCGCTTGTTTCCGTACACGATATATTCTCTTTCAAGTAAGCCACAACCAAAGGTTCGTTGATCTCCATATTCAAAGAACGCTCAATTACTTGCGGGGTACTATTTTGCACATTTGCTCTTGAATCAAAACCGCTGACTTCTGTCGTAAAATTATTTCCTTCGACAATCTTCTCAATTGCTGGACTATTACATACATTTGCTCTTGTAGTGAAAGCACTAGCTTCCATCGACACATTATTTTTTTCAGCTATATTCTCAGCTGCTGGACTGTTAAATACATTTGCTCTTATGCCGAAACCATTAGCTTCTGTCAAAGTATGATTTCCTTCAAAAGTCTTCTCAAATACTGGGCTATTAAATACATTTGCCCTTGTATCAAAACTGGTGATTTCTGTCATAGAATTATTTTCTTCAACAATCTTCTCAATTGCTGGACTATTACATACATTTGCTCTTGTAGTGAAGCCATTAGGTTCCATTAACACATTATTTCTTTCAGCAATATTCTCAGCTACTGGACTGTTAAATACATTCGCTCTTACGCCGAAACCATTAGCTTCTGTCAAAGACTGATTTCCTTCAAAAGTCTTCTCAATTGCTGGACTATTATATACATTTGATCTTGTAGTGAAACCAGTATGTTCCATCGACACATTATTTCTTTCAGCAATATTTTCAGCTACTGTACTGTTAAATACATTTGCTCTTACGCCGAAAGCATTATCTTCTACCAATGAATGATTTCCTTCAAAAGTCTTCTCAAATACTGGGCTATTAAATACATTTGCTCTTGTACCGAAACCACTGAATTCTGTTGAACAATTATTTGGTGCAGGACTAGAGTTATTTAAAATAATGTTTTTCATTGCCGTATCAGTAATGAATGATTCATCACATTCCATTGGCTCTGAAGTGTCACCGCATTGATCAGGTTTCCCATCAAAGCTGGAATTTGTACCTTCCACAGCAATGGAATTGGAAAGAGTTGAAGTTGTGTTAAGTCTTTCTGGTGTGTTGGCTACATTTGAGTTTGTTTCAAAGGGGTTAACAAGATCAATCTGCTGTGTAATGGTACCGATTGTATCTACCAAAGGCAAGTTGGCATCTGGATTGGCTTGAATGACATAAGATACTTCAAAGTCACAATCCATCGGCTCATCACCATCATATTTCCCGTCAATAATGCTATCAGCTTCATTTATAAATGAAGGATCTAATAACCCTGCGCTTGAATTGTGGGATTGATTCAAGTCCAACTTTTCAGGGGAATGTGAGGTTTGGATTTCCTCAGTGGAGATGATGTTTAATGTTACATCCACAATTTGCAAAGAGTTATCACTACTTTGAATAGTTTTTTGTAATTCAATTTTATTTTCCTCAGCATTGCACAGTTTATCTACACCGCTCTGAGAAATGTTCCTGCAAGCCTCATCAGAGCTTTGGATGGTAAAACTGTTATTTTGATCCACTGTCGGAAGACATTCACTAATATTGACAGATTTATTAGAATTTTCATCTATAACAGCAATTCCTTCAGATTCAATGTTTTCGGGTTGGCTATTCGAGTCTTCAACATTATTTGTACTTTCATTCAAGTGCAGAGAATTATTAGCACTGGCAAGAAGATTATTAATACTATTCCTGACATCAGAAATCTCTTTCATATGCTCGACAAAATTATTTGATATATCTGCCGCAGAGTTAACAGAATTACCATTATTTAAATGAATCAAGTTTGACAAAACATAATGATTCTGCAATTCAGGATCATCATTTTCCGAATTATTCATGGTTGCAGAAGAAATGCTCTTATCAAATGTATAATTTAGTTTGCTTACACTTTCTAGTTCGTGATCCTTGTGGAGAAAATCTGAAATGTTCAAAATTTTAGATTCCAAACTGAATTCATCATTATCCTCCAAATCTTTGACATAAACTTCTGATGCTTTGAAAATTTCTTCACGTTCGTCAGAATTCACAACGGCGATCCCTTCATCTTGCGCAATTACAAAATTGCCGTTTTCGGTATCATCTTTAGTAATACCATTGCAGGGTTCTATATCTGTTGTTTTGTTTAGAACGTATGAAACATTAGAAACGGCATCATTCTTTGTTAGCGCCGTTGACAGTTCTGAAACGTCGTGATGAAAGTGATTGCTTTCAGCACTTAAACTGAGCGGGTCCTGCCCAACTTCACATTGATCTCTTGTATTCAAAAGGGCTGACAAATTGAGATCACCGATGATGCTTGAATCGGGTGTTTCAAATGATTCCGTCAAGATATTGAAAACTTTCTGTTTCCGCAAGGGCAGAGAATCTTCATGTACTACCGAAACAGGCTCTGGTAAAGCTGGGTTGTCGATCAGTACAGAATTATCATCAGGCCATCTGACTCCCACTGGGCTGTTTTGGAAGTCTGGCTTCTGGTGGTCTTCATGGGGCGTTAAAAACAGAGGCTCCTTTTGATGTTTCTTGACTGCTTCCCAAAGCAACGATTGAAAGGAAAACAATAAAATAAAAATAATTAAAACAAATCAAAAGAAAAGAAAATGAATAAAGAATATTATAAATTATAATAAGATTACAACAATAATTGGATGTTGCCTCTTTGGATAGAGAACAATTAAAAAATATAGAATGGCAAGCTTGCTATCGAAAAATTAAACCACTTTGAATGTGATATATTATTATAAATTATTGAAAAACTTATTTCAAGTTGAAAATATTGGTAGGAATTATATAATAAAGCTCGTTATCATTTGTCACTAAGAAACATTCAATGGCAAATTGTGCAAATTCCAACACATGTGCTATAACGGTTAAACAAACTTTGAATGAAAACATTTAGTAAAACGCATTCCAAATGGTGTATTGCTCCATGCTGTATAAGCAGTGTTCAATATTATTAGTGAAAATGCTGACACAAATATGGAAACCAATACAGATGAAAATTCACAGGTGAGTCGACAAAAAAATATTATATAAACATTAAGGGCAACTTCTTCTCAAAGAAACAATGTTTCGTATACTCTCCATCGACACAAATTATTCAACAAAAAACAACCGGGGAAAAAACTTTACATAAACAGTATATATTAATAAACACTGTTTGCTGATTTTATTTCATTAATATTAATAGTTTATAGAGCAAATAGGAAACAATGTTTATACTGGAAAAGAGTCCCTTTATTGATTGGAATCTAGGAAATCTAAGGTTGCAAAAGCATACTGTGTTCATAATTACAAGTTATAACCTAGTAATTGAATTATCACTAAAAGGGACAGACAGTACAACTCCGTTATATTGACACTGTTAGGAACCAGGACATCTGTGACGTTATAGTCTACTGCAACTAGTTAAATAACCAACCAACTTTAATAGAGGTACAACTATTCGGAGAATGACATTGAAATTCCACAAATGGATGAAGAAAGAATGATTACATATTTAATTCAGAGTGAGCACCAAAATGGCTTAGAATATTGTTATTATTTTGTTAAATTCAATGGATAAGACGTCTATGAGGGAATTTATCACATAAATAAACTGAATTTACACATCTATCGTAACAATCACAAATACTTAATTAACTAAAACATCAAAATAGAAGATAATGATAAGAATCCCTTTGTCATCAGTAGATATGGCAAAATATTTGCTACACTATCCAAATTTATATGTTTGTCATCACCATTTCCAAATTAATGTACATGCCCTTTTTTACTATAGTATATAAAGTCATCATGACGTTGTTCCTATATCCGAGGTCAATATAACCGAGCCGGCCTTCAGGTCATATCCAATGCCACAAATGATGAAGGAAGCCTCACCGGATTTGGGGGTATTTAGGTTGAAATCGTTGAATGCGTGAATGAGACTATCGTCGCGGGGAGTGGAAGCCGAGTCTTCGTTGGCACTTCCATAGTCTAACGAGCTATCTGACGAGTCTGCAATGTTAATGTCACACAACGGCCATTGGTCAATGTTCATGAGTTTGTTAGTGCGTGAGGGTGATTCGAGGGCCATCAAAGTTAAGGAGATTGTATTCATTTAAGAAGATTACTTAATATGTAGATAAAAATAATAACAGCCCACTACAAATTTTGCCCATAGAGAGAGAACAAAGATACTTAGTTTTTCAAAAGAAATTTTTTTTTCCTTGAACTACAGAAAGAGCTTTTTAATAGGTAGCATGTTTTGTTTATTGATATGAGAAATAGAACAGTATAATATCGATATCCCAGTTCCAGATGCAAAAACAAATGGCAGAAATACGAGAAATTGTTCGGAGACCAAGCATTTATCATTCCTAAATAGGAACGAGTCGTAATTGCAAGACATAACTCCAATCTACAATTTAATGCATCAGAATTATGAAGTCTTCGGAAATGATAAATGTGTGGATTCTAAATAATTTCTCGAACTTAACTCAAGCTGGCCATTTTTCACATGTTGCACATTGGAATTAGGGAATCGATATTAGGTACTTATTTATAAATAATAATGTTACTGAAAAATATGGCTAATACAAGTTACGGATAGATTAAAACAAACAAAAAAAACTTGCTACTATAAATAAAATTTACGAAAGATAAATATGAAATTTTTAGTTTTGCTTGGCAAATTTACCGACTTTGTAGTTACATGAATGAAGCACAAAATCAGTTAGCGGGAAAAGTTAAATCTTAGCGTTACAAGAGAAGTTCAATAATAAATCAATAAAGTAATAAGATGACTGCATAGACACAAAAGCAAACTACAAAAAATATTAATTATAATTAAGATTATTGTTATGACAGTAATTATTGAAAATTAAATTAGGATAAACAAATCACAAACATTGTAGCATGAAGTCGAAAGTATTGCGAGAATTATCAATTAAAAATCATATTATGAGAGTTTGGCATAAGAAATCAGTTTGAAGACGATATTATCATTAACTGCCTTGGGCTGTAATTTGGTTAGCCAACAGAAGAATAAGTCTTACAAATGAATATATTTTAATACCGTAATGGTAATTTTTTGAGTGTTAAACCATCTTGCGTTTCAACTACCTACATAAAGGAAAGGACACACTGGGCCCTCATACGCAACCTGTGCATTACCACTTTCCCAGGCCAATGTGCCCACTTGTCCTATGCACGCAATGTAAATTTGAATTGTAGAATCACGACATTCAATAGATTTTAGGTTACAAATCACTTTGTAACATCTTACTATATCTTTATTTAGTTGCTTACATCCCATTTTAACAATAAAATGAGTAACAAATGTCAAATCAACTCGTTGGAAGGCCTTAGACCAAAGTCATCCTTCTTTCACAAGTCCCACGCCAATCTGGACAGCGCAGATCGGCGATACGTGGGAAGCTTAGGATTGCATTTTGTATGACAAGCGTGTTTCTGAAGTATTATTTTCATAGAAAATGTATCGATTCTAAATTGTCAAGATATCTTAATGCGTTGAGTAAATTGCGTACGTCGGCCCAGTGTTACTTATCTTTATGCTTCAATCATCCATAATTAGGACAGTATTGCAGTGACATGAATTACGCAGGTCACTTCTTGGTAAGTCTCAAACAAACAGGTCTATGGGAAACGCAGAAGCAGTTGTGGTTGTTGGGTTCAAAATTTTAATCACACTCCGGTGAGTTTTGACAAAAACGCGACCAATTAAAAAAAGTGAATTTTTCCTTCAATAATGGAAACACATTTTAAGACCCAAAAGAAAAAAACCAACAGAAAACTATTGACAATGAAAATCTTAAATCAAATTAAAATATCATATTTCCATGATTTCATTTCTTTGATCTCTAAAAAAAATAATACTGTTTTCAAGTATCTAAAAGTTAACCATAAAACGATTCAGAAAACTTCAAACAAAATCGAGCACCATAAAGTTGATAATGAATGCCAAAGTCAACACTGAATAACTCTATAATCAAAATAGATTTTAGGTGGCGAATGTCACAGTTAAATGAGTTATCGGATGAAGACATTCAGGATGCCACACAAAACTCTCTACAGTATTTGCGCACTGACTAGCATCATCTATCATCGTAGCTTACCATCAGAAATTTTGCTGTTTTTGGATGCAACTGAGTTGATCGCTGAGATGGGAGAATCATTGATCACAGGCTGGTCTGCTTGAGAAGCCTGATTAGCTGCAGCATTCTGAAAAGAATAAAAAACTCTTATAGTAGGTACTTACTTTGAAATATACATATATATGAAAATGGGCCTCTATCTGTCATCACAGAAAAACATTTTGTACCATGACAAAATTTTTTTTTTTTTAAACATTTTCATGGTGAGTATACATATATTATTATTGACATCTCATGACAGGGAGTGAAAAATTTCATTAGAACATAATCACTCTTTATTTGTGTATGTGAAAGGAAGATGTGCCTATAATGTGCCATTTTTAATTAGTTCTACCATTCTTAAGGTGGTTTGTCACAAAAATGGCGCTATATAAAATATGTAAATATTATTATGTTAAGATCCGTAGACGACATTATACAATATTTTTGGACGTAATAATGATATAAAAACACTATAATTACTTATTTTGGTTCTGTGGAAAATGTTAAGAAAACCTAAAACAAAAATAAATAAAACTGACTTCACCATAAGTACAAACCATATTCGTCAAGAATATCCATAGAAACACGGCCACATCGAAGGCATAATGAAAGATGTATCTAAAAAAAAACACTCCCTTGGGTGCCATTTAAAAAATAAAATCTTTGACAAATTTGGTATAAACATTACACGAAACACGAAAAAATATTACCTACATTCGAATTGCTTGATCGATTTTCAACATTTAACTTTGGAATAGTTGTTGACATAAAATAATGTTTTTCAAATTACGAAACGAAAATTTTATTGTAGACAGCTAGATAGGAACTGGTATTATTATAAATCATCTGTCAAATATATATATTTAAATCAAAAAAATTCTATGCATACTTTCTCAACGATGTACAAAAAACATGAAATAAAAAAATACATTAAGTATTAAATTAACGAGAACATTAATTAAGAATGTTAAGAAAGGATATTTTCTCTTTCTTGACAAGATGAAAACACACAATCAACGTTCACATGTCATTAGTGTAATCAATATTATGATTAGAGATATTCACACGATGCTTCATTGTTTCGCCAAACTTCAAACATTATAATCATTGATAAAAAAAATAAAGTGCACAATAGTCTTAAATTTATTCGTAAAATGCAATTAAGTACATTAATTTGCGGCTTAACACAATTGAGTTAAACAAGAGTAGGTACTTTGTTCTAACCACAACATTTATTTTAACTGTCGACCTGTTTCGGAAGTTGCCTTCCTTCCGATTTCTCTGTCAAGACATAAGTTAAAAATGGAAAAAAAGATTTAAAAATCAACAAAAAGTTTTTTTAAACTATAATTCATCTATTTACTGAGGATTGAAATCTCATCCCCATGGACTGGCTCTTAAGCAATGTGAACTTTCAGAATGTCTTTTAAAACTTAAAAAAATACACCCTACCACTACCCACAGTTTGATAATGCCTTCAGAGGGCGAAACAGCTGTCACGCGTAATAATAAGTACACAGCAGAACTTGTTTAAAAATAAACTGTTTTAATAAACCCAATAACAATATTATTGAATATATAAAAAATAAAAATTAAAATGGAGTTCTACAAATTAAACTTAATAACAATAAATTTTTAAAAAATAATTGGTTTGACTGAGGATTGAATATTAATTGCTGTAATGTCATCCAATTTCATAAAAATGCGTATATTTCCGAGTGCGTATGATTGCTACCAAAAGTCGATAGAATGCGTCGTAGACATCGAGTCTATCTACAGAGTTTCAGCTCGATCGGATGTCAGGAAGTGGGTTAATATTTACGTTCAAGATTTGCATTCATTCATTCGGGAAATCGAAATAGATGTATTTAAAAATAAAAAGAAAAATGAAATGTAAGTAATTATTTTAGGTGGTGGTGTGAAATTGCAAGTAGAGGGATATTATATGTAACGGGATTTTTTTTAAATGGCATTAAAATATGTTTTATCGTGTCGTTGACTTCGAAAAGATCAAGTGAACAAAGAGATAGGACATGTATTATTTTTCATCCACCGTTAATATTGGCCCGCCATCAAATAAAACAGCCAATCAAATAAACGGCAGCCAAAAAATAGGATCGACGTGGGAGCAAATGTATCAAATCCGTAACAAACCTGAACGACCGGAATCAAAACGGTCATATAGCATTAAACTTTGTTATAATTACATCATTGACGTTATTATAGCCGAGTTAAAGTTACTAGTAATAATTACAATTGTTAATGTGCACTAAACATCAATTCGAGAGGAGATTACATTTAAAAATATTTTGAGGGTCGAAAGAAGAAAATAATGAACGTAAAAAGGAATGCATAGAAGTACCTAGTCAGAGGGCGGTGGAACGAACGAGAAAATCCCTTGAATAATTTCTCCCGCGGCGCAGTTGGCCAAGGTCGGTGCAAATGTAAGAGGACGCTAGTGTGTAGTTATGATGTTGAATCGTTGCCAAAATCATAAGAATAAAACAACCAAAGTCAAGCGCGTTGATATTCCTAGAGATCCTCGGGACGTCATCAGAACGAAGCTTTATGTTGACTTCGAGTTCGATAAGAACGTAAACAAACCACTTGAAAAAAATAAACACGAGTTCTTGTTTAGGTTTTTAGATCCGCGGAATTTGTTTATTTGGTCCAGCTGCTGATGCAAGAGGATTGCAAATAAAAATAATATGAATTCCGCAATCGCAGCACCCGTCAAAAGGAATGAAGAACTTGTAAACAAAGCAAGAAAAAATAATCTACAATCACAAGGCACAGAAGCGCAGAAAATGCAGCAGAAGTATTGCGGCAGAGAAAACGTTCACGATCAGTACAATCAGCAATGAAAATGATAATTCCGCAAAGTGAACCAATATTTTATGCGATCGTGCCTGTCTCTCGAAAAGTGAAACCGAACCTAGCCTGCCCTAATACGTATCGCGCCGGCAAAAACAGAAGTATTGTTTGCAACCAGTAAAACCTGTATTTCAAAGGAACACAATATTTGTATGGCCGGTGTCCGTAAATGTAGACTGAATCAAGTTCAACGGTTGTCCCAGTGGGCCGGGAATGCAATCTTATTATTCGTCATAAATCATTATAATAGTTGCATACATTCTAATAAGCACAACCTACTCGGAAATCAACTGGGATTATTGCCGAGGGAAGCCTTGGAAAGGCGAAAGCAGATTAACTCCGAAGGTTTTTGAGGTTATGGACAGAATTAACCGAATTTGCATACTTACTTCCGAATTTTATCACATTTAAAAAGGTACGAAATAACATCTTCTCTCGCCAAAAACAGGTTATGTTTGGATAAATATACCAGAAACTCGATGTCGTTAAAATTAAGTTCGTCGACTGTAAGCCAATTTTTATGAAAGAGATATTATAATATGCTTACAAAATGCATGGCAAGAAATATGTACATATATTGGTGTTGCATGTTCATTCAGCAGTAATGAATGTTAATGGATCCACGATAATAATAAATGCACGAATATTCAATACGAAATCAGATCAATTTCCTACATTTTTTCACAAGAGCGTGCAGAAGTGTAAAGCATTTTGTAAAAGTATAAAAAAGCCAATGTAAATAATTGTTGATACAAATCAAGATTCCGCAAAACTAACGTAGCGAGGTAAGGAAATATACAATTTTTACGAAATAATTATGAGATAGCAGAGATCGTTCACACTAATGCGAAAGATTTGCCGAATATTTATAGTAATAGTACGATAAAGAAGTTAAGTACGTTTGCTCGTAGCAAATTTGGAAGTTGATTAGAGTTGGGGTACCTACGTAATTGCGTATTTAGGCGGGTAACATGCTCTACCTATTGGGCGATCGGCCAAAAAAATCGCAGCCCGGTTGCCAAGAATGCTGACGACGTCAAACACAGCTGAATAATTATTAGAAAAGGTGAATCAAATTTTCAAAACAAAAACAAGGCTTTCAGACAATGAAATCACAATTTAAAATGGGCAACAGTATGCAACGTACAAAGATAAGCCAATATTAATTATAGAGTGCATTTCAAAACATAGACACTTAAATCAATCATGACATACAATTATCACATAATTTATACGGATACGCCAACTGATTTCGGCATAGCCGTGCCTTCGTCAGAATAGATATTAATATTTTACAACACAGTCGCGCCGAAACCGGTTGGCATGTTAGTATAAATAAAGCGACGTAATCTCATAATAACAGTAATATTTGAGCACAGTGTCAATCATTTCATAAATAGATTACATTCACAAAATATTATCAGTTGTGTTATGATGACACAAAACACTTGTAAACATTAACGCAAACTCCAAGTTGTTCAACCTGCACAGGCTCTTGGTCCTTGAGGCTGGTGAGCATCTCCTTCGCCGGGCTTTTCCTCAGGAGCCGCGAGAGGAAATCCATCTTCCGAGCACTAACCCAATTGCTATTTCAGTGAGCGTGAGCATTCACCAACCAACCACTGCAGAGAATGAGTACTCTATACTGGGTACAGAACACCGTCTACTGTTTCGCTGTTTGGCTGTCTACCCCCACAGCAGCTGAGTGACGGGCCAAAGCAAGTCCAATTATTGTGCCACCGACTGACTGCGACTGAGTGTGTGAGAGGTGCGACTCTCGCTGCGACCTAGGGGAAACTGGCCAACAACTGGGACTGCTTCTGCTATCGGGTGGCTAAAATGTGGAGTAAGCTGCGCGATGATGAAACTTGTCAGATTGTTTGTTTGGGAAGAACAAATTTTTGAACGCAGATGAAGCACTTCATAACAATGTTTTGAAGAGATATTATTTTGGTTGTGAAACAAATTTTTAATAGGCTGTGTAAGTTTGATAATTTTGTAGTGACCATTAAAATCGCATATTGTCTACACACTAAAGTTATAGAAAACACTGAACTAAAATGAGAATTCGCTTTTAGGTATCAACTTGTGTCTACCTGATCCTTATTTTCCACGGTGACCGGATAAATCATCACAATGATAATTCATCACATCTTTAAAAAGTTATATAAAGTCATGGAAAGTGATGAAACAAAAACTTTATTAACTGGGTTAAGTAGGCTAGGTAAATTTTTTTTTTCATCGTTTCTAATGACTTTATATCACTTTTTAAAAGTGTGTTGAATTGTCACTGTGTTGAGTTATCATGGAACCATTTTCCACATGTATCTGTCTATACAAAGAATAGTACCTGTAGCGGGCGGCGTAGCTTTGATTTTTATACACATCCACAGTTTTATTCCGACATTAATGAAATTTTGCACACTTGACTTTCAAAACAAGAGAAAAATCATTGTCTACACGAGATTTCGAAAAAAACAACATCCCATCCCCTTGCCCACTCCTCAAAGAAGAACTTAGATACTTATCGATGAAATTTTGCACACATATTTTAGTGTTTGTAATACCGAACAGTTATTTCATGAAAAATGTAACACATTCATGCAGTTCTTTCGTCTTTTCTGGGATCAGCTGGCCACCAAACAGGCGGCCAATTCACAAATCAACAAGCTCACGGCGCGGCATGGGAGTATTGAAACTAAATAATAAACTAAGTCGTTTTTCAACAACACTGGAGAAAATCATCAATAACAATGATTGGTGATTAAAGTCATATTAAACCCATAACACTGTCGATGGTTGAGGATATAAACGAGAATAGAACAATCGATTAAGCTTCAAACACACCCAGTACACAATCGAAACTGTTAATATAAGTGTTAATTAATTGATATCGCGGACGATAAGGGAACCAAGTTTTAGGGGTAGTTTATTTTTTTATTTTAACCTCAACTAACATCTACGTAATAAGCTTAATAGATATAGAAGTGGGTACAAGCTTTTCAGCTTACCTTTAAACAACCATTACGTTAAGATTCGTCAATTTTTTAACTATGTTTCGCTATCTTCTCTAAATAGTATAAAATACAGTAGCTATCCACGTCTGTCTGTGCGCTTAGTTTGTCTAATCTACACAATAAATTTTTTGTTTTTTTTTTTTGGAAGGAATTTCTTGGAAAGTAGTAAAAAGTCGATGTTTTTCCTAGACTTCTCAACCTCAAAACTTTACTCCACAAGTCAATTAGTGCTTTCCATACAAATTTTAATGTAAACAAATGTTCCATTTAGCCCAATGGCCCAGCACCACGTCTCACTTAAACTCGCCTGATATTGTACATCTCCATCCCATTTGAATTTTTGTATTGAAAATTTAAGTTTTTTTTTATCACGAAACACGCCCACGAGGCACTTCTTGTGTGATTCTGTATTCTATGCTTTTAGCTAATTTACCGTAACATTTCAATCCAACATAAACTAAACGTTGTATTAAAGTTTTGAATCTAACGAAACTTAATATTTTCGGATTTTTTCACAACCACTTCGGAAAATACTAGGATTTACCGGTAGAAATAAAGATTATAACGGGTCTATTAAGCGCATAGTATATTATATTATTATGAAAGACGATTCAAATTAATTATTATCACATCAGGGATTTAACTGTCACATTTCTTCGTAAAGGCACAAAACTAAACTGACGCACTTGCAAAGCGCTTTCTGTATAGTGATCTCCAAGTTTAAAGGGTCCTCGTATATTCCCGCGTGGGTACTAATATTAGAACGCAATTAAATAAAAACACCCGTCCCGTGTCGCTGCACAGCTTCCCGGAGCCGAGATGACATCTCACCCCACTCCTGTATTATTATAATGAGCTGAAGAAATACCGAAATAATACAAACACTAAAGGTGGGTCTCCTGCGACGCGTTTCCACAAACATTGAACTAAACGTTTCCACAAACATTGAACCAAATGTTTTCACAAACATTGAATGAAATATTTGCACAAACATTGAATAAAAAACCTGCACAAACATTACATCTGCATACAAACGTGTGTACAGACACGCCACATTTCTCAAGCTGGGTCTTCAGCGACCCAATGTTTTCAAAATATTGAGTCGGGCCCAACGTTTTTTTGTTTTCTACCGGACACGGAAAACAAAAACATTGTGGGCGAGTCCCAATATTTCTTATTTGCACAAACATTTGGTTCAATGTTTATGGTAATATTGTCGCTGGAGACGCGGCTTCATGTTTGCACAACCATTTGGTTCAATGTTCGTGGTAATGTTGATGATAACGTTTGAGGAAACGCATCGCAGGAGACCCGCCTATACAATGTGAGATCTGAGAACTTAGGCGATGAGCTAGTGAGAAAAGGAAGGCTAAAATAATAATTAATTACATCATACAGTCATGGTACATGAATATTTGAATTAAAATATTACGTAAAACTTGAGTAAAAAAAGAAGTTTAGTTTGGTAATAGGTAATTGCATTAGCATATAGAGTTATAGTTATAACATAACTAACGCGCACAAATTAATAACCGTAAAGCTACATCGAATCGAGAGCTTACATCTAAGGTCCATTTCATTGTTTGAACCACATCAAATTGGCCATCAACGTCATTATGAATTTTTCCAATTGCCTCTTCAAATAACGGTCCCCGATTAACTCTCATTCTTGGCCCGTTAGCGTTTGGTCATATGTTGGTGACGGTTCCATGATAACTCAACACAGTGACTATTCAACACACCTTTAAAAAGTGATTAAAAACGATGAAAAAATATTTTTTTAAAGCTAACCTAACCTACTTAACCCAGTTGATAATTTTTTTGTTTCATCACTTTCCATAACTTTTTAAAGATGTGATGAATTATCATTTTGATGATTTATCCGGTCACCGTTGGTGACTGGTCAAACAACTGTTTGATGTATAAAATGCTAATCTGTTTATTATATTGTAAAATATTTGATTTTTATACAAATATACAGTTTTAGATTCCGAGACTGATGAAATTTTGGACAGGTCATTTTCTTTTTTCTAAATTTGATTTGGAAAAGCTCTGCGTAAAGAACTATAACGGTAATAGATAAAATAGTGAGTCTAGAACAAGGCTGCCCAACCTTTTTAACAGTTGGGCGAAATTAACGATTTTGAATCACTGGCGGGCCACTGAATACCTGACGGTTCCTATTTCCATGGGGGGGGGGGGGGTTGTTAGAGAATTTCTATAAAACATAATTCCCCACAAAAAAAGATCAAAATGAGTGCTCCCCACAAAATATTTGAAATCCATGGGCGGGGGGGGGTTGTTACGGAACTTGGCTGAGAAAAAATTCGGCGCACCCAAAAACATCATATGTGGTTCCCCACAACAATTTTTCGAATTCCATGGAGGGGGGGGGGTTGCTACAAAATTCCATTTCGGACGCAAAAACTATTATATCAAAAACCGATGTATTTTTGTTTAAAAAATGAGTTCAACAGGTTAGATTTTTTCGTCGCTGATTCTCGTTCTGAGTAGCCTAAATAGCGATATCGCCTTTGTTGGCAACACTGGTGACCGCGCGCAAGCTGCATTGTTTGTTTTACCGCGGACCTGCGACACTTTTTCAAATTGGCGGATTGGCGGGTTTTTTGAAAATAATTCACGCGGGCCACTTATAATTCGTTCGCGGGCCACATTGTGGCCCGCGGGCCTGGGGTTGGGCAGCCTTGGTCTAGAAGGTTCCGGAAATTTCGAAGACAGTTAAAAAAGATACAATAACGTAAAAACCCCACTTTAATTTTTTTTTATTTTGCCGGGGACTAATGCTAGTTTATTATATTTATTTTATTATTTCATGTAAAAGGCTATTTAGAAAATTTCACCGTATTTTTATTTAAATGTTCACAAAAGATGAATCTACTTCTCAGCAACGAATTCAATTTTCTATCACAAAGTCACCAGCGTACACTGGCAGTGCTATTCTTCACGTTAATTAATTAAAAAATATATGTTTTTTGTTTTTGTTTATAAGAATATGTATATTTATATATATATATATATATGTATAATAGATAATGTTAATCCCAATCACGAATGTGAGAATAAAAACACGAACATCGTTGTCACCCATAATATGGGTATACTTTATTCTATTCTTATTACATGAGTGAAATGCAACATTTCAAAGCTAATTTCATAATATGGGTACACTTTATTCTATTTTTATTCCATGAGTGAAATGCAATATTTCAAAGCTAATTTCATAATATGGGTATACTTTATTCTATTTTTATTCCATGAGTGAAATGCAATATTTCAAAGCTAATTTCATAATATGGGTATACTTTATTCTATTCTTATTCCGTGAGTGAAACGCAATATTTTAAAGCTAATTTCCACAACACATGAAAACAAAATCATGATTTGAATTGTTTCAAAAGCAGCAAGTGGTCGAACTATAACGTCTAACAAGATAATTGGATTGAGGAGTATAATGATAGAGGTTAATAGATTGTAGACAATTGGGCGAGAGGATAAATGATTAAATTGCATTTACAAATCAACAGTAGCGGAGTCATCCGTGATAACGACAACGAATCCAGAGAATTATATTAAATGCCTAGATACATACTGCCACAAAAAGGCTGGAAAAACCTCATAAGGGAATAAGGCCTTAGGATTTATAAAATATGAAATGTACTTCACAAAGCGCAATAATAATCTTCAACCATGTTGAAATTTTAAACACAGAGTTACTCAATTTGAGGGGTACGATTCTCGACATCAAATCCCGAGATCGTGGGTTCAAATCTCAGCGTGGGCAAGTAAATTTTATTTACTTAATTTGTGTTGTTTCACAATTAGTAATAAAAAGATAATACATACTAGCTGTACGCCGCTACACGTTGCTGTGGCTCAGTCTGTCTGTGCAGACAGTGAAACAATAGCGCGTATTGCTTTACGCCCAACAGATGGCGCCGTTTTTTTAAAGCATGTTTTTACTTGTCACGGGTGACATTGATTTAATTTGGGTATGTAAAAATACACTCGTATTCGAATACAACTTTGTGTTAAAATTTCAAAGCAATCGGTGAAGAACTTTCGGAGATCTAGGACGGGTTGTTTCGGAGAATTTGAACAATTCATCAAATTTCAACGTTCATTTTCAAGTTCTGTGAAAGATTTTTTCAAATTCTGTTTTTATTACTTTTTTGTCAAGCAACTAGCCTACAATGATATAATAACAGAACTTTAATAGGACTTTCACAGAATCCGAAAATGAACGTTGAAATTTGATGAATTATTCAAATTCTCCGAAACAACCCGTCCTTAAGATTTTGAACAAATGAACCGTTACTTTTTTTATTTATATAGATTATATTCGCAGTACGTTCCAGGGCTGAAAATACTCTCAGTATTGCCTTAGTGATAGACCAGCACATTAAAAATTGAAACGTGGCTTGAAATGGCACTAGCCGTTCGGTGACTTAATTTAATAATGGTATCACGATCTAGACCACCGCCTTGTCAAACAATTACGTAATTCAACGATTACTACATTTCTATTTACCGGGAAGACCGTTGCAATGGAATAAAACAATTAGATCGAGCAGTTCCAGGCACAGTTCCTACCACTATATTGTCCAATTACATGTGTATTTTTATGAAATCCGATACCTCACAAAAGCCGGAATAAATAATAGTACGACCTAAATCGCGGAATTGATAAGGCTTTACAATAGTCGAGTTGAAATAATTCACGAAGAGACATTACACCTACATTATGATGGTTAAATTATGCTGAAAATATAACAAGTACATAAAAAACATGCTTAAAAATTCTACTATATGGTAAACAGAGTATTCACGGTCTAGCGAAAATAAGTATTTGATATTATTTTTATCTGCGTCTTGATTAATCTCACCCGATTTTTAGAAGGTGCTCCCGTTTGCATGGCCGAAACCAAACTAATCTACTTATTGGCGTCTACATTGAGTAGCTGGATTATTTTAAATCCAATAAACAATGGATAATTAGAACGGTGGGGTTCTCAAGAAGACGGCTTTCATTGCATTCTAATTTTTTTTTTATATCGAGTCGGTGACCTTATATTCTCTTCACACAGACAAATTTTGAAATCAGCTATCTCAAAAAGTTTCTCGGTAAATCTTAAAAGAAAGATATCGTTTATTATTTTTTATACGTTTATATAACGAGTAACACGTATATTCTGAAGTTGAACTAGTGTTGAAGTTATTTAACGAGTTCTTCGAGAGAATGGTAGGAGCTTTGGTTCCAGGCTCAGAGAATGCGGGAGAAATAAGTGAAAAAAAATTGTAAGAAATTTTTGATGAATTTTTCTAACTGTATACATAAAAATGTAAATGTTCGTTTGTTCAAAATCTTAAATCTCTGAAAGTTCTTCATCGATTGCTTCGAAATTTTTACATAACGTTGCATTCGAAAATTCGAATACGTATTTCTTTTTATATATCCATATTGTATAGATGTTAACTGTGACAGATAAAAATATTTTTTTACAAAATAGCAGCGCCATTGGTTGGACAAACATGCTTTCTTTTAACAGCTCAATATGTTGGACTTAAAAGCAACATACGCTATTGTTTCTCTATATGCACATACAGACTGAGCCACAGCAACGCGTAGCGGGGTACAGCTAGTAATACATATAAAAGTGCGGGTGGACGATTCACATAGTATCTAATTGGCAGGAACACTATATATTTAGAAGCGTAGCTTTGCTAGAAATTACTATGCATTATTTTGTGGTAGGTATCTACCATACCTAGCTAGGTACCCCCATCTTCCTGTCGCCACATAACATTCAGTGCCACAGTTTCATTAGCTCCGGGCAAAGGAAAATTTACATGGTGTCACACAAAACAAAACACAGTAACTATGTACACACTAAATGCATGAATATGTATACTATATATATTATTTTTTTTTCATCTAGGGTCGATGTGAAGGACTGGGCGGTCACAGTAATCACTGATTAAAGTAAGTCAAGTACGCCCCTTAACATTCTGTACATAACGAACATATTAATATAATAGAGGTAGGTATGCAAAATATAAATAATGACAATAAATAATATCGTTATAATGAAAGTAGGTATCAGTAATAATTTATGAGATAAGTTGTTAAAATATTGACCAAACAAAACTAATAAAATATACCATAGCTTGGATATCGATGCAAAAGCGTTCGACTTCGTATCCCCTGCATTGAAAAACTATTCAAGCGTGAGGAACAAAAGAACAATCACGCTCGAGGAATGAATTATTATTGTGGGTGCAGTAGTATCATTAAAACAAAGCCCGTAAAGCACGTAGGCCTCTGACGACTTATATTATTCTGGCACTTCATAAATCACAAACACAGCACAAGATTAAAGCTTTCAAACACTGTACAAAGTGGAGAGCAAACGTCAAAACTCTCACTCCAAATAAACACCAACATGTATGTTTCTTAGTCATAAGCACAATGAATCAAAATTGTGCAGAGTACTTGAGAAATATTTTTCAGATATTCGCAAAAGATCTTCTGTCAGATGACAGATGAGAATAGTTGTGTTTTTCAGGTTCCTATTTTTTGGGGAAGGTTACTAGGTAACTGTTGAATCGAGATTCGAGGGGTGGTTCGTATTCGCGCATGCTCACTCGTGAAGAGGGACTACCACAACTGAGATAGTGATAGCGCGCTCGGGCACCAGGGCAAATCGATATTATTATAATGGAGGTAAGTGCGGAAACAAACCAGTTTGGGCTGTACAGCGATTACAACAACATCTGTTGGAATTGAGTGATAACTATATTACATAAAGAATGTATTTTTAGCACACGCTTCTCGGTTGTTAAATGTAATGTTATAAATGCAGAGGTAAATAAAACATGAAAAGCAGAATTTAATACTAGCCATGTAGGGTACAAATTATTGGTAGCTTCTCAAGAAAACAAGAAAAAATAAAATATGGTAAAAAATACCTACATTTAAAGAAATATTTACAGGAATGGGGTATTTTCATAAACTGTGAATTTACACGGAGAAAAATGAGTATTGCTGATTTATTAAAATATTGATAAAAAGGAACGCGTGTTCATGCACCAGCGTTTACATTAGAATTTTTATGAACACATGTTCCTATATCGCCATAAAATATTCGTGTTTTACTGATTGTTTATCCTCTCAATTCATTCGTTAAAGTTCTGCAGTCCCCTTATTAACCGGAATACGAATAATTTGAAGGGATTCTTAAGAGGAAGATACAAGTAAAAAATGTGTATACTCTTGGTATACCTTATATTGTAGGTAATAGGCATTAAAATGGCTTGACAAACGGAGTCTAGAAACGTTCGATTTCAAGCACTAAACTGGTTTTTATTTATTTTGTAAATAATTTTATAAGAAAGCAAAAAAGTTAGTCAAGAAACTGTCACAGATAATCTTAGCTGTAATACTGTATTTTTTAAATTTGTTTCCTTTATGCTTTCTTCTATTGAAAAAAAGTAGTAGTTTACATTTATATTTTTTATTGAGTAATTTTTTTCTTTATTTGTATTCTACACAAGCGAAACGATAGGAAAACCTACAATTTATCTAAAGCATATTTTTTGGTATTCATAATGTACACCAATTCGTTATAAAAATTAATCAAAATAGTGATTTGGCATTAAGCTGCGCCTTAATAAAGTGGCAATATTTTTTATCAGTAAGTTTTCTCCGCGTATCGTTAAAAATTGTGCATAAATTAAATTTCTTTTTCTGATTCTAGTCATTGTGGTAAAATGTGTAATTTTAATATTTTCATTCATAATTATTGATTTTAAAAACGATCTAAAACCTCATATTCCGAAGAGGTTCAAGTTCAAAGTGGCTACAACGTCATTATAACGTAGAAAAACCACTGGCTAGTGAGAGGGCTGTCACTAACATTGTGACGTCAACGCCACCATATTCACAAACGAAACAAATCGAAAATGACACATTTTAAATCAATATAAAAAATGTATTCGTCAACATAAAAATACCTGCAATATGGTATTTTTTTTTCTTAATTATTTTCGGAAATAAAATAGTAAAAATACCCTTTTCAGAAACTATTTATAAGCTGGTGAACATTTATTAAAATTCAGGTAAATGGATACTTTTAAAGGATAAAATAGAAAATATGTTAGATGAACACTTGTGGTGGGTGTAGAGTTGTTGAATTTGATAATAATATGGAACCTGGACCATCGACACAACATCCATAAGATTACAAAGACCCTACGGAAATTTTACATTTATATATTATACATGCACATATATTATTTAGAATTGAAATAATATCAATATTACTTTTATAATATCGATGATATTTTGAAATAGACGGAAGTACATGACCAAATGGACATCGATAGTAAGTTAGCATTGTGCGAATTTATTCTATTGTACCATATTAGGACAGTTCATTGAACACGCGGGCCCACAAAAACTATTTTATGGCATGTCAGCCATTTGGGACACGAACAAAATATTGACGATTGTAATTGAATTAGGATTGGTTATAGAATACAGATAAAGCATACATCACAATAAAACGCTACCTAAGCTGGTGAGATATAATTTGCGATTTTCACGGCCAAAAGTAGTATTTATTTTTGGGGTATTGTGCCGTGTTGCGCTAACGAAATGTTAATAAACGTATACGTAGCGCATCACGGCATAATACCCCAAAAATAAATCACGATTATACTAGTGATATCTGCACTAAGGCTGTTGTTTAAATAGTGGTTGAGAAGGAATATATGAGATGAGGTAATGTGTCCATAGGTTGGAATTGGAAGCAGCGTTAATCTGCAAGATATTCATACGTTTTTTTTTATAAATAATTTACAATAAAACAATAACTTCGTATTTTTTTACGTTTCACAACATAAGAAGCTTATTGCCTGAAGCTAATGAGCTAACGAGCTAACAATCAATATTTTGAAACTGAAAAAGAGTGGGTGAGTCTCGTGGTGGAAAAGTATGAAAAAAAAACTCAACAAAGTTAGTTCTAGCTTGTTTCGTTCGCGGTGGATATGGCGCTTTATCGTATCGTATGAATACTTTTGTTTAGTTTTTGTGTTTTTATGTGCATTTTTCGATAAATTGAAATACAAAGTGTAAAACTACCAAACCAATTTACCAGGCCCAGCCGGGTAGGATGGGTGTGATATGTGAGGACTTAACAATCTTGCTCTTCTCGAATCGTTACAAGGTCGACTGACTCGGGAAGGATTCTTGATCCAAAACGCCTCACCTTACCCTTCAGCACCTGCAAGTTACAAGTGGTGCCATTTGCTCCCAATAAACGCATAATGAGTCGCTTATCCCAAGCACATATCAAAGACGTACAATTCATAGAATAGTAACGAATTGGAATCGAACCAACGCCTTTCCCATAAGTCACCCCAAGTGGTTCACTACATACGGTGACTTAACAGGGGTGTAGGGGTTCATGGGGTGAGGTTTGTCTAGGTCTTAGCGGGGAAGGCGTCTGTCCACCCACTGCGTGGTGGGCCAGGTCGGGAGATAATGGTTGAGGGAGACTTTTCGTCCTCTCTTGACCCGTCGCCTTGCACTGCGGTGGGAGGGATGGATTCATTCATACAATGGTTGGACACATTGATGTCCAGGTTTTACCCACCCCTCACACCCTTTACCTTCCCAGAACTTACTCTCCTTCCTTTCCATAAAAAATACCCTCCACAGATGGCATAGGCTTTGATAAAAATTATCTTCCTAAGAACTCCTGTGTGGATCTAATGTAAAAATAAAAAAGGCTCTCTGCCCTTTCAAAATGAAGAATTATTATAGGTTGCATTTAAAAAATTAGTATTTTAGTTATAAATTGCGGGAGCGGGTGCAGCAGAGGGACGTTCCTTCCAGAAGATTTTATTCGACTTTTGAAAAAAAAAAATCGTACACATTCGTCATGAGGCTATTTTTATGTACTCGCTTTCATTCCACAAAACGAGTGGTACGTTTCGTTAAGACCGGATCTTCTGTATCTCGATGTAATTGAGCAACCGGATGACTTTAAAAAACGGATGATTTTATTTTGAATATTTTGAGTGGCATTCGAGAATGTATGCCTTTCGTATGTTAGTTTAGGCCTTATTATTGACTTGTAAATGAGGAGGGTATTTTTCATACAAATGCGTAGTAGGCCCGTATCTGCATTTAGATATTCATATATGGACAGTGTCGGGTGTTATGATGTCGATTGTGAGATTTGATGGACCTTACAAACGTGGACTTACAGCTGTCACAAGGAATATATGCACACGATTAAACGAGTAAGTCGTGAACATTTCAATAGGGATATTATCATAAATGTTAATTTACTTCATAACGTACGACAGAACATTCTGTCCTTAGTTGGTTTACCTTTCATTTGAAGATTTATGAGGGCAATTTAAACATATTTGGATGCAAAAAAAGAGTCTTAGAACCCGTTAGCCAATAATAATAATATTTGGATAATTTGTATGGCGCCGTTTTGGTGCAAAATCACCTCAAGGACGCTGTATAAATATATATTACATTATGTTCGGTTAGGTTACAATAATTATTCCTTGTTGCACTGTAACCTAATAACACATTTTTTAGAGAATAAATAACTTCAAGACCCGGATAACGGTGTTCGTATTTATTTTATTGAAAGAAAATGATTTTTGTTGCAATCAATCAGAACATACTAATTTCGGTTGTCTGTGATGATGTGCGTGATGTGAAATATCCTCGTGCTCAAGTATGGTTCGAACAAAATTGAAACTAATTATTCAGACAAGCGATACAGTAGGTACCAAAAACATTTTATTTTTGATACATTAAAGAATAATTCTACATTTTTATTTTTGACATATTATTTTTCAGGTTTACTAACGTGTTTATTCCAAGGGTAAATTTATGAATTTTCTCTAATTTGTTAAAAAAAAATATTATTAAATAAAATTGGAAATATTTGTTTTTAAAAAGCAATATGATCCTCATGTAAATATTTTTTTAAATACGTTCAGCTTCACAAATCTGATATTCTGTGATTTTTCACGGCTCTGCGGCTAGTATAATAATACTTATCAAGCACAAGAACTCCTCTTTTCTGATAAGGTATACATAACCAATGATGATCTAAAATGTAATATTGTTAAATATTTATGTATCTATATTCCTTATATTACAATAAAAACAAAATAACATTGGATGATAAAGTCAACATTCAGACGCCCAAAATATTTTTATGAGAATCTAACCTTTTAATGCTGTAAACATTGTTCATCAAATATTAGGTTTGGTAGCAAACATTTGATCATCAAATTACTAGTTGCTGCTCAAATACAAGTCCTTATTAAACAAATGTTCTACAGCAGAAGTTAAGATTTAATCACTGTCACACTAATAGGATAAAAACAAAATTACTTGGACTCTGAAATGCCTGCGTGATGCGTGATGCATGCTAACGAATACTTCCCGGTTTGAAAATACTTGTAATACACATTCCAAAAAGAACAAACAAACTGAAATTTGCAGATATGTCTGCTGTCCCACAGCTCTTTTTGCATTCTGGCCTGATTCGGCTAGACAAAGCTTAAAATGCGTGCATTTACAAACTGAAACACTGCTAAAAAGTTACTTTAAACTTTGATGATAAGAATATCATCGACGAAGACAAAAAGTACTTGTATGTATTTTCACAATCTGGCAACATAAATAATGGAAGTATGAGAAAAAATTTACATTACATTTGAATTGCTGTTAAATAAAAGTATTAAAATTCTAACGCCAGAAAAAATAATATATTCTATGTTATAAATCCAATGGAAATTGAGAGATCAATGCAATTAATTAATCTTAAATAACTCTCAAATTTCCCTAAAAATGTCACACACATTGCACATTCTAAATGTGATGTATGGTCCAATTATCTGAACCATAAAACAGAAAAAACGGAAGATATTCACAACTGTCATTTAACTGACAAAAAACAGAAAACCATAGTTTTTTAAATTGTCGACGAGAAAAACGAGCGTTGCGAACTACACTAGTAATTTTTTAAACTTTTCCAATTTCATAAAACAATTCTATCAAACCTTAAGCGTGGTAAATTTCCTAAGATCCTCCGACGACTTGATGAAATTTTTTGGATATCCTCCGTTGGCAATGCACATTTTCCAAACGAGATTTCCCGCAAATACAAAATCGCCATTTTCTTGCTTTTCCATCTGTATTGACCTCCACTTTAGCGACTGAACCAGAAACCCGGCGAAACGACCAGAGAAAACTCAAACACTCAACAATAACAACAAAAACACGAATTTAACCTCAAATTTAACTGCGATTTTACAAGTTTAACACAACACGTTACATGTTAAGAGCTTTCGAGAAGAATTACGCGTTTTGTACGACTGGATATAATTTATTTAGCACTCAGTGAGATCTCTCCGCGGCAGAGGCAGAAGCGAAACTGCTTGTTGCTGGACGCGGCGACCAGGAATTCAGAAGACAAAGAAGTAAGAATACCGACGGATGGATTAAACTGTCACACCAAGTGACAAAGACAAAACTGTTCAGCGGGCGGTGGTGCCATCACGTAAGCCCGACCAGCTCCTCATATATGCAACGGGCAGACGCATCAATGGGGACGCCTCCTCCAGACTGTAGTAATGTAGCCAGAAAAAGAAAAACAGGCACCGTTACTTGACACTCGGTGAACGGAGGTTCTCAAACCGTGGAGCAGCGTTGGATTAAACCACTTACTTGTTCGGAATGCACACAGCATGGACAAAAATCAAGTGGGGATGAAACTAAATCAAATGTTTCCTCTTGGTGGTCGAAAACACAGTACGCTCATCAGGACATTGTGTTATTATCGGTGTATCATTAAAATAAGGAAAAGGTGAAAACCATTTTTAGATTGGGAGACAAGGGCAGCCTGGGGTCTGTTTATAGACAATAACAGTAAATAATAAAAAGGTCGCCGTGCGACTAATAGACAGGAAATTCAGTCATTCGTATCGGCTACCATTCGAGGGTAGTCACTCGCCCTTGCAAGGCTCGTTGAGGACGTTACTACTTCAATGCGGATGATTATCCTATTAGAATTCAATAGTAATTATCAGTCATGTAAATAATAGTCTTGTCCCCTCGTTTCTTCACTTTACAAAAACATTTCTAATATTCAGGAACATAAGGCACCAATCACTCGATGTTATAACACTAAAATTTCGACTTAGTTAGTGTTCCATATGTTCTGTTAAGCTCAGCGTTTAAAACATTAGTCTCCGTCATTAGTCACATTTTTTTTCTAATAACGGCCGTGCACGTATTTCGCATTATAGGCCGTATTCGCACCATGTTTGGCACACATTTCGACGAGTTTTCCGTTGACCAATAGCAGCACATTTCATCAAGTAAGATAATGTATGTGTCCTTACACGGCAGAACAAAAGTGATATCAATAAAAAAATGAAGACATTACGATGTTACTGAAAATAATAGCGACTCTCATTAGCCCGAAAAATGAACCGGGTCGAAATTTCCTAAACTTCCGAAAAAAAATTATTTTAAAACTATTCTCTTAGTTTCAAAGTTTTCAGTGCATATAATTTGTATAGCAATGACACAACATAACGGTATTGAGAAAACCTCGAATTCAAAGCCGGCAAAAAGTTCTAAAATATCGAATTTTAATTAAACCGAGCAAAAAGAGACCGGACTTCGGTCGCCGTGTTACGTGATTCCGATACGGTCGGCTACGGTGCAGGGAAAATAATTGGCAACGATTCACCGTAGTACAAAAAACTACGAATTGGATCATATTCAAGAGACGGCCATTTTAGGCGAGTGGTGTAGGTTTATACAATGTAATTGACATGAATTTAAGTAAATTATTGTTACACAAAACGATACGGCACGTGGAGTTAATTCTTAAGCCCGACTTACTTCTAAAGCCTAATCCAAAGAAGGAAACTACTTTGTCAATATGCAAAAAATTTCAGACGACTCGCTTAACCTACATTTAAAAATGATATAGCCTATTTAAGCCCTCTGACCCTAATATGTCGACTATATAATAAGATAGAGCGTGCTGAAGTATACATTTTCGTCGATAATTTTTTCGAATTCAGAAAAAATGTTCTGCTAATTGGCAAAAATATGTTGAGCTAATTATATCACGCTCTCTTCTTGTGTGTCTTGTGTCTCCTAGTAGTTATCTTGCCTCTTTTTGTATCGTTTGTCATTTGAGTAAGCTTTTATATAATTTTATAATGGTATGTAGATATTATGAATCTGACTGGACTGTGATTCTGAATGAATGGACTGAGTAGGTTTTTGTAATTGTATGCACCTATTTGAATTTTAACTGAGTAAGTGAGAAAATCTTTCAAACCCAAAATAAATTATACGACATCGAAAATCATGATCAAGTGGATGTCGCAGAGGAAGCGACCCAGAGACAGACCAAGGGGGACTTTGTAGAAGATAGAAACAGTGTGAGAAGTATAGTCCCGCGGACTGGAGATTAATGGCTAGGGACTGGAACTGGGAGTGAACACTATAAGGGAGGTCAAATCGCACTCATGCCCCATAAAATTATAGAGTTTTAAAAAGTGGCAATATTAAAATTTGATCAATCTGAAAACAGAGAATTTCGCATGCCTGAAAGAAAATTCAGGCTAAAAACGTACGACGCTTCCACTGTTCGTAAATACGTATCTAACACAAAATCTATTATCTACCAAAACGCGTTGGAATAGAGGAATTACAAGCTAACATAGGTTATATTTTAATATACAACACAATAACAATTTATTTGAATTAAGTCACGGTTAAAAAAAACAATTATGTGTTGAGGGCGGTTAAAAGTGCGAGCTTTTGCAAGCTCTGACTCCTCGGGCTTCTATTTGCGGAGATTTTTGTGGAAACGCAGTTCTGATCGGCCGAGCAGCAAGGGGTGCTTAACCTCGCGAACCGCGAACGCAATATGGCGCTCTCCCGCGGGATAATGCTTTCGCAGGCGTATGCGTATTCTGTCTTATTTCGAAGGATTCATTGTTACGATCGGCGAAAATGTTCGCAAAATAAACGAGAACGGTTGTTGGAAATAATGAAACAAAGCAATATTCATAAACCAGGACATTTAAAATGTTTACGAATAAAAATTAACAGTACTTACATATCTACAACTTCAATTTAATCAAGATTCAATCAGGTACAACTTGAAAATTTGGAACACAAATTTAATATTTTAAAACTCTATAGGAAATATCTCTTTCGGAAGTCAAAAAAGTCTTCAAACTTATTTAAGGGAAGAGGATTTCATGAATATTATTGATATCTTGTTTTTCTATGTTCAACATGTACGTATTGTCACGAATATATAAAAAAAAAAACTAGCTGACATATACCCGGCGTTGTGAATGATTTGGAGTAAAGTTTGAGGTTGTGAATTTTAGGTATAATATACATGTATCATATATGTAAACATTCTGGAAGAAGTTCTCTAAATTATAGTAAAAACCCTATCAAAATCCATTGCGTAGTTTAGAAGAACTAAGCGCATAAACAGACAAACGCGGATAGCGACATAATTAATACTATTCAGAGATAAAACATTTTTTGAAAACAATATAAGTTCGGTATTATTAATTTCATGAGATTTTAATATTAATTTCTTCTGTATACTGCAAAACTTAACATGACGTAAGTTACCAGTCAAACTACAATTATTTGAACAGGCGATTCTCGCCGGCCCATTATTAAGTTGGTAACGTAGCGGAATACCCCCGATTGCTTCTCTTCTCTGGTTCGGTAAGCGAGGAGAGAAGCCTAATCGTCGGTATAATAGTCTCGCTAATTTGGGCAGATTCGTCTAGCCAACAAGGACAAAGAAAGCAGCGTAAAGCTTTCACTTATCTGCCAATACCGTCTCTCGTCTCTTCCACGTTACTTCACTCTAACTCAGGCAGGCGGAAAAACGAGAAAACTTTAGAACAGAAATGAGGAAAGAAAACTTTAGAACAGAAAATTACAGTGGTAATTAAGCACGCAAGCAAATTATTCGAATCTTCTATGTATAAATATAAAAATGTAAATGTTCGTATTAAAAATCTTAAATCTCCGAAAGTTCTTCAAAGATTGCTTTGAAATTTTGACAACTGTTGCATTCGAACACGCTTGTGTTTTACAGGGTTTTCCAATAATAGGTGTTATTTTGAATAGCCCGCTATTTCGGTAGATGTTACTTTTGAAGCTGTAATTTTTTGACATTTGACAAGTAGAAACTACGCCATTAATAAAAATGGAACACGCTTTAACAACGCATTGAAATTATTAAAATTCACTTGAGTGAATCAAATGCAAATCATCTTGAGTGATGAGGCCCATTTCCACCTCGGTGGCTTCGTCAACAAGCAAAATTGTCGCATCTGGGTCTCGGAAAACCCAAGAGTTATTGTTGAAAAGCCTCTCTATTCTCAATGTGTGACTTTTTGGTGCGTTTTATGGTCCGGCGGAGTCATTGGATCTTACTTTTTCGAAAATGAGGCTGGAGCAACAATTACGGTGAATGGATTGCGCTATCGAGAGATGATTAATGATTTTTTATGGCCGGAATTGGATGGTATTGATCTGGACAACGTTTACTTTCAACAAGACGTTGCTACGTGCCACACAAGCAACGAAACCATCGATCTTTTACGATTGAATATCAAAATAACACCTCTTATTGTAAAACCCTGTATATACCTATATTATATAGATGTCACATGTAACAGATAAAAACTTTTTTTTAAAGCGCCATCGATGGACGTAAAAGCAACACCCGCTATTGTTTCTGTATCTCCAAAGACAGACTGAGCCACAGCAATGTGTGGCGGGGTAAAGCTAGTTCTTTAATAAAATTAAAAACATCATCCCAAAAAGGTAGGTGTTTTTTTGCTAGCAATTTAGCCATTGTATTTTCATTCCAATTAAAGTTTCTAATGTGACCGGTCAGTGGCTGAATTGGCATCGCGTCTGGGTCTCACCCAAGGCGTCGCGAGTTCAATTCCTCGGTTGGCTCACGACATAACCAACATTTTCCGCTGACTGTGGAGGAGTTTCGTGTTTTCGTTAAGGAGGTTAAACAATCAGTTACCTCACACAGCCGTTGGGAAAGGGTGGGTCCCCTCCAATGACTGGAGGAAGCAGGAGATTTTCAAATATGGTCAGGTTATTTGTAACTTTTCTATGTATTTTTCTTTTTAGATAAGGCTATACCTACATTCATGACAGTTACATACTGTGATCTACATACATTCAACATAGATACATATTACGTTGGTAGGTATATAAAATTATTTAGGTTCTGTGTTTAAGTTGTAGAATTCCATTTTTTTAAATTGAATGTAAATAAAATTTAATAATGTTCTGCAAGTGGGAACTAATAACATTATTTAATGTGCTTGTTTATTTGTTTGTACTTATTCCACGTCGCAACGGACCGACCGATCGACGTGATTTTTCGCGTAGGCATAGTTGGAGGGCTGGGAAGTGACATAGACTACTTTTCATCCCGGAAAAACCTTTCATTCTCGTGGGAAAATTCTTTGTGCTGTAATTTCTCCTTAACACAAGGCGAGTGAAGCCGTGGGTTAGTAATAATATAACTGAACGAAATATAATGAATATAGTTTTGAGAAATGAGAATTCACTTTTGGATTTTTATGAGTGACGCGAACATGGAGGTGGTAAAATCAACACAATCATTCCCCATTCGTTTCGTTACTTTAAAAATATAGACTGAGGTCATTTAAAATTAAATGTTTGTTGATGTTTTTCTGCAGTTCATCATTTTCGCAGAAGCTTCTTTGTTCCTTCGGCTTTTATGAGCGTTAATCAGCGCCCATGTTTTTTCTTTCAATTTTGAAGGAACGTCCCGGGAAACCATTACGCGCGCACACTGATTTAGAAGGAGACCCAGTTTATTTAACGTCAATTGCGAGCATTACGTAGGCGGGACTGGATACATAAATTATCCTGGAGAAATATTCATTTCATACCAACATGTTTACGAAAATAACTTATCCCTCAAAGATGTACGTTTTGCACAATGACGTCGCGATAAATAAACGTTAATCTGGTAGGAATTAGATGTATTAATTCTGAGATTTTTTAAACGTAACGTAACGTGCTATCAAATGATTTTCTTGACAAAACTTTCAGAAAATCAAACTTAGACAAGACGGGTAAATTCTTACACCAGTAAATCCATCTATGTAATTTAACCCTTTCAGGCCGTGAGTACATCTGAAAATAAATAGATATAAGTTTTTTCCTCAGCATTTTCCGCAGATTTCCATTTTCTTAGCACGCTATTTTCTTATACTGTATTTTTTAGTTAACTAGTTCAGGCAAAAGATATTTTAACATTTTGAAATATGATTTTCGTGCTTAATTTCGACTGATTATTTTCATATTTGTGTTGTGTAAAATGTAAGTTATTTTTTTAACGCTGAATTTTTAAAATATAATAAAGTGTTATATTTTTTCTACACAATATACGATGATTTTCGTGCTTACTTTCGACTGATTATTTTCATATTTGTGTTGTGTAAAATGTAAGGTATTTTTTTAACGCTGAATTTTTGCTGCACAGTGTACGATTTGTCATTGTATGTGAAACAAGCTCTCATCTTAACTATTGAAAAAAAACAGGCTAATTTAAAAAAAAAAAATCTAGTTATATTGAAGTATCGAATACGTTCTACCACTTCCATTTTTAATTTAGGTCTGAAAGGGTTAAAGTGGAATTTTACAAACAAACACAGGAAGAATGTAGTTTAACAATTAACAATGATATACACAGAAGACAAAGGGTTACAAGAAGTGCTGTTAAGAAAATTGAGAACGAAGAAGATAGTTAGAAAACGAAGCGCCCGCCAAGAGTAAAATAGATATTTTAGCTTTCGAGCAATATAGTGGAACTAATTTTATATTTGAACTGCACACAATCTACAACATTAGCGAGATTCAATTTTATAAAGCAATAACATCCGTGTAACATAGCAGTAAAAATTCCGAATGGTAAGTTCTGGTGCTATCAAATTTGCACAGATTTTTTCGTATGAAATTTCTAGTTGGTATTTTTAGCTTGTAATTTCATTTCCATCTGGAGCTTTGGACTGCCAATACACAAGACAAGACGCGATACGTCCGGTAATTTTAACTTTTAGACACAACGCAAATTTTCGTGTTGGAAAAGGGAAGTACGTAATTTTTTTAATTAGATTAACTAGTGAAAAACTGCAGAAACCTAATAGATACTATCAAATGTACGTCTGTCTCTGCGAAGTAACATCAAAAACAATGGTGATACCAAACAACATCTTCGTTAAACATTGTCACGGAATTCAGATTTATTTTTGGGGTATTATGCCGTGTTGCGCTACCTCCTTCTTTTGCCAACGTTTCGGAGAGCATTGCAGTGTCCATCATCAGGGTAGATGTGTATTTGTCAGATTACGCTGTAAACCACTGCAATGCTGTCCGAAACGTTGACTAAAGAAGGAGGTAGCGTAACACGGCATAATACCCCAAAAATAAATAACCATAATACTTTTGGCCGAGAAAATCTCAAATCATAATTGTCATGACTTTATCGTGATTGATTTTAAAGTTGCGCCATGCTAATGATGGACAATGTAACGCTGTCCGAAACATTGGCTAAAGGAGGAAGCAACGCGTCATAATAACCCAACAATTAATCACGACAATAATTTTGACAGGGAAAATCCAAATCAACCGTTGTGATGACAATTTTTAAAAGTAATTCTATTGTTTCGAAAAATAAAGGTAGGTAAGCTTAGCATGTTAAAGCTTCCCTGTTAGTTTTCACGGTAACAATCTACAGCTATAAAAGCCAATAAAATAATCAGGTTACGCCTCTGATATTACGACACCTAATCCCTTTGATAGTAGCGGACCACACCCGATAGTTATAGTTCTGTCTAAACGCGTGCTGCTGTTTACATCTTTGATCCGAGATCGGGCAATGCATCTTGCACATTTACTGCTTGCACTATTTTGGAATCAGTTAATGCGATAAATCAAAGGCGAGATGCTCTTCTAACTAGGCAGGAAACGGTCGTCCTCTAAATGCTGTTTAGGAATCTATCTACCAAGTTAAAACGATTGCATTCTACGAATTTTACTACGCTTTAAAATGCGGCCACGAATTTTCACATCTCAAAGAAGGGAAGTGGATTTTTTTTAGAGGCGCGATAGTAAACGGACAATATCTCTCCGTTGACACTTCAAATAAAATAATGATGAAAAAACTCATTCCTCGTAAAAATTCAAGAAATATTCGGTCCTAGTATTAATTGTAAAAGGGGTATCTCATATGACGGTACTAAGAAATATTCGGTCGTAGTATTTATTGTAAAAGGAGTATCTCACTCACATGACGGTGCGCACTTGAAGTGAATGACACTAAACTGCGCTATATAAATGCCATGTTATTATTATTATAAGAAATATTCGGTCGTAGTATTTATTGTAAAAGGGATATCTCATATGACGTTACTAAGAAATATTCGGTCGTAGTATTTATTGTAAAAGGGGTATCACATATGACGGTACTAAGAAATATTCGGTCGTAGTATTTATTGTAAAAGGGGTATCTCATATGACGGTACTAAGAAATATTCGGTCGTAGTATTTATTGTAAAAGGGGTATCTCATATGACGGTACTAAGAAATATTCGGTCGTAGTATTTATTGTAAAAGGGGTATCTCATATGATGGTACTAAGAAATATTCGGCCGTAGTATTTATTGTAAAAGGGGTATCACATATGACGGTACTAAGAAATATTCGGTCGTAGTATTTATTGTAAAGGGGGTATCTCATATGACGGTACTAAGAAATATTCGGTCGTAGTATTTATTGTAAAAGGGGTATCTCATATGACGGTACTAAGAAAAGTTTGTTGTTTATGTTTAGATCTAGGTATTTTATATTTATTTTCTAAATGTTGTTCATTACAAATTTATAGATAAATAAACAATAACAAATAAAGTAGGTACGTACTTATTACATACATATAAATATGGCAATTTTATGTTTTAGAAATCTACGACTAGCATGTAAAAATTATAATTCATCAATTTGTTTTTAATACATCTACTCGTATTTGAATGTTGATTTTGTTTTCTCGAATGAATGAATGGATAAAATGGAATCTGGGAATCGAGCTGAAACTCGGCCGATAGACTCTTTGTCGATGACAGTGCATTCTATCAATTTTGGTGGCATTCACGCATACAGAAGAATTTCTCTAAAATTGGATGACATTATAAACATTTACAGTAGTTATTATACGAAATAAATCTCGGAGCCACCCAATTAGGATTTGGCTTAAGTAATAGCGCGGTTAACTCATTTCAGTCAGTCCCTGGAGGGGAAGTTCAATCCTCAGTCACTCTAAAAAAATATATTTTTAAATGCATTTATTAAAAAAATATATTATTTACGGATTTATTTTTAATTATTAATTTTTAATTGTAAAAACGTTTGCAAATTTATTTAGTACACATAAAATCTGTTCAGTGAAAGGAAATAATTTTCAATAACAAAAAAAGTAATACAGGGTGAATATTACCATTAATTATTAAAAAATTATTTTGTCACCCAAAGTCGATGGCGCTTGTAACTTACGCATTAAGCACAGTAATCTCGATACATAATTTATTCCAGTGGGCTGTAGGGAACAGAAATGCATACGGCGTATTTAAATTGCAGTATTATGTATTCATACGACATACAATCCCTTAACGCTGAAAGAAATTCTGCATCAAATTTAATCGTTTGTTCCGATGCTTTTGTCTCGTCTTCGAAATTGTCAACAATCAAAAATAACGGTTGTTATTGAGAGCAATTTGTCAAAAAATTGACAGAATGGACAATATTGTTAAAAAAAGGTTGACATTTTTTTCATATAATTCAATTGCTTATCTACATATTCAAAACAATGGCTAAATCAGTTCAAATACATTGTTAGGAACAAAAAGTTCCCATTTTAAAGAAAATGTAGTATTTTATCAGTTTTTTGATTCAAACTTAGTAACAACTAGCCGACATGTACCCGATGTTGCTTTTAGAATGTTCTCTACTTTCTACAAATATAATATGCATCTATTATATATATATATATATAAACCTTCCGGAAGAAATTCTCTATCAAAATCCGTTGCGTAGTTTGGAAGAACAGACAGACGCGGATGGCAACTTTGTTTTATACGTTTTTAAAGAAAGCATTACGCATAATGCTGTATATTATACGTACAAGAAAATGTTCAGTGATTAAAAGTTTCAATAATAATTATGGCTAACTTATTAACAATCTTCAAAAAATCCATTAAATCATTATGGACTTTCATTTCCTGCTTCTTTCTGTATTAGGCAACGGTGCCTAGTATGAATGGATTACCATAAACAAAACCTATTTCTACGAAAAACAACCGCACTAAAGTAAACTTCAGTGTACTACACCACTGTTAGGTTAGGTCCAAGGCTGTATATCATTATGACATATTAAAATTTAAAGTTTAGTCATACCATTTTTCGAGAGCAACTGTTGAAATAGCTATAGCCGTGTTTAGTTAGCATATGTTGAAGTCACCCACTTCCCAACCTTCCTCTCCTCATGCAGAATCAAAATTAGAAAAAAAATTCCCAATTCCCCGTATATGTGTGCGCAGTAAAACACAACATTTCAAAAAGAAGAGATTCTTGGCAATAACCGTAAAAAATATAGAACAGAAGTAACGCAATCATAAATTAATACGTAAGTATGGTATGTATCAGGAGCATCTATTATTCTTATATGCTCTTCCCTTTACCTACTAAATAGTAACACCTCCAATTTGTTCGTTTTTGGGAACAACTCATATGGTCTCACAGAAATTGTTGCCTCCCTTACTGTCTGTCATGGTGAGAAATATGAGCTAAATCTAAAAGATGTTAGAAAGAGAAAACACCACGCCTTACATTCAAATCTAGGAGTTAACCACAGAAGAATTAAAATGTACAACTTTGTGAAACCAAAAGTTCCAACCGCAATTTGAAAAAAAAAAGACATTTTTTATTATTTATTTGCATATGAAACGACTGAGGTAACAATAACGTTTGTAATACATTAAACGATTTTTTTTTATTAATTATCACTAATTTTAGTTACATAAAACGTGAGGCGACCATTTTTTGCTGTTATATTTTCATTCGAAATTTTAGTATTTAATAAAATGTGTAAGCGTATTTCATCACCTTTCAAAAACAGTTTACAGTTTTTGGAAACGTTTGTAAATATTCCATTGCAAAGCGGAAATACTTCTGACAGAATAATCCTGAGGGGTTAAGACACAATAAAACTCTAAGAACGCTTAGCAATTGGAACTCTTGAGCGGTTATCACTGAACTATTTTATTTAAATTATATTTTTATTTTATTTTCGTGAGGTTACAGGTTCAATACATATTATATATAAATAAATTATTTCATACATGGGCGCTGGTTGTCTGCTTGTTGAGATGTCGATTATGTTTACATTGCAGACATCACTAAATTGACTCAACAGCTGTCGTAAACAATAATTAAAAATAATAACCCTATTACAAACAATATAACATACAATTTTCAAATAATAATTATGCAAAGATTGTAATATTATCGTTCGATAATCGTAAAATAACAGATGCATCACTGCATAAAATGCTAAACAATACAAATGCGTGCATGCGTGATGCATTTAATCTGGAAAACATACAAAAAAACAGCGTGTATATTTATGTTTACGTCAAATCGTGTTTTGTTATTCCTAATGAAAACGAAATGATGTTAAAGTTGACCTATGCATCATGCTTTTTATACGATTAGTCATAAATAAGAATAATGTTAATGTTTGAAAAAGATCCTTTTAAAGTATGATTGTCAAGACAAACATAGCCACACAAATTATAAGTAATGTTTGGCAAAAAATTGTTTATGGTCTGTTAAACATGAGAAGGAATACGCTACTTATAAGAAAATTATAGCTTTAGCAAATACGAAATTTGTTATGTTGTTTTTTGTTGATGAAATGTGTTTACTTATGGTTGGGTTTTGGGGTATGGAGTCGTGATTTCGGGCAACCTTGCAGAGTCCATCATCATCTTCAGACATCTGCCCTGATGATAGATGGGCACAGTGAGATTGTCGAAGACTTAAGAAAGAAGAGGAAGCGCAAAACGGTTCAATACCCCAATAGCTAAACAAGCTAATACGATTTGACAGTAAGAATCTGAACATAATTTACAATGAAAACATTGGATCACGAATGACTCGATGAACGAAAAATACACAAAAACTGATGAAGAAATGAATCAAATAAAAGCATAATATACCTTCGTAAACGTAGATCCCATTTTCAGGCACAGAACGTCACAATAACACAATAAATAATGTAATTAACACTATAGTAAATGATCGATTTTCCACAAAATAACGGGATTTACGTTATCTTCACACGATGAGATCAGATCTATAAGAAACACTGAGATAAATAACAAGAGGCCGAATAGACTGTACCAACGAAAGTCACGAAGCGACTACATCAAGAATAGAAATTACTCCTACATTATTCTAAAAGATACGATTGATTTCAAACACGAGGAAGAAGCGACGGATTGTATACAAAATGTAAGTACAATTTATTTATAGTAAGTAAAATCACAATAGGCAGATGATGAGAAAACACAGTAATGTACGCTAATGTATCGGACACGAGAAAGGATAATATATTTATAAATTGTTTGGCAGATGTACGGAAGAAATTTCCGAGTTTTGGATAGGTTTCAATTGTATATCGGCTTTAAATAATGCGGACCATGCAATCAATAAATGCATAGTAAATGGGGCATGCATGCAGGTTGCATATTTATTATAAAATATTTGTTTTTACAGTTGCAGCTAATGACTAATGAGTAATGATCGTACGAGGGTGGCCACAGAAAACCGATTTCAAAATTATTAACAGAGTTACCATTATGATATTATGTTATTTTATTGTTTTCAATAAAACAGGCATATTATTTAGAGGACACCTTAGAAAATTGTCGAAATTTTCAAAAAAGTTTAATGGACTAGTTTGAAACAGTCCTCCCGCAAATAGCATTTTTTTAACTCGCGATCCAATTCGACAATGTTTCCATGTTTTCTTTTCCGTGAGATTATTAAATTAATAATGATGTTATTATAAAGCTAAGATGTGTCTTGTGTGAATAAAATATTAATATTAATGATACACTAGCTATACTGACCGGCAAGAGATTTGAATTGAATACAATTACGAAGCAAAAGTACATGAATGACGTCTTGTGTAATTTTATTCATAATTAAATTAATTTTCAAAGCTCCATAGCTCATTATTGAGTCAACGCCGTTAGCTAAAAAAAGTTGCGTTAGCGTCTAATTCCAAGCAGAAAACGCTGCGAAATTTCATGACGCCAAAACTCACCGTTAGAGAGTTTTTCTGTGAGAGATCTGATTTTTTCTTGAGATAGGGCATTACGAATTAAAAAAAGGTAGAGTTACAAGAAAATTCAACATTAGATAAATAAATAAATCGAAAATTTAATCAAATGGAATTATGCCAATATTATGTAAACACTAGAATTCCCTAATATGATAATATTTTTATTAAAGTTCCCCCAAAACTCCCATTTGAATCTAATTTACTTGGTGGCCACCCTGAATAATTGATATTTATGTACGCAATGTAAAGCATTCTTACTTGTAAATAAGCCTTTGACAACAGTCCCTATCTAAACACCTCCAAAGAAGGTACTTGCTAGCTTAGAAAAAGGTTCGTGTTCAATTGTCCAATAATTGGTCAAACAATACAGCTGTTGGTCTGAGGAAATAGCCAATTAAATTCATACGCTTTTAGTCACAAAAAGAGATAACATTCACATCTACAGTACGAAGAATGACGAGCTCTTCAATAAAGCAACTGACCGTCAACAGTCCGATTACAGTCCGTATACCACTAATCAACGAGAACATAGTTTAATCTAAAAACAAATAAATAAACAAACACTTCACTAGAGCGGCGGAACCCGACGAGTTCCAAGTTCCACACGATCGCGTTAAACCGAGGCGGCTTTTTTCGAGGAACAAATTAATTGTCGGACTATCCTGAAATAATGTCACTTTCAGGTGCACCTCGGCGACATTGCTCCGTACGCGACAGTCAGATACTAACTGGGCGTCTGAAAACACAGCGCGCCGTACCGTACGTCCGCTGAAAAAGTCAACATAAACAACAATGACCAAACGGCGGTACCTAACTACCATTGTAGGTACCTTTTTTATTATGAAAGAGGATCGACCACAAAAAGCACTGATCATTTGGCGACGGACAATCTGGACCATGTGATAAAGAACGAACATGGATAAAAATACAAAATAATTGTAATGTCATCGACGGACAAAATGTTGAGAAAAAAAGAAGCACGCTTGAGTGCGAAAACGCAAAACAAGTTTACTTAGTTTCATTATGTGATGATGCCTTGAGCAAATAGGACTTTGGCACCTCTTTGGGGAATGTTTTGAGGCTAAAGGGAATGAGAAGGGAAGATTGCGAAATATCTGGCTATTCAAATCTGGACACGAAACCCATTTAATTTTATGTATGATGGTCTTTGGTCGATGCAATATTGAGTATTGCTATTTTATCACAATTTATGATGTGAACATAATATTAGTCTATAAGCTAAATTCGATTAACGTTTGAGCGAAAATTCAAATGCGCAAAACGCGTTTGTTTCCATTTTGGCTATATTGTTTCTAAGAAAAATCATAAACATACACCTCGGTTTAAAAAAAATGTGGAAAAAATGGCACGCAATATGTTGTATGACACATGCAATCATTTTAAACCAACTTCTAAGCATGGCTCAGGAGCACTTAAGTCAAGCATCGTTTTGTAAATTTGCTTTCAAATTATCTGGCATGGGAGACGTTCGTGACTTTACGGATTTCAGTTTCCGAGCCCATTTGTGATACTTACAACAATCTGCTTCTGGGGAAACGGAGCTGACAAAAGAAATAAAAATTTGTACTTTAAAAAATGTATTTCTCATTTATAAGTCAACAATAAGGTACGGTACATAAATACGTAAGCCCTGTTTGAAAATACGCTTCCGAAAGAAACGTTAAAAGATTACAAAAAAAAAACATTTCAAAGCCGCCCGGTTTGCTCAAAATGGATGAGGGTTTGCAATCGCATCGAGATTCGGAAGTATCCATCTTAAAGAAATTTATCTGGGAATTCTATGCGGGCATCATCACCCATCCTGCGGAAGGATCACCCCTACAGCTATTCCCGCAATTTAGTATAAAATGTCTTCCAACAAATAAAACATTAATTTCTAAAACTAACAACCAAAAATAATTCATCATTTTGAATGAGCAGGTCAGAGACAGAGGTGGCTGGCTTCCAATCATCCTTTCCTCCGCTTCTATTCGCGTCGATGATGCATGATTTTCCATCAAAGTCACATCATGTGCCGTGTGCCTGACCGCCACGGCAAATTATCACCGCCAGAGCCGGCCGAAAAAACACAGTAGGTCACCGGACAAAGCAAAAAAACGTTGTAACGAAACATTATAAAACATCGTAGACAAAAGTGGTTTGTAACATGGTACAACCAATACCCGCATGCTTTTGTTTGAAGCCTGCATTAATAAAGACAAAAGCAAACAATTATAATCTTCTTTGTTTCACAGTACCTATAGTAAAATTAAGTAGGCAGGAAAACACATCACAGCTTGACACACTTACCTCCGCAGATGGCCAAAGGATAATTTACAAAATGCCTGGTAAATGATATTTTGAATTCTCTTAAGAGGAAGCTACAAGCCAAAAATGTGTATATTCTTGGTATAATCGCTTGACAAACGGAGTTTAGAATCGTACAATTTCAAGCACATAACTGGTTTTTATTTATTTAAATAATTTTATAAGAAAACAAAAAAGTTAATCAAGCGAAACTGTCACAAATAATCTTAGCTATAATACTGTATTTTTTTAAAGTTTTTTTCTTTACGCGTTCATAAATTTCGATTGAAAAAATTTTTTTTTTCAGTAGTTTATATTTATTTTTTATCGAGTAATTTATTTTTTATTTATATTCTACTCAAACGAAACGATAGGAAAACCTTCAATTTATCCAAAGCCTATTTTTTGGTATTCATAATGTACACCAATTAGTTATAAAGATTAATCAAAATAATTATTTAGCATTAAGCTTCGTCTTAAAACTGGCATGGATACCGGCAGGTGCCTTATCGAAACGATGGATCCGTCACCTTTCTGATTAAAGTGGAAATTACTTTCACATATTCGTTTCTTTAGAGCAAATTTTGTTCCCTAGGAGCCTCAAATGTAAGGACAAATTTGGGTTTCACGGAGAAAATTTAATACGTAGAAGTTAACATAAGTTTCGGTCTAAAGATTAATGGCATCGATCATAGATGTGCCCAGCATCGAAAATATTCACAATAATATTGTTATTAACACCGATTTTTATTAATAGATTCGTGTTCATTCCAGAATGAATGCGACAATATCCATTGCAAATAATTTAGACATAAGATTAATTATCCCACCATTTTTAATATTAATACTATCAGGACACAATTATTTTTCCTCACATCTGCAATGTAAAATCCCAAATAAAATAATTTAACAGCCTGGTATTTTATAATCACAATGTTGTCGGTTCGTTGACTAATACTCTTAAATACCTACTTTACGTTTGTTTAGTTTAAGATCTCCCAAATTTTATTGCCCTCAGCTCCAAAGAAAAAGCCGTTTTTTTCACATTGTATTTTATACTATGATTATCTCTGAGTAATAAAATTTGAATGTGATCAATTTAATAAGATGATCACATTCGCAAAATACATACATTTTTTAATTTTAATCGCAAATAATAGGTTGCATGTAAACCACACACGTCTTACTTTGTTTCCACTTCTTTTCGCAGCACAGAAAACTGAAAGAAGGCACAATTGTACCTATGCCGCTGGACTATGTTGTGTATGGCTCTTCATGCACAACATATGTTGAGTAAAGGTCACTTATCACTTGGCATTACTTGGATTGGGCAATATAATAATGAAAACATAATATTACGCTTTCAATTAGTTTCTTAGTCTTGAAAGTAAACAAAATATTTAAACAGAGATAAAAACTATGTACAAGTAGCATGAAAAAAATGGCCATGAAAACAATATAATATATCTATATTAATGTTCGTTTGTTCAAAATCTTAAATCTCCGAAAGTTCTTCACCGATTGCTTTGAAATTTTTACACAATGTTGGATTCAAAAACGCTTTTGTTTTCATATACCTATATTACATAGATGTCACCTGTGACAGTTCAAAAGTCTTTTGGAAAAACGGCGCCATCTGTTGGACAAAAATGCTTATTTTAAACAATGCCTTTCGCTGGACGTAAAAGCAACACGCGTTATTTTTTCTCTATCTGCACAGACAGACTGAGCCACGGCAACGCGTGGCGGGGTACAGCTAGTAAATAATAAAAAAAGAAACTTCTTTAAAATTTTCTTAAACCAAAACTCGTTTATAAAGCAGAATCATCTGTTGAAGCAGAAAAAGCAATAACTGGCTTCACGAAATTTGCACAGCTTTTCGTGAGCGGAATTCCTAGGTCAATGCAAATATTTTCAGCTCGCAATGTCATTTCCGTCAAGCGCTATGGAAGTTTGAAGAATAAAATATTTTTTGGCAGTCGAAAAACAAGAACAATCACTTGGTAACCCTCTTCTGCCTATATTAAAATAATAATATACTTAGTATGTTTAATCAAACAATTATTTGTAAATAAGTAGTCACACCAATAATAAAAGTAATCATGATTGCTTCTGAGTATACATTATCGCAACAGGCTAACGTTTCCCTTTCAAATATTTGCGCACATTCTTGCGTCATTAATAAGAGAGGCCAATAAAATGCACCACTCATAACACAATCCAAACCAATCCGATGCAAATGGAAGCGAGATCGCCAATCAAAACCCAACGACCGTGGTTTGTGATATTAGATAGAAAATAATAACTCCTCCAAGAGATACTTCTGTTATTATTCTGATTTAGACTGAAAATAATAGAATTTCTAACATATACTTCTGCTATTATTATGATTAATACTGAAATTAATAGCTTTTTATGAAATTATTCTCGATTATCCGGATTAAGATTGAAAATAATGGCCTTTTCAAGAGATAATTCTGCTATTAACTGGATTAAGATTAAAAATAATAACTTTACCACGAGATATTACTCTATTATCCGGATTAAGATTGAAAATAATAGCTTTTTCAAGAGATAATTCTGCTGTTAACTGGATTAAGATTGAAAATAATAACTTTTCCACGAGATATTACTCTCATATCCGGATTAAGATTGAAAATAATAACTTTTCCACGAGATATTACTCTATTATCCGGATTAAGATTGAAAATAATGGCCTTTTCAAGAGATAATTCTGCTATTAACTGGATTAAGATTGAAAATAATAACTTTACCACGAGATATTACTCTATTATCCGGGTTAAGATTGAAAATAATAGCTTTTTCAAGAGATAATTCTGCTGTTAACTGGATTAAGATTGAAAATAATAACTTTTCCACGAGATATTACTCTCATATCCGGATTAAGATTGAAAATAATAACTTTTCCACGAGATATTACTCTATTATCCGGATTAAGATTGAAAATAATGGCCTTTTCAAGAGATAATTCTGCTATTAACTGGATTAAGATTGAAAATAATAACTTTCCCGAGAGGTAATTCTACTGTTACCCGGATTACGCTTGAAAACGGTTCCATGATAACTCAACACACCTTTAAAAAGTGATATAAAGTCATTAGAAACGATGAAAAAAACCTAACCTAACCTACTTAACCCAGTTAATAAAGTTTTTGTTTCACTTTCCATGACTTTATATAACTTTTTAAAGATGTGATTAATTATCATTTTGATGATTTATCCGATCACTCTTGAAAACAATAGTTATTATTCAATATTCATTTTTCTATGTGTACTATATTTATTAGGATTGAAAGTAATAAAAATTTCGGGGGGAGAGAAAATGGAAAATGATTTTGAAGATACACTTTCGGTTAGAGTCCCAAAATCAAAAAGTGATTTACCAATAATATTATACGGTTTAAGTTTTGAATTTTAAGGCACCTTTTATTATAAACTATAATCCAAATTAAGGTTGAAAAATAATAACGTTTAATTAGATAGATACTTCGTAAGTACGCAATACACAAATGAACAAATAAACGACCTTAGAGAACGACAAAGATCAAGTATTTAAGACGCAGTAAATTCAAGATTCTAATTTTGACTTGGTATTCACTCTATCTAATATTTGGCAAATGCATTTGTGACAAAAATAAATATGCACAATAGTTATTTGTGAAATTATGTCGCACTTTTTAAAAATAGAGGGAATAATATTCCCGGTAATTATGCTACAACAATCATATTATATATATTATATACATCATTGCTACGTAACCTATCTCTTAGAAGGTAATAAACACATAGAAGCCATAGAAGACAATTCCTTCTAGTCAGCAAATAAAATCAACACATCCACAAAATTTTTATTATTCTACGAAATATTTTACATAATACCTAATAAGAATCCACGTTTTTCTCTGGCTTATGTTACATGAATGTTTCTTTGTTTTTTCCCTATAGACTCAAAAACTACAGGTCTAATTTAGCAGAATATTTCAAAGATTGTTCTTATTAGTGTCAGGAGTGTTGAGAGAGTGGTTTAAATGGTAAAACAAGTCGGGGACGCCCGAGGAAGACTGGAATGATATAGGAGTGGAATAGAATTTGATAAATGTAGTTTTTTTAATAGTAACAATGTGGTACATAGTAGGGATTGGTGGAAGTCGGGCATGCCAAAGTAAGACGTGACACGATCAAGTGAAACTAAAATTTATATAAAGGAAACTTTTTTAATTCTTTAGAATAATATAATTCCCACCATAAAAAATGGACCAAATTTTCAGGAACACTAAAATTCACAAATTTTAGTCCAAAACATTCATAACCCCGAGCAACGCCTGGTACACATCAGCTATAGGGTTTTCCAATAAGTGCTATTTTGATATTCAATCGTAAAAGATCAATGGTTTCGTTGCTTGTGTGGCACGTAGCGCCGTCTTGTTGAAAGTAAACGTTGTCCATATCAATACCATTCAATTCCGGCCATAAAAAATCATTAATCATCTCTCGATAGCGCAATCCATTCACCGTAACTGTTGCTCCAGCCTCATTTTCGAAAAAGTAAGGTCCAATGACTCCGCCGGACCATAAACCGCACCTAACAGTCACACGTTGAGGATAGAGAGGCTTTTCAACAATATCTCTTAGGTTTTCCGAGCCCCAGATGCGATAATTTTGCTTGTTGACGAAGCCACCGAAGTGGAAATGGGCCTCATCACTCAAGATGATTTGCATTTGATTCACTCAAGTGAATTTTAATAATTTCAATGCGTTGTTGAAGCGTGTATCTTTCCATTTGTATTAATGGCGTAGTTTCTACTTGTCAAATGTCATAAAATGACATTTGACAAGTAACATCTACCGAAATAGTGGGCTATTCAAAATAACACCTCTTATTGGAAAACCCTGTAGTATAAAAGTGTAACATTCTGATGGTGCCTATTGCGAAAATAAGTGGAACACACTTATAAAGGTTTAAAAATAAACAAATGCAAATTATGAAAACATAATCCCAATACAAATAATTTTCAAAATTAGATCTTGAAAATAAATTACATTCAATAAGGCAGACAACAATCGACAAAACTAATGTAGGTACCTACACCTACTTCCTACATGGTACTTTATATTTGAATTTTTCTCTTCAAACTAGATGTTGGTACTATAAAAAACATACAAAATTTATATTGTATATTTTAATGGTAGGGCTAAACAATGGCCTGACGACGATCATACTCCGATGGCCCACCAATTTTATGGATAATTTAACCGTCTGTGTCGCATCAGCACAAACCATAAATAATGGCATTAGTAATGGCAGCCCGGCGGAAGTTGGTATGGTGCGCGCCGGTATGCTAAAACCTCCATGCAAATTACACGGACTGGGCATCAGCTGATCGGCCGCGCCGGATCTGTCAAACTGACTTAACTGTCAAACTGCGACCGTCAAACGGCGTCAGTCGTATAGCGTCGGAGCGCAGAGATAAGAGTACAAAAAAGAAAAACTAAAATGGTGGAATGGCAAAAACAAAGATAAAGAACATAGACGCTGCTATAAAATTAAACCTTGTCTCCTGTCGGCGCGTGCGAAGGAAGTTAAAAATCATAAAGAAAAAGGATTACCTAGAAATTATACGACATCCTTATGATATTAATTTCACAGAGGTGGCTGAGTTCTTAAAATTATAACCAATTTTTTTGTGATTTTAGATGTGAAACCGCACAAGAGTCCCAACTCTCTGGAGCCAGTGAGACTATGGCACCCCCAACGTTATGTTGTGAGGCTGAAGGTAGTCGGAAGGGGAAGGAGAAGGAGAAGGGAAGAGGAAGGTGAAGTGGTACCTGGCTTTTCAGATCAGGTCACCAAACACAACCAAAGCCATTTGAAGCAATGTTTCAATTCTGAATGGTGGTCTTACACCAGGGCTATACCGAGAGTATCCTCCACTCTGGAATTGAGAGTGATGTTTAATTAAATCTCAGCATTTGTCAATTGAGGTATGTTGTGTGGCTGAAGGGAAAAATAATGTTGGGATGCATCTTGCTATTCAGATCTGGTCACATTTCAAACGAATGTTTCCATTCTATGTGATGCCCTTGAAGTGATTTTTCACGAAAACGGCGCTATATAAATTAGCCAAATATTAAAAAATATTATTATTGACAGTATGTACAGCTGTAATATTACTAACTACCTATGCTAACTGATATCAGCTCGCTTAGTTTCTATGCGATAAAAGTCAATAATTGCATAGCAAATTGGCTACTTTCGTACGCGTTCTGTTTAGTCATGGTCAATATTGAACCGCAGGAAGGCATTGAAATATGAATAATATAATATATGGTAGAAATAAAAAAAAAGAGAAAGTATAGGCATGTAAGTATCCCGAGATTCAAAAAAAATTAGTGGACATTCCACATGATTTTTTATTGTCGTTGCATTTATAATGTTTAAATTTTATAATGAATCTAGTTTGCATTAAGATACAAATACAACTGTCATGAAAATCGAACAGTTTTCATTTCGATTCCATGTGACTTCCCCACCCCCTTCAGCCTACAAGAAATCAGCGGCTCTCAGAAGCAGGCCGTACGTCTGCCTCACTAGTGTATTTTGTATTGCACTGTTATAATATGTACCTCAGTGACCGGAAATTCACGTGGCGGGCCGGAATGTAGATTTACATAAATTACAGAGACAACCAGTCCTAGTGAAAAACGGAAATATAAATAGGTAATATTTAATAACTATAATTTTCTCCTCTATTATTTTAGGGGAGACACAGCCTCCCCTGCTTCATTGCACGAACCCCCCCTGATCCAGACTGAAATCCAGTCAGGACGAGGAAGAAGTGGATTGGATAATCTCCGCGTCTACCTACAAAGGATGGGCAATGTTGACACAATGGCTTTGTGGTTTACATTTCATATGTCCCTGTAGGAACGGGTTTTGTGGGTCAAAAACGTACCCACGCAGTCATGTAAGACTCTATTATGTAGGACAAAGAGACAAAGCTGCAGAAAACTCCAAGAATGGGTTGTTTCACAGAATTTTAACAATTCGTCAAATTTCAGAATTGATGTTCAACTTCGGTGGAGACTCTATTCAAGTTCTGCTAATATATAATTATTAGCCAGTTGTTTCACAAATCTGAAATAATAACAAAACTTTAATAGAATCTTCAAAGAACTTGATAATTAACTTTGAAATTTGATGAATTTTTCAAATTCTCTGAAACATCCCGTCCTTAGTTTTTTTTTAAATTTTAAATTGCGATTAAAACGTAGTAAGGGTAATATGCAGGCATTCGAGGAGTATTATTATTGCGAAATATGTAAAAGCCAAATTCCGCTGGTTTGACATTCGTATTTGTACAAGTTTTGCAAAATTATACAAATAAGTATAATGTGGAATCATTTAGCGGAGGTTTACCTATATGAATACAGTTGAGCAAAAATTACACTTAGCTGTGTTGGTGAACCGATCACTCAGTTTGTTTGGTAAAAGTAGCTGTCGGAGGCCAAATTAAGATAGTAATAAATTAACGGATAGCAAAATAAATAATTACTGGCAGTCTTACTAATAACATTCAATAAATACTGTACAATTACTATTTCGAATTATTACTAGTAAAAATGTCTTTAACTGTTCCGCGAAAGAACTGGACATGCGGGTGAGTTTCCCAGCAAAATGACAGTTTTGATTTGTGATTCATATCATGTTTTGTTCATAATTTCTATGATAATAGCCAATTCCCTATTTTATTTTATTCCCAGTGAGGCCAACATTACTGGAAAACTTTGAAATGTTAAAAAATATTGTACCAAATAAAAAAAAAAATCAATATATTTAACATCATTTATGTTATTTTTCGTCACTTTTAATACATTAATAATATCATGTTTTGAATTTAGTTTAATGTTATCGGAAAAAGCGAGGTAATTTCTGACACATTATTTTTAATTGAATTTTACTGCCTGAATTGAAAACTTATTAAATTCTAATACAAAAACTTTCATAGAACACTTCTATGAAAGTAATGTTTTATGTAAATGCATTATACAAGTGAAAGTAAATACTCTCTATTGCGCAAAAATGATTCCAAAATGTCAGATTTTTTTGGTTATTCTCTTTTAATTATTATTATAATTTTTAATTGTATGAACGAGATAAAAAAAGTAAAGTGACAGTTTTCTTGCAAATTTCCTAAATAAAAAGGAACGTGTTTTCTAAATTTCGTAAGCTCTACAATTTTTCGACGTGAGTAAAAATATATGTGGTTAATTTTTGTTTAAACTATTTTCATGTTTCAAATTAAAATATTCCAGTTTATAAACATCAATGTATATTTCAAATACAAAAATTTAAAAGATAATTATATCTAGTTTCTATAATAGTTTTTGTTTTTACGGCAACTTAAAAAAGGCGAAATGCACAGCACATTTAAAATCCTTTCGAAATATTCCGAAATTAGATGAGAAATTATTATTATTAACAGTTGATACAACATATAAACAACCCGCTTTGATTATATTTAAAAAATATATCTTTCCATTAAATAAATATTTCAATAAATATTTCACCAACAAATGAAGATATAATATGTCTCGACGCCATCTAGTGAGAAATTTAGCACTAACAAAGCCTTCCCTACAAAAATAAAGTTGGTTGTTTACAGGTGGAAAAAAATATAATAAGCAGTAATTGTTGATTGGGGTAATAGTACATATTTAATTATTTGGCGGGTTGGAAATAAGCCGACATAGCTCAGTGGTTTCAGAGCACCTGACCGGACATCAGAAGGCACGGGTTCAATTCCCGTTGGCGGCATTTATTTTCACTAGGGAGATATTTTCAATTTGTATTGATATTTTAGGCGACTAATTATTGCTTATAATTTTTTGTTTCCAATAACTATTTTATGGCTGTTTTTATTTTTCGTGGTGAAAATATTATTCATTGAATAAATGTTTCACAACGTTTATTAGTAAGACTGTAATTATGTAGCTGAAAATGTACAACGAATAAGAAAAACATATTGTTATTGTATTTTGTAATAAATAAAAAGTGCCACCTCTCTCCCATCTTAGAAAATTGTACTTCTCTCTCAATAGACATAACAAGATAATTTTACCGGAACGGTTAATCGTTACCTGTTAAATTGCATTATAAATTGGATATAAAAAGTATACAATAACTTGTGATGCAAAAATAAAGCAAAGCAAAAAGCTAATTTGATTTTACCATTGTTGAAAGTTATATAAAATATTTAGTCAAATTATAAATTTCCGGGAACACGGTTAGTTGATTTTTGTCGGGTTGCATTCGGTCCATAAAAAATCAAGTTCACCAGTCAAAATAGAAAGTGTTTTCCGAATGTCTTATCTAAATTAAGCTCCTGGCAACTACGACTACTCTACTGAAAGTATGCTTTAAAAAAAACTTGAAAATGTGAAGAAATTGTCAGCGACTAATTTAAATATGTACCCACAAAACTATAAGAAAATGTCGAAACCGTCAGATAATGTAGGTATCTACAATAATAAGAACAACACACGTAAAATAAACTATTTGTTTAAGGAGATGCACTACGTCGTGTAATATTTTAAATTGAGCCGCTATCAATAACAACCCTTACGTAGATGGCGATAAGGTTTAAATTCCCGCTTAACACCATCCGCCTGTTTTGATTTATGCAAGAAAAAAACATGGCCAAAAAGTGACTTTTATTTTATTTTGTGGATGTTCAGGAATAAATATTTTTTTTCTCGATCATTTTATAAATAACTTAATTCGCCACATTATACAATAAAATCATAACCGAAAATGGGTTCGTAAGTAGGAGATTATGAGCTATAAGCAGTTTTCATAGGCCTTATACATTATTTTTTCTGGGCTTATAAAAAGACTTATCTAAAAAATACTCGATTATTTCAAAGGCCAAGATGTATTCTACTCGCAGTATTAAATTAAAACATCTGAAACATTTCTAGGCGACCAAAAATTTTAATCAAAAACACATGATTTTGCATTACTACGTATGGCATCGCCTTAATAATTTACTGTACGCATGTTTAAGGCCCCGTAGTAAGCGTTTAAGACCGTTTGAAAGGGAGATATGTAAATACGAATGTTAAAGGAGCGCGCTAAAAAAACGTTAATAAATAAGCGAAAATGGTGAAAATATTTAATAAAACACGACTCGTTTAATAGAGCAAAACTCTCTCGATAAATGCTTTAGTTGTACTTAAAGATATACTGTGAATTTTGTTCATGCCTATAACATATTATAGAGCTTACTTTGCGATTATTTTCTATCGAGGGTATTTCATATAATTAATGTATATATATATATATATTTGTTATGCCGAAGCGCCAAAAATCTCGGCGCCGAAAATTTGACTCCTCTGCGAATGACGCTTTAAAAAAGTCACGTTTAGGATTATTTAAAAATAATAAACTATGTATTCACTTCCTTGTTACATTACGAATTAGACTAGGCTCAAGGAGGATATATAAATACATAAAATATAAGTCATCCTTACTAGAAAAGCGCTTTTCTCGCATATTATTAATAGTGGAAGCCGTGGCCATTGACCATGTCAAAGTTTATGGGCGCCAAACGACCGAAACAGAATTACGATGGTAATGTTGGCCAAACTACAAGACGAACACGGAAGAGAAATATCACGAAGCCATTGGATCTTGCAGTACGCCACTTGGTAACTGCTCGAGTTGAAAACTTCCACTTGTAACTGCTCGAGTTGAAGTACCTAGTTACTGCTATCAATGAGATGAAATTGGTTGATTTATGTATTAATAGATCTGTTGATTGGTTACACATTACATAAGTAATCTAGTTGGGATTGGAAAGAGGGACTAAATCTGACTAGCACGTTTCGAAAAAAAAATTCAATATCAATACAGATTTATCCGGGAGCTTTCGTCTATGAAACGGCTATAAAAAAACAGTGGCAGTCATATGTAAGCTTATCACTATATAAAAATATTGTTTATAATAAAGATATTTATTTTTATTTACGTAATTTTACAAAAGTGTGTGGGAACGTAATATTATCATTAAAAAATGATTGGTGAATAAAACATTTCGTGTTATTGGTACAGTTGGAAAGTTTCCTAATATGTTATTCAATAGATAAAAGAAATAGTAAAAAATCAAGGTGTAAAAATGTAAGTTTTATGTCAAATATTTTAAAAGTATTTTCTTTGGTTTGAACCTTCCTACCCAGTAATCGGAATCAACCGCGCTACCAACCGGTCCAAATCCCAAGTTGGTATGACTGACATTTATTTAGTATATTAAGTGCTTTAATTTCTACGAATTTCAGAAAAATGCGTATACGTCTGCGTCGCGTGCGTATGCACGATTGCGACCAAAACTTGATAGAATGCATTGTCATCGACAACGCGTCTATCTGCCGAGTTTCAGCTCGATCGGATGTCGCGAAGAGGGTAAATTTCCACTTCCAAGATTTGCATTCATTAATTGCCGAAAAGCAAAAGTGAAATTCAAATACATGGAGACATTTAAAAATAATTACAAGCATAGGTACATTTTATCATTACCCACTGGGAAAATAATTTAATTATTATTGTAGATTGTTTTACTTTCTGATTTTAACGTAAAACATATAATTATTGTGACAATTATTAGTAATCAACTAGCATTAATTAATTATTATACAATCCATCACAAGGAGACCAATAAACTCATAAATCCTCGCAACAAGAAAAACAAATTAAAAATAATCATCACTGCCACCTATGAATTAAAAAGTAAACCTTCACATTCATCCAAGAAGCAAACCATTTAATGGAATATTGTATAATAATTATTTATTTTATAGAAATCCTGGTCAATGCAAAATGCTAAGATTTTAAGCAAACTATGAAAAAAATTATACAACAGTCATAGTAAAAGAAAAATATTCCGATATAGAATATTATATTATTTATAGCACTCATTGCGAGTCAACCACTAAAAGGAAGTTTTAAAGGAAGTGGTTATTAGAGGCGTGCTTTTTACCTCAGTTATTCAATAATCAAATTATTATGGAAAGTAATATTTTAGTTCATGTGGATATTGTTAGGCCTGTACTCCGTATACATTATTATAGTACACCTGTTAAAAGGCTTAAAAATTAATATCTCGGAAAAAATAATTTGATTTCACAAGAGATGAAGAAGACGTTTCTCTTATATTAAGTATAAACAACAACAAAAAAATCAGTGGTAATATTTTCAAAAGAGAAAACCCATCTGCTAACCACCCCACGCTGTGAAATAAATTCATTAAAGCCTGTGACGGACCACGCTATAATAGTGCAATATTTTCGTGGCTTGGCATATTTCAGCGTATCGCTCGCCATCATTTGCTTTGGTAGTTTATGGCGAGCAATGTGCTGAAATAGACCAAACCATGATGCGTATAGCGTAATGTGTTGCCTACCTAAAGCTAGTGAAGCGATTAATTTGCTCCTTCAAACTGCAAATTCCAAATATTTGCACATCGAGAAAACAAAAAAAATCCAACAATTTATTATTGGTTACGTTTCAATAATGTTTAATTGAAACACAATCACTGCCTTAACCCTTTAGGTGCAATATGCCGATGAATTGGCATGACACTTTATGTCCCTTGAGTGCGGTGAGCCAATATACTTATAATAAATATTTTTTTTCATTGTGCCGCTGTATTTACAATCCAGCAATTGAAATATTAAAAAACAATTCACCCAAAATTTTTAAAAGTAGTCCACTTTTTTTTTAATAAAATGGAATATTTTATTGTTAATTAATTTTAAAAACTTTATGTGTTAGAGTGGTGTAATATTTTGACGCCCCTTGTCAAAACCAGTAGTAGCCTAGGAAGTTAGTTAGGTAAGTGATCACTGTAATCAATAATATTTATATTTTTGAGAAGTGCTGGATTAATGAAAAATAATCTCGAGATGGATATTTCATTGATAGGTCACTCCCCCAAGCAGGCCAAAAAGTGTTTGCACGAAATTCATGTTAAATATTTACTATATTATTAGCATTAGTGACATTATTAAAGAACTAACTAAGTTTATTGTTTCATTTGAAAATCTTTGAAACATTAAATATTTATTGATTATTTCGGAAACATACTGTGGTATACAGAGGCAATGGAGGAATATGGCTATTCGTGCGGCATTGAAGCAACTATAGCCATTCCTTCTACTGATTTAATTTATGAAGGATATCGGTGATAACAGGATCCGATACTTTCTTTCCCCGTCACAAAGATTTAAATTTGTGTTTAATGTTTCATAATTTAAAAATAAGTCAAACTGGATATTTTTATAGGGTATGGGTGTTCGGATGGAGCCATTTACATGACATGTTCGCTGGCAGATTCTTTTGCAGTTTTCTTGGCAATTTTGGCTTGGTCTTCAACTTCTTTCCCAATAGTATCGCATTAAGTCGATACAAATATCACATTGATCTCTGTGTGGGTGGAGAAAACTTTTTCAGCCTAAATCGATACAGAACATGTTTAAAAAATATATATTTATAAAGGCGGAGGTCGCCCAACATCCCCTAGTTCTCTGTTTGAATGGTCCATTTATGGTTCCATGAGTGTGTAGGAAAATAGAAGGTCCACCGAGGCAGAGCCCAGAGTGCTGTGGTAAGGTCTAAATAATACATTTGTGCTACAAAGCCCACGAAATATGCTTTTTTCTCTGACAAATTTTTCTATTTCCAAAAACTGTTAAATATTTACATCTTCCGTTATTTTCTGACAAGTAAAAAAAATGTTTCTGTGCCACCTTGTGTAATTGGTATGAACATCAATCTTATTCTCATTTTTTAGACTTACTCACACTACAGACTTTTCTGGCAATTAGTTTTGTTCATATTATCCGCAATTTTTTTATAACCGAAATATCCTTTCCCCAAGACTCTCCGTTTCTGATTTTTTTAAATCTCCTGACCGACTTAATATCAGAATTCAATGAAAAAATATTCTTATCAAATCACATGGCTCTTATTTAAAAGTAAAATTTTGATCGTTGGCACATGGTTCATTTTCTATCTCCTTAATTTTTTAAAGTTATTTCACAATTTTTTAAATTTAAAATACATAACGTATATAACACATTTCAATTTATAATATGTGTTGTAATTAAATATTTATAATATGTATAATTATCACATGGCTCATATTGTAGAAGGTGGAGAAAATAAAAATTGAAAAAAACTGTATATTTAACCTACTTTCGTCAAAATCGTTACAAAGCTCATATTTAATGTGCAACGACGAATAGAATAAAGTATCTCTGCCACATTTAGAATCTATTTAGTAATTCGTAATTTTTTATATTACTTGGTAACATGTTAATATTATGTTGGGCATGTTATATTCTAGGGTTCGCAGTCCATATTTATTATTATGTTTTGGAACAAGCATGCCTTCATTATTTGTGAACCTATTGTTGTGTTGTTCCATTTTTCTCTTATATTCTTAGCCAGATATATGCTGAATCACATGCAAGATATTTAAATTCCGATACTTCAATGAAATGTTTCGCTCTGTGAAATAATTTATTTTTGAACTGGTAATTTAATCATCAAACTCTGTACTGATTTTCAACTAATTTAAATTAGTTTTGCAAGGTTGTCCCCAAGTGGTTATTGCATATCGTAAAATTGATTCTGTGAATGGTAAAGTGATAAGTAAATAATTTTTAATATGTTCACAGGAATGAAATACTTCAGTTTATACATTCTACCCACTATCGCTCTCAGTTTTTTACCGATTTTGTTTATTTGTTTGTCCCATTTAATAGTATTAAATCGGCAAGATTAGAGGGTATAAAATATAGATTTTAAAATCGGCATAAAAAGGGTAGTATAATGTTACGCCCCCAGTTCAGTTTAGAAATATATTATTCCATTTTAAACCTCTTTTATATAGGTACCTTTATATCTAGAGGTGAAATAGTATGCAACAGATAAAATTCCAAAATATAATAAGAATAAAACCGTACAAATAAAATGTTAACATTAGAAAAATCGTTAAATACAACACAGTGAAAGTGACAGAATTCTGAAAGCTTACCGAGTAAATAATCCACAGGAAATGTGTTACACTGGCTGTAGAGTTTCAAAAAACTTGAACACTAATATGACACAATGCACGAGAGATAAAAGACAGTAACATATAATAATTGCAAGCCCAGACGAAGCTTTGAAGGTAGAAAAAAAATCCGCCATAACAAATAATAGACGTTTGAAGTTACTGCCCTCTAGCGGCAGAACAAAATATAAGAACACCTTTTGAATTTTAAAAACATTGGCAGTTATTTTTACAATAACCGAAAACCAATGAATGTCATTGCCGAAAACCCGTTAAATCAATAATACACTCGATATTTAAAAATTCACATTTACAGTTTACAAAATATAACAGATGTTAAATAAACTCATTGCTTACCAAATTCTGCGGTATTTCTCTAAAAACCTCCCGTCCCATTGGAGAGAGGGGAGATTTGAAGACGGCCTTCGGGGAAGATTGAAGAGCCGCTGGGGCTTGATTCTCCATGTTACTAATAGAATTCTCCAAATTATCTGAAAAGCGAAGATTTCGCAGGGTTATATCCTTATAAATATGGTTTTAAATCCTTTGAAAAAACGAACGTCCGTCAAAAATCATAAACACAACCACTGCGCGATAAACGACTGCACTGAAGTTGTCACTTACTTTCAAACTTTGCGCAGTTTTACCAACATTGCAATACGTATTTACTAGGTAAGAACTTTTTTTACTTTTATTACTAGTTCTTAAATAATATTTCAACGATTTGTATCACGCCGGTTTTGTGCAAAATCACCTCATCAGGAATTAATAATGATTTTTTCCTCACAAACAAAAAATGCGCCATTTTAAAACATTATTATTGTGCATTTATTTTACAACTTGACATAAAATTAACAAATGGTAAAGAAAAATAATGGGTGATTTTCCTAAGAAAATCACTGTTTTTTATATGAAAATAGATAATATTAAGAATGAGAAAAAAAGGTTCTATAAATCTAACGACAATGGTAACAATTAATTTATTTAACTTAAATTGTCGGTAATAAATTAACGTTTTTTATTGAAAGAATTTTTATATTAGAAAGTGCTGTTATTAAATTTAAAGAATTGGAAAACAAACAAATCAGTTATATGAGATAAGTGAGCGATCAGTATTGGTTTCCTAAACGCTATTATAATGTACTTCATGTGTGAATCTTTTTGTTATTATTGGGTCAAAACTTCAATAGAGATGGATATCTTAAATTGACTGTCATTGCGGTTCCAGTTATCGGATGAGGAACCGGCTCTTTATCCAATTACTATTGGAAAGCTATACATAAAGTTATTTACACATTACGAATATTATATAAATATAAAAGTGGGTTTGGCCTATCTCACGACATCGCTCGTCATACAATTCAATACAGTCATCACAGACGGGTAAAATAATATATCTGTGACGCATAAGCGGGCCTAGCCAAGCGGCGCCTGGCGCATGTAAAATTTTGGCGCCCCTTGTCTAAACCAATAGACGCCTCTTGGTGAGTGATCACTGTAATCAATAATATATGGATGATTTGTATTCTGTGTAGAGCCTTTTGTGTGAAAAATAATGAATATCATAATAATAAAGTAGCATTTATATAAGTAAAGTTAAGTGTCATTTCAATTCAAGTGCGCTTTACGATAACAAAATTAAAAACGGTAATTTAGTATGAGTGGTCATGTTCTTGAAATTATTCCTACAGTGTGCCTTACCCAAAACAGATCTAATAATGTAACACTAAATATACAGTTTATACAAAGCGATGACAAAACAAAGAATAACAATAACAGCAGAATAGGTCAAAACAATAAGACTAAAACTAAAACAGGAAGCAGTCTGTGCTCAGAAATGAGAATCTTCTGAGCAGACATTTAAAAAAGGTACAATAAGGAGGCAACTGAAACCAAACACTTGATGTATACACTGTGATGTATTAGGACTGTTAGGTGTTGTTGACGATTGTATGGGATTGCATGGCCGTGACCACTTATATAATAATACTTTACCTATTCGTCGTGTGTAACTAGCTGAATATGGTTTGGATTTAGGAAATCTCCAAACTCGCCGGGAAAGGAATATCGACCATCTCTACTCTTAGTTCATGACGTAATGATAATTACTTAGTTCATCCGTATAGCCATGGTGATATGGCTTGAGCCCAAGACTACACCAGAGTCCCAACTTCCCTCTTCTATCTGGATTCAGTGGAACCATGGCATTTATAATAGGGTTATGTTGTAAGGTTGAATGGAAGGGTAGGAGGTAAGGGTGGATCAACAGCAACAATTTCTACCGGGCCGGCTGCAACCTCCTGCACTTTCTCGTCTTTTCAAAAATTTGATTAAAAGTGTTACAAAATAAAACAAAATGAACCGGCTCCAAAAATGGCTGGTTATTTAGTGACACGAGTGGTTTATTTATGAGTGACAACAAAGTCACCTGCACAAGGTAACCGGCGGCGACTGAGATCGACCATCTCTAACCCAAGTCCGCGCTGTCAGTGTCAGCAGTCAGTGGAATAGTGAAATTATTTTTTCTTTACTCGGTGTTGCATCAAGGAATGTGTCGTCTATTCTTACTTATTGCTAGTGTACCGAGCTCTTTATTTAGTACTTTGATTGTTTTATATGATACCGGTTTTATATTATCACATTAATTACGTTAATATACCTGCGTAATATAAATTTTCTGAATATCTCATTTTGAAAGAACCGCGAAGTTTAAAATAAAATATAAATCATGTCTGATATTGATGTCGTGATTGTGGCAGCCGCACGAACCCCTATTGGTATGTAATATTAATTATCTAATGATAAATTTCAAATGTTAATTTTGTATTTGTATGATGAGTCCACTATTTGACCCACATAATTTATTTGGTTAAACTAATGAGAAATTTAGAAAGTTTTCCGTTCGCGCGAGAAAACAAGTTATCTAAAACATCAATGAATACATTAATTTACAAATATTTCTTAACTTTTAAGTGAAAATGTCGCCAATCAATCTGTGAGGAATAGTAGAGGATGCAGATGAATTTTCCTCTCATTTTATGACTATTAATTTTGTGTGTATATATATCGATATATGTATATCTTTTTCTGTATCTGTGTTCTTTCCCCCAGTAAAATGGTTAAATGATGTAATTTAAATTATAGAAAATAATTCATTTGAATGTAGGACTATGTTTCTAGTAAAAATCCAAGCGATGCAGCACATTGTGTAAAATTTGGAATCAGGTCGCTAACAATAACACTCATTATGTAGATGGTGATAAGGTTTAAATTCCCGCTTAACACTAGGCGCTTGTTTTGATTGAAGTTCAAGCCCAAATATTTAAATGTTTTTCGATAATTTAATAAAAAACTTAATATACCTCATTATACCTGGCAGTTGCCTTCTATATATATGTAGTTGCCAAAAATATGGGAAAAATTAGTTACAAAATGAAATTGTTAAATTCTGAAGTTGAAATGTGAGATTGACAAATATGACCTTTTATAACTAGGTCCCAAAGGTCGAGTGGTCAAGATGCTGTCCCAGTAAGACGAGAGATTCTGGGTTCGATTCCTAGTTGTGACCATTATCTTTTTATTTTCTGTGTCTTGTTCTGTTTCACATATCGTTTAGATTTATTAGTATTATATTCTTCAATAAAAAAAATTATTACTGAATTCGGTGAAAAAAACTTCTATTTGATGCAATCTATTTCCTTCTTATTAAATGATTGTGTAATTATTATGTATTTATTGTTAGGTTCACTATGCGGAGCTATCTCATCAGTGAAGGCATCCGATCTGGGTGCTATTGTTATCAAGGAAGTCCTGCACCGAGCCAATATCAAAGGCGAAGAGATATCAGAGGTCATCATAGGTCAAGTAAGCATTTCTAAAGAATACATTAAACATGCACACACTTCAAAGATCAGTACTCTGCTACTCATAAATATATTATCTCCATTTCCGACTATCTCAATTTAAATATATAGATCAGTGATTCCCAAAGTGATATTGCCCCCTTGAGGGCGGTTGTAGTCTACGAGAGCTGTAAGGAGGCGGTAAGCGTAATAAGAAGGAGCTGGAATTATTTGATATTTAAAAAAATATTTTTACTGCTTCGGGTAAGATTATCAGACCAGCTCAAGTATCAGGGATCTATAGAAGCCCAATAAATATGTATTGATCTTGAATTTAACCAATTAATACATAGATATTTTGATTGACTGCTGCTAACCCTGTACAAATCTCAAGTACGCCCAATAATTGAATTTGGGAGCCGCCTCTATGCTAGAGCCCCACAACACTTGATAAAACTACTTGATTCTGTGCAAAGGACTTCCATTGTTAACAGACTGATTAACAATGACTGACTTTAATTCGACTCTATATCTCGGTGCAGAGATATTGCGTTAAGTATTCATCATACATTTCTGACTTCATTTACCATTTAAAACACTCTCTAAACACTTCTGGCACTAATAAGAATAAACTCTAAAATTTTCAGTGATATCAGTCGACTACTTTTCGAGTGTTGGGGCACAAACATAAGCCGACTGAATTTTTATATATTCCTAGATGTCACAGGTGTCATTTATATAATATAGGTATATACAAACACGTGCGTATTTGAATGCAACGTTGTGTCAAAATTTCAAAGCAGTCTGTGAAGAACTTTTGGAGATTTATGATTTTGAACAAACAAACATTTGGTAAGTTTTTAGATTCTCACGGCCAAAAGCATTTTTGTTGTTTGTTTTTGGGGTGTTATGCCGTGTTGCGCTAACTCCTTCTTTAGCCGACGTTTCGGACAGCGTTGCAGTGTCTGAAACGTCGGCTAAAGAAGGAGTTAGCGCAACACGGCATAACACCCCAAAAACAAACAACAAAAAAAAAACAAACATTTGAATAAAATAACACAATTGGCCAAATACCTATTATGCCAGAGATACCCTTTGGTTAGTTAATCCTTGGCATTTTTCTTTTTTACTACATTAACTTCATACAGGAGGCCTGAGGAAAATAATTTTAATTAATTAATGATGACAGGGCCTATGTGATCTTTGGGGATGCTGCTTATTTTCGGAGTTTTAAGAAGAGGGAGGGAGAAACATGGGTCTTGAAGGGATCAATGACGCTAGTTCCTCAGAGCATTTTTCATTGTAATACCGGTAGAACAAGGACAGCATACCAACTTGACGCCTGTGCTCCAAAGATTGCAATCCGTTTGTTAATATGAAGGAATCTATCAAACGAGCTGCCTATTTTTGCAGAGTCAAGGGTTTTTTTTTTTAGGTAGTTTGGGGCTCCAGACCAGAGGTAGCTACCAAACTCAACAGTGGGGCGCACTTGCAATTTGTACAGGGTCAGCAGTTGTGTACTCTGTAATATACATTGTTACCATTTATTATTGTGTATATTATTTCAAAATAGTATAAAATAAAATCACTTTCCGCATCTGCCTGTGCGCTTAGTTCATCTAAACTACGCACCTGATTTAGACAGGGTTTTCACTGTCATTTAGAAAATTTCTTCCGGAACGTTTATATATATAATACATGCATGTTATATTTATAAGATGTGAATTTTATATATTAAAAAGGCCCACAGACAAGTCCGCGATAGTATAAGGATAACTCCCAGCAACGCCGGGTATACGTCAGCTACAGGGTTTTCCAATAAGAGGTGTTATTTTGAATAGCCCGCTATTTTGGTAGATGTTACTTTTGAAGTTGTCATTTTTTGACATTTGACAAGTAGAAACTACGCCATTAATAAAAATGGAACGATACACGCTTCAACAACGCATTGAAATTATTAAAATTCACTTGAGTGAATCAAATGCAAATCATCTTGAGTGATGAGGCCCATTTCCACCTCGGTGGCTTCGTCAACAAGCAAAATTGTCGCATCTGGGGCTCGGAAAACCCAAGAGTTTTGTTGAAAAGCCTCTCTATCTTCAACGTGTGACTGTTTGGTGCGGTTTATGGTCCGGCGGAGTCATTGGACCTTACTTTTTCGAAAATGAGGCTTGAGCAACAGTTACGGTGAATGGATTGCGCTATCGAGAGATGATTAATGATTTTTTATGGCCGGAATTTATGGTATTGATCTGGACAACGTTAACTTTCAACAAGACAACTCTACGTGCCACACAAGCAACAAAACCAATGATCTTTTACGATTGAATATCAAAACAACACCTCTTATTGGAAAACCCTGTATTAGTTGCTTACACATACTTTGTGGTTTACATGAAGTATTAGATGCAACAGTATAGAATAACAATGTTTTATGCTTACATAATATCGTAATATTATGTTCTTGAGCGTATCATTAAAAAACAATCATTCTTACTAATGCGCATGACTTTTTTATTTAGGTACTTAAATACTTGCATTAACTTTTGCTTACTTTTTATTGCTATTTTAAAATTATTTTCAGACTTCAAGTAACTGTACAAGATACATTTTGAATATATAATCTACAATCAGTAATGTAGCTATTTCAATTATTACACCATTAATGTTATTGTTAGGTTTTTAAATTTCATAAATATGTACCTAAAGTCATTCATCACTGCTAGCTCCATTTTGAATGTTACTTTTTTATTTATTCATTTACTAGCTGTACCCCGCTACGCATTGCCGTGGCTCAGTCTGTCTGTGCAGATAGTGAAACAATAGCGCTTGTTACTTTTATGTCCAACAGATGGCGCCGTTTAAAAAATAGCATGTTTGTTTTGTCAAACTATAAAAAGTGTTTAGTTTATATGGACTATAAGACTAGGATAACTTTGGGAAGCGCTTGTTATAGCTAGTTCCTTAGAAATAATTTGTATTAGAGACTAATACAAGCTATTTCTTTCAGCGAGTCAAGTCTTCAACATAATATTTGGTTGTACATTTTTTAATTTTGGCAGGTAAAATATTTAAGCAATTAGGCATTGTGTAGTCCAACATTCTTTGATCATATTTATTTAAATGTGATGATTAGTTTATCAATTATAGGGCTAAATAGTAAATGACACATTAACAGAAAGAGGTGTTATGATCGAACTCTCGGTGACAGGACCATATATTTGCCCCATCCACATTTATGCACACTGGTCATCAGTAGTAGGCAGAGAGGATGGAACACCAGACTACTGTGTCCTGGCATAAATTAACTATGAATAAATTTTGTTTCAGTGCTTAACTGCAGGACAAGGCCAAAATCCGGCAAGACAAGCCTCCATCAAAGCGGGAATCCCTGAATCAGTTCCTGCCTACACTATCAACATGCTATGTGGATCTGGTCTCAAGTGAGATTATTTATTTATTATTTTATTAGCTGTACCTCTCCACGCGTTGCTGTGGCTTATTCTGTCTGTGCAGATAGAGAAACAATAGCGCTTGATGCTTTTACATCTAACAGATGACCTGTTTAAAAAAAAATTCCAACAGATGGCGCTGTTTTAAAAAAAAGCATATTTTTCCTGTCACAGGTGTCAAATTTCCCAACATTTCCAATAACAATTAATCATATATTTACGAGTATGTTAATCTATTATATACATTTATTAAATCAGTTGCGATGCATCATTGTGTTAAATAAATACTAATATTGAATTTATTGAGGTTTCACTGAAACATGTCTATCTCTGAAGGAAGTTGGTTTAAAAGAGTAGTCATAATGTTTATCAAATTCTGATACTCACCACAATCAAGTCGTGAGCGCAGTTGCAAAAGATGCATGTTACTGGAATATGTATAATAAGTATAAATAATATGTATTTGAGTCGCAAAAGATGCATGTTACTGGAATATGTATAAATAATATGTATTTGAGTCGCAAAAGATGCATGTTACTGGAATATGTATAAATAATATGTATTTGAGTCGCAAAAGATGCATGTTACTGGAATATGTATAAATAATATGTATTTGAGTCGCAAAAGATGCATGTTACTGGAATATGTATAATAAGTATAAATAATATGTATTTGAGTCGCAAAAGATGCATGTTACTGGAATATGTATAATAAGTATAAATAATATGTATTTGAGTCGCAAAAGATGCATGTTACTGGAATATGTATAATAAGTATAAATAATATGTATTTGAGTCGCAAAAGATGCATGTTACTGGAATATGTATAATAAGTATAAATAATATGTATTTGAGTCGCAAAAGATGCATGTTACTGGAATATGTATAAATAATATGTATTTGAGTCGCAAAAGATGCATGTTACTGGAATATGTATAATACGTATAAATAATATGTATTTGAGTTATGCTCGATTTCATGCTCAATCTCGTTTACCGTTTTGCATTACTTTATTATTGACCGCTGGGCGAAGATGGGCGATGTCTGGTTAAAACGGTAGGTAGTAAATAATATCTGAGTGTTACCTGAAAGGGTAAAAGGAATATTAACACACTTCGGCCGGGAATGGAGTTCTACTAGTTCGGTCGATTGATGCTTAAGGCCGGGAAGGGTAGTTCTACCTTTTGCGCCGGCCTCATTTCAATGGCAGAAAAGACGGAATTATTCAATGTTTTTATATTAATATTACCAATTTCTTTGTAAAGGTCCCAACTATATGTACATAATTATTGAATCGTAATGCAAGTCTTCTTTATTATTCATTATTTATCTTCGTGTCTTTCGTTTACATCGGTATTTTAACTTAAGGATAGTATATTATTTGTTATTGAAATAATTCATTGAATCTCTTTCTCTGTTCCGCACCCACTCAACTCCTATGTGCAAGCGAGCAAGAGTTGTCGGGTGTATTTAAAGAAAACAGGTATGGGCGAATACCGACAGGCGGACCGTAATAAACATATTCCAAGGTTAATTGAGTTGAATTTCAAATAATATTCGATTTTCGTTTAGTACTTTTATGGCTTGGGTATGCTGAGTTACTACGTAGAAATTTTTATTAAAATATTTTAATTATTTTCGACGATATAGTCATTTTAAACAAACTAAAGAAATTCGCGCGGGACCTTTATTTTCGCCCGGAGTCAGTTTAGCGCCAGGGCAAAAAATACCCGGCCGAAATGAGTTAAGTTACACTGCATAATTACAAACTATTAAATTATGTCACCAAAATATTATGTTGTTTTTGATATTAATGTATGAGGAAATAGTTAACAATCATTACATCATTGGTTAGCTCTAGTCTTTAATGTTGCTATGCTAATTGATGCTTCTTCAGCTGTTTCTGCATTCGAGGCCATTTTCGGCCATTTCAAATAAGTCGTCTAAACGTGTTATGACCACAGATTGAAAGCCGAAATAGCTGTAATAATAATAAAAACCAAAATCCTTGAAGAACCTTATAAAAAGAAAGATAAATTGAATAGGTTTAACAAGCAAAGTGCCTTACACTTTCTTTGTAGCCGAGTTTTAAAGGAAACTGATAAATTAAATTGGAGTGCAGTCGCAATTGCTTTTGTAGTACAAGCGAATCATAATATTATGTAAGTAAGTAAAACCTAAAATGCCCTGGACGTATTGTCGTAAATACCAGCTTCCATTATCCATTCACGATATTTAGGCAGCACTCGGGCGCTCGGTAAATGCCAGACATCTCATGATGATTCGTCAGCTATTTACCTCTCTCTTAATCAGTATTGTTTTAACCTGCTGAAGGCCGGAGCATGAAACAGAAAAATATTAGTGGAACCTATCGTTTTATTAGACCAAATAATGCTGATTTTGTTTTCATACATTTTTCAAAGCATTTAGATCAAAATCGCATCGCAAATTAATCTAATAAGAATCATATTAGAATGCTCGAATGTTCCCCACTTCCCCAGAGCCCCATCGGCGTTCCACATGTTAAAGGTTGTGCTATTTTTTAACGAAAAAAGTTTAAAAAATTTAATGACAAATGTCAAACGGCTGTTGCAGCAGTGGCCAGTTCAATTGGTAGCCAGCAAGAATCGGCCAGCCTCTAGGTTGTCAGCATCAATGGCTAATTCAGTCGGTAGCCAGGAAGAATTTGCCAGCCTCTAGGTTGTCAGCATCAGTGCTGGTTCAATCGGTAGCCAGGAAGAATTGGCCAGCCTCTAGGTTTTCAGTATCAATGGCTAATTCAGTTGGTAGCCAGGAAGAATTGGCTGGCCTCTAGGTTTTCAGCATCAATGGCTAATTCAGTTGGTAGCCAGGAAGAATTGGCCGACCTCTAGGTTGTCAGCATCAATGCAGCAGGGATTGGCCAGCCTCTAGGTGATCAGTGGCAGTGGGCAGTTCAGTCGCAGGAATTCAGCGGCGGCATGGTCATTTGATTATAAGGGCCGGCACACGGAGACGCCCCATTATTTTAATGATGACAGATGCGTCTGATAGAGTGCCGGCCGTAAACAGCTCGTTGCACATAGTTGTAATCTTTAAAATGATTGTGCCGTGATGGAGGAACAGAAGCGACTACAGATTTCAGTTGACACTCAGGAATTTATAATTTTAAATTATAATTAACAGATCGCGTTGTAACTGGAGGTGTTCCGTCCACTTGTGGTAATTTTTGATACTTGAATGCCCAATATTGTGCTTTTTTTTTCTATTTATAATTTCTTTTACAAGCATTCTTGTGACGTCAATATCATCACCACAACTTGTTTATCGTTCCAGACGCAGGTGTTTTTAGGTGCGAATAATATTTCGCCCGGCGACTGGCTTTGTAAATATTTTAATTTCATTTTAGAAAATAGGGTTATTGAACTGTTTTAGTCTTTTTTGCCGCCTGGTAACAGATTGATGCATTTTTCAACTGGTAAATATTATGATTTGGAAAAAGGGGGTCATCAAACTTGCAGGTGTTTACTTCAAGTTATTGACACAGTGGGTGGCAACAACTTAATCTAGTTGTATGATATGATGTTCGATACATAAATGCACAAGTTATTTTTGAGTTCCAAAGAAAGAATGTGTCAGTCATTAATAAAATAGCTTTTAGCTGCTGAGGAAATAGCTTTTAAGAGCTTTTGCCGATGTTTTTTTGTACATTGCCGGAAGTTTTAGATTATTACTAGGTAATGCGTTGTATTGCTTCTGTGCAATGTATTGTAAGGAGTTAATTCCAAATTTAGTCATGTAAGGGCCGTCTGTTTCATCGGAAAGCTAAATCGTGAACTAAGTCTAAATTTTAACCATCGGTTATACTAAAAAGGAAGTTAAACAGGGCCACGCGCTGTTTCAAGCCTATTATAGCTAAAGTAAAAATAGTTAGTGTGGCCAGTCTACAAAGCAGAATATACCTCGAAATTGTCTGGAAAAACGCACAGCAATATTTTTTGGTGCGGCAACACCACAAATGAAATTTGAAATGCAATAGAACTGTCAAAACATTGCTGTATCTTGTTTCCCGTTATTTACGATTCAAACATTTTTATCATCGTTGATTTGACATCAAGTCCGACAAAAATTCTTTAAAATGGCGGAATATGTAAAGAAGTAAGTACAATTCTGTTGTTTTACATGTATTTATAAATTACATGGATTTATACGTTATGTTAATATGATTACATTTTATTATTACAGATACAAGGCGAGTAATTTCTCGCCGAAAGAAATTTCTAAATTGAATGAGCTGGCTGCGAAGTATTCTCAAGTAATATTTAACAAAAAAACAGATTCGGGGACCAATCGACAGAAGATTGAGGTATGGGACCGGATATCCATGGAATTCAACTCTAATAAATATGCCTGGTCCCATTCCTCGATCGGCAAACCAACTAAAATTGAAATTCTCCAATTTAAAAAAGGTGGCCAATACTGTAAGTATTATTCTATTATGTAGGTATTTCGTTCTCCTAATTTTTCATAAAAGTTCCTTAATTTAGGTAGTATACGGTATATGTATGTTTGTTTTAGGAATGGAGCCATGTGGTCCAGGAGCAGAGGAAGACGGGTGGAGGCCCACCTCCGTCTGATGTCTCGGAGACCACACTGTGGCTCAAGGGCATCATGCAGACGTCGATGGTGGGTGAACCCACTACTTCAGATTGCGATGGTATTATTTAATAAGTATTTAACTCAATCATAATTTAAATATAAAAAATGCCAGATGTGCAACATGTGAGTGTGCAAAGTGACACTACATAAATGTTGAAAAACTATCATTTTAACAATATGTACACATATTGTAGGATACCACGGTACGTTGAGCGACCCTACCACTACTATCGAGCTGGTGGAAGTGGACGAAGCTGAAACTGATGCTGGACCTTTGAGCTGTGAGCAGGAGGAGGATGATGTGATATGCTCTGAAAAGCCCATAATCAAAAGAAAGATGGCCAGTCCACTAGTAACAGGTAACAAATTAGTACAAACATATATATAAACTAAAATAATTATTTATGGAGCTTTCTCTCATTTGCATTTAATATTGTTCTACATTGTGGAATCTTTGTAGCGTCAAGACAATGCGTTTATAACAATTTCATTGTTTGCAGTTTCAAAGAAGAAGTCTGCAGTTACTCCGGCCATATTGAGAAAAAATCTCAGTTCCATGACGAAGAGGAAGATGGAGTACTTTGATGAAAGTCAAGACGTCATGAAGAGAAAGGAAGCACGAGAAGCTGAGCTTCACCAGTTGCACCTGCGGAAGGCCCTCGCTGAGTGCAAATCTGCGGAAGCTCAACAGGAATTGGCAGAGCTATTACTGAAGAAAGAAATAGAAAAAAAATAATACTGTTGTTTCTATCAGCTATTTTTATTTTATATTCATGTGAAGCAGATATTTTGTGATGTAACGTTCAAATTTAAAGAAAAAAAAATAACTTAGTAAACACCACTTTCATTATAAAAGTGGTTTTACGAAGTTATTGTTTTATTATTACTTGGATAAATGTACTCTAATGTACACATTATGTAGACACAATACTCGTAGCATCTATATTTTTATGTTTTACTGCTATAGTTTATTATTACTTGGATAAATGTACTCTAATGTACACATTATGTAGACACAATACTTGTAGCATCTATATTTTTATGTTTTACTGCTATAGTTTATTATTACTTGGATAAATGTACTCTAATGTACACATTATGTAGACACAATACTCATAGCATCTATATTTTTATGTTTTACTGCTATAATTTATTATTACTTGTATAAATGTACTCTAATGTACACATTATGTAGACACAATTCTCATAGCATCTATATTTTTATGTTTTACTTCTACAGTTTATATTTATTCACTGTTACTATTCAATATTTATTATTGTCTGCTATCTCTGGACTCTCACATCGCTGTTGTAACGTTACCTAAGAATAACATGATGTATATGAACATATCAGCTTTAAAGTTTCGATCTCATCTGGGAGCATTTTAATTACCTTGCTGTCATTAGCTCATAGTTTTCTAGACATAACGTAAGAATGATAAGATGTGTATGGACATATCAGCTGTGAGCACTTTAACGTTTCTATCTCATGTGGGAGTAATTTAATTACCTGGCTGTCATTAGCTCATAGTTCTTTAGACGTAACCTAAGAATAATAAGATGTGTATGGACATATCAGGTATCTGCACTTTAAAGTTTCTATCTCATGTGGGAGTAATTTAATTACCTGGCTGTCATTAGCTCATAGTTCTTTAGATGTAACCTAAGAATAATAAGATGTGTATGGACATATCAGGTCTGTGCGCTTTAAAGTTTCTATCTCATGTGGGAGTAATTTAATTACCTGGCTGTCATTAGCTCATAGTTCTTTAGACGTAACCTAAGAATAATAACCTGAGCACTTTTTCTCGTCGTTCTTTAGTTTATATTCATAATTAATAAATTATGACATTTGGTGCTGGCTGAAGGCTGTATTATGGGAATAAATAACAAAATGTACAACAAAATAAATTTATTTTAATTGTTAAATTTAAGTTTAATTGCAAAAGTTACAAAGGAATAAAAAGCAGCTCAAAGATTGGCAAAAAAACAATTTATTAATTTATTTCTTTTTTCACCTCTCCCACCGCCGCCAAGTGGAGGCCCGCCCAACGTTTCTTCATCAGGGTGTTCTTCCGGATTCGGGCCATTTTCCGGTGGCTCCATCTCTTTATGCAGAATGCATAAGTTATGCAGAACAGCAGCTGCGACTATTGTGTCCTGCACTCTATCTTTTTTTATTCGTAGTTTCAGCGATAAAGCAGGAAAACGCCTTTTCCAAACCCCGAACGCTCTCTCTACAGTATTTCTCGTCCTTATGTGACTTTCATTATAGAGCGTTTCGGCAGGGGTCGTTGGCAGGCGAAGTGGTGTCAATAGGTAATTGCAGTTTGCGTAGCCCTTGTCACCTAAAAGGTGATAATCTCCAAATTCTTTGGCTATCAATCGCCCTTTGATAGCACTATTGTTGAAAATAGTGTTATCATGAGCAGAGCCGGGCCAGCGTGCGACAATATCAATAAACTTGAGTTTTGCGTCCACAACAGCCTGTACGTTGAATGAAAATGTTGATTTTCTGTTGCGGAACACCTCAGCATTATCTCCTCCTGGAGACTGGATAGGAATGTGTGTTCCATCTATGGCTCCTATCACACTGGGAAATTTGGCAATGTTATAGAAGGAACACGCAACCTCCGACATCTCTGCCTCGTCTGCTGGCATCTTTATGTACTGCGGCCTTAGCCTAGCAATGGCTTTAATAACCCGCCACACGACTCTGGAGACAGTTGAATTATGGAGTCCGCATAAGTCACCATTGCTGATGTGGAAACTTCCAGTTGACAAAAATCTTAATGTCATCAGTACTTGGTCAATGGCGCTGACAGCTTTGTTCCTGTAAAAATATGTTTGTGAGTATCTTGAAGTAAATGAAGACCCATTATAATATGTAACACGGTATTACACGGAAAAAAATATAATTTACCTTCCAGTAGTTGTAATATCTCCTTGTATTTGTTGTGTCACAAAATTGACAAGGTTTTTCGACATCCGATAGCGCGCCAAAAATTCGAGATCGTCCCAAATAACCATATTATTGACGCGGGGTCGAAATGTTTTTGGTTTTCGCCGCAAGACATATTGGATTAGTAATTCATCGTCACTATCATCACCTTCTACAATATGTATCATGATTAGCAATCGATTTTGAAGCGCGTAATTTCGTAGTTTACCTCCCGACTCTGACAGAACCGTGAATGGTATTTATGCATAAGACAGAACTGTCAAATATGCCAACATGGCGGAGTAACTAAAGACTAAAGGATAACTGTCTATTTTCGGAAAGTAAAAACTAAACATAAAAGTGACGTAAAACCATGAGTTAAATTGATTGAAAAACGCATTTTGGTGAAATTTAACTTTAGCATTTACTTTAGCATTTACTTTTACTATAGCTAGCGTTGAAACAGACGGCCCTAAGTAGATGATGATAATTGTATTTGATTTTGTGATCGTGTTTTGTGCTGGTGTATTAATTATGTATATTTTTTTCAGGTCTGTCTGTCTCGGCTACCAATCAGTGTTATGCGGCGCCGACATAGTGGTCTGCGGGGGTCAGGAGTCTATGAGTTTATCAACTCACGTCATGTTCATGAGGTCGGGACTTAAGACAGGACATGCTCAACTGTCAGACACAATGCTCTGTGACGGGCTAACGGATGCCATGCACGATATTCACATGGGAATCACAGGTATTTTATTAATATTATTTCAGTCAATTTATTTAAATAATGTACATACGACTTGACACAGTTTACTTTGCAGCCTTTGGCATCTCTTGTGTAGATTTTGAGGGTATAAAAAAGAACTAAAGATTGAAAAATTTTACAGTCTCAAGCTGTGGGTTTTGAACCTCTCTACGGTTTACATCTTTATTGCTTGTTAGGTGATATTTTAAATTCTCTTAAAACTGGGATAGAGATTCAAGTGGGCGTTTAATCAAAACGATTGATCCTTACCTTCTTTTGTTGCCTTTTACTTTGTTGTTTCATAAATTATTATCAATGATTCTTTTAATCTAAAGCTGAAAATATCCGCAAGAAGTACAACATTTCCCGGCGAGACCAGGACGAATCTGCCGCAGAATCCCAAAACAAAGCGGAGGCAGCGCAGAAGGCCGGACACTTCTCCAAGGAAATTATTCCCGTTATCATCCAATCGAGGAAAGGACCGGTCACGGTTTCTGAAGATGAATACCCGAAACACGGAACAACCATGGAGACCTTGTCCAAACTCAGACCATGCTTTGATAAGGTAAAATTGTTAAATATTTTGAAATGGATTAAACAATTGAAAGCTTAGTAAAAATATTTATTGAATGAGCGTAGCGAAGTTCTATGTTACTCGGTGCTGGATAATCATCAAAATGACAATTCAACACATCTCTCAAAAGTGATATAATGTCATGGAAAGTGATGAAATAAAATCTAGATAAAGTAGGTTACTCAGGTTAGGTCCATATGTTAGTTTTTTTCATCTTTTCTAATGACTTTTTATAGGTGTGTTGAATTGTCACTGTGTTGAGTTATCATGGAACTGTTTTACTCAACCAATTTGCATTTTGTCTGTCTGTAAATTTTTTCTTATGTTTCGTGTCTGGTCAATCCTGTCGAGTTGGTAGCCGTGTTTGATAGTTCCTTTTTATTCCGCCAGAGCGCATGAGTATTGCGTGCTGTCAAGACTGAGTAATCAACATTATGCAAAGTTTACTGTTCACAGAACTACTACATAGTATTAGATAATAATGCCACAAAAGTTTGGTTCTTATACTAGTAGTAGATTTATATATATAAATATTTATAGTATTTATTTTTTAAACTTTTATGTAACATTTTCAATAGTTTCCAATCGAAATCTATACATCATTTTTATTATTTAGCCCTGATCCAGATGCTTGCTTCTCCTTGAATTCTCCTTCAAAAATCCTCGCTTTCGTCTAAATTGTACCAGTTTGAAGATGCCCTCAGCACCCTGAAACTGGTCTTGTTAAATGAAAGTCTATTCTTAAATTTCTGGGTTCTTATTGATGAAATGTTGCTGCAAGCTAATTTACTATTAGAAACTCTTTTTTCATTCCTGATCATTTTGATTTAGAAACGAGAAAACATAACAGCTACAACATAGATTAGTCAAATAAAAATCCATTTACCTAGCAGTGGCATGCCATCGGGGTAGGCAGTAGGAAAAACAGCAAATTAATTCATCATCTTACTACGTGGCTTTCGCAAAGAATGGCTAAGCTGCAGGCTTTAGCCGACGTTGATTAGGTTACCAATTAAATAACCATATGAGTCGTGTAATTTCTATACCCGCTATATCAACTTTCATTGATTTGGAGAAAACCGCAAAAAACTGTCACATCTCTAGCGTACATTAGTAAATGCATTACAATTTTTTATATCATGAATTGGAGTAATAAAATTTCGAAAAGCTATATTTAAAAGCTATTTTTCTATATATGTCTAGCAATAATTAAGTAATTTCGATAAATAAAATGGATATAGCGGATTTTGATACTCACTTCGTGATTTTGAAAGTCAACTGAGCTGACATGGCGGGTTTAGAAACTCACGCGTAGATCATTTTGACACACGAGCGTGGCGTCAGAGCGGCGGCCATATTGTATTTTGGCAAAATAACTGCTTGTGATTCGTTGAATCCGATATAGCGGGTTTTGATAGTAACTTTCTGTATGATATAGTGGATTTGGTTTCTCACTCGCAGTTTTAACATGGTTTTTGGTCGCGATAAGGAGGGTTTTTAAACTCAATTTTAGGCTCCTCTTGTTGCTCGTAAAAATGTGAACAAGATGTCATACTCAGATCATTTTGTCAAAAAATCGGATATAGCGGGTATAGAAATTATAGGATTCATATGACCGCTTAATTTATTCATATTACAAGCCAAATACCAGACATATATAAATTCTATATTTTTTACACTGCACAAATGCACTAAAAGCCAATATAACATTTTTTTATTATGTTTTTTAATATTTTTCTTTGTTTATGTGAATACCACCCAAGAGTCCCAACTGCTCCCATATTCCCTTCTCCTTCCTCTCTTCCCTGTAGTGGGGAGATGAAGGAGATGGGGAAGAGAAATTTGGGAAAGTACCTGGTTATTCAGATCTGGTCACCAAACACGGCTAAATAATTCTGAATGGTGGTCTTACATCAGGGCGATGCTGAGAGTATCTTTCTATTGGCCCTTTCAATAACTAATTAATTTTTGTCTTCCCGCAGGAAGGTACAGTTACGGCTGGAAACGCATCTGGAGTGAACGATGGAGCAGCCGCCGTGGTGTTGATGAACTCCAAGATAGCCGAGGTCAAGGGGCTCACTGTTATGGCCTCCATAAAGGCAATATCCCAGGTGGGGGTGGACCCACTCATTATGGGCATTGGACCTATCCCGGCAGTTAGGGCAGTGGTAAGCATGGATTTATAAAGATATTAATTATTATTTATATTGTTATATTATCAGCAGGAACATTTTACCTGCTAGCTTCATACATCTTTGTAAATGTGAGAGATTGAATTTCGCATTGAATATTTAATTACATATTGTGGTGAGCCGCAACTCAACACAATATAGAATTACCATATCAGAAGACTTGAAATGGGAACCGCATATTGCTGGGATTGTCAAAAGAGCAAACTCGATAATACGTTTAATCAGGAAAGCCTTCCTTGACCTAACACCACACTTGATGTTAAAAATATATTAAAAGCAATTTTAAAAATATACTATAATAGACTATGCTTTCTTTTGGAATATGGAGTCCATATTTTGTGAAAGTTATAGATCTTATAGAGAGAGTACAGGGAGTGCTTCAGTGATGTCTTACCACAGCTATAACATTCTCGGAGGTACTTCATCCAGAACTTTCTTCATCTGCCATCTCTTTATTTCCTTACCTAATTATAATTGTCATTCCTTATTTTTTTATTACATTACTTCCACACAGGAGGCCCTGAGTAAAATAATTTCCCTCAGGGCCTATGTCATCTTATGGGATGCTATGCGGAGGGTCTTTTTCAAGAAAGGAAGTTCTGGGAAGGAAAAGGGTATTTTTAGGTATCTCGGGGTCAGTTGGTCCAGGAGTGACAGGAGTGACTTGACACCGAGGCAATGGGTCGAGAGGGTTCCATGATAACTCAACACAGTGACAATTCAACACACCTTTAAAAAGTGATTTAAAGTCATTAAAAACGATGAAATTTTTTTTTTTTTAAACCTAACCCAACCTAACCTAAACTATCCTACTTAACCCAATTAATAAAGTTTTTGTTTCATCACTTTCCATGACTTTGTATAACTTTTTAAAGATGTGATGAATTATCATTTTGATGATTTATCCGGTCACCGTCGAGAGAGTCCTGCTGGAGAGGTCAAAAAGCCTCCCTCAACAAGTGTCTCTCAGTGATGGGCAGACGCATCGGCCGCCAAGATCTAGACAAGCCTCACCCCATAAACCCGGGCACCCTTGCTAAGTCACAGTTCACAGTAAATGGTTCCCAGGGCGGCGGTATTATTAACTAATGTATTTTATGTAATACGATTTGGTACAAAGACTAATTATTAAAGTAATTTTCAAAAAAAAACCTACATTCCCGTCAGCAACATTGTTCAAAATTAATATATTGGCTATAATGAAATTCAAAAGATTTTTTTTAACTGTGGAATTTTATCAATATATAAATAAATAAAACCTATTTCGTGTGTTGTTTCTAGGCCGCCAAGGCTGGTTGGAGTTTGGATGAGGTGGATCTATTTGAGCTGAACGAGGCTTTTGCAGTCCAGTCGCTGGCCGTCGTCAGGGAACTTGGAGTTGACCCCAAGAAGGTTAACATTCAGGGAGGAGCTGTGGCACTAGGTCACCCAATTGGTGCTTCGGGTAAGAAGATAATATATTTTTAATATAAAATATACAGTGAAACTTTCTTTTAAAAGGTTTTTGAAGAGACCTGGTAAAAACTTTAAATGGAAAAAATTATACGTATTGTTGTATGTATGTATTCAAGCAGCTGGTAGATACTAACATCCAGAATGGAAACTAAATTATGCAATATTTTTCTACTGTGGGTATGGAGTTTTGATTAAAGAGCTGCAAAGATGTAGAGCTATATTTCTAATAGGTATTTGTTTGACAGGTTGCCGTGTGCTGGTAACACTGCTCCACGCCTTGGAGAGGACCAACGGCCACAAAGGAATCGCATCCCTCTGCATAGGAGGAGGAATGGGGGTGGCGATGGCTGTCCAAAGACAGTGATTTCACGTTCACGCTATATTTCGTGATTTCTATTTCATTTGGATTATTTAAATGATCGCGAGTTCATCACCGTCGTTAAGAGGAAGAGCTGCCCGGGCTTTTTCATACAAAACTTAAATTTGGATCTGTGGCCAAAATACTTAACCAAACTGAATAAAGATCTTTTTAAACAAAAGGTATAGCAAATATCTAGTACTATTTTATTTATTTGTGTTATAAATTATGAAGTATAGGTCATTAATTCGATTTTTCATGATTTTACATACAACTTGGCAATTATTTTAGTATTTTTTCTTATCTACAATGTACATTTACAAAATTATTTTTAAATTCGTTTCGATGGACTTAAATTTAAATTACTAATGACATAATTACCATTTTACGTTGGCACACAAATTTGTCATATAAAAATTTTAATTTCCACCCAAAAACTATTCTTTAATGATTTAAAAAAATATATATTTCATTATATTGACATAGTAGGTTAAGTAAGATTTTTTTTTTGTAATTACTGTTAACTACAAATGCCAAAGTTGTTTTTAAAATCATGAAAAATCTGATACTTTATTGACTAGGTTTCATAATTTAAAACATTAAAAAAAATAAAATAGGAAACATCCATACAAGGTATTTGTTATAAATTTTGATTTTGAAAAAAAATTCAAGTTTGGTTGGATATTTTGATCTCAAATCCAAATTTAAATTTTATATGAAAACAGCCGCGCTGCCGTTCCTCTTATTTTGAAATTCTATTATTCATCTTCTTCTAGTTTGCTCTCTAATCATAGGTTGACCATCATCATGGCAATCAAAGTAACTCAGTGGAACTACATTTGTACCATTTGCGTATGTTTCAAAGTGTGTTTCTTCATTTACCACATTTTCCATCTCTGGATTATCAGTTGTGTAATCCTGTATTTTTGTTGCCTCCTCATGATGTGACCGAGTTATTCTTAATTTTATATTCACCCTTTGCAAGGGAGTAGAACCATATATAAAGTAACAGCAAATCTCCAATGTGCCTAATACAAGTATAAATGCGTGGAGAACAAACAAAAGTTACAATGCTAAAGTTTTAGATAAAGCGTGATATTAAATTGGACATCTGATTAGATTAGGACTTTTGGATTCTGTATGATCGTATTTTAAAAAGTGACTTGCATGGAGTTGAATTTACATTGATGAAATTTATTTTATTTGTGTGTTTTCATTTAAAATCTATAATTATAAAATATATTCAAGTTTTTATATTAGGAAATAATCATTTCGTCACCTTTGTGGCTTTTTGTGGAAAGAACCCTTTTTATGCTTGTGACATATGACAATCGCCATTGTTTTGTAGAGTATTCGTTACAATTTATGAGGATTGTATTTTTAATACTACAGATTATGTAGGTATACATACATATTGCTAAATAATAAAAGATACATAGAAGCGAGATTTAAATACATAATAATATTTTAGGTACCTTTTATGGTAAAAATATAAAAGTATTATTATACAATATTTTTTAAATGTGCTTGAACTCAAGAATGCTTTATAATATATCAACAACTTTAAATGTGTAATTTAAAATGTGTGTGTCTTCTTGGAGAAGTCAGTTTTAAACTTTAAAAAATATATAATGTGTTAATTTAGAAAAATATAAACATTGCTAAAATTATATATGTAGGTATTGTTGAAGTATTTAATGAATAGTTTTAAAATTGATTTACAAATTATTATGACTCGACCAATTTTGTGGATTTAGTGTTGTATGTTTATTGCTTAAGCGTGAGAAATGACTCCATTTAAAAAATATCACTACCATTTGCATTTTAATTTTTATTGCACAGTAAATGTTTTAAGTAATCTTTCATGACATGAATTTTTCATTTAATATTCTGGCATTGCTAGTCTAGTGTTGTGATGTTGATTGTTAAGTTTATGGGCTATACAAGGATCATTTTAAAAATGTGGTTAGGGACATTGTTATAAAAATAAATATTATTTATTGTATTCCGTCCTTCATAAATTTGTTTAATGTATTATTTTCGTTACAGAACTCTCTCTCTAATCTGCCACCCGAAAAATCGGGCATTTGTCCAATATTAGTGAAAGTGGCAGATTACATATAGTATAGAATGTATCTAAATATGCTTGAAAAGAAAACAGGTATTTTGTAAAAACAACCAAGCACCGCTATCGATCTTTTGTAAAATTTTTATTTCTCAGTTTAACCAGTGGAATGCCGATGGGTTTCTGGAGAACATGCGAGCATTCTAATATTTTCCTTTTTAGAATAATTTGCGATGCGATTTTGACCTTAATGCATCGAAAGATGTATGAAAACAAAATCAGCCTCGCTTGGGCTAATAAAACCTTTTTGATTTTTCTGAATTGTGCATCTCTGATAGCTTAAAAAATATTTTTCTGTTTTATGTTCCGGCCTTCAACAGGTTAAAGTTGTCATGTTTCTTGCTAGCAGACTCCATTTTGTAAACAAGCTTAACCTCTGGAACACCAGACCCTTTTTGAGTGAAATATAAAGTGAAATAAAAATGAACTCTAAAGTGTTTCAAGCATAAACGATTCTGTTAAAAAAATGTATGCACCTTCTCATGCCATACAGGTTTGTTTAAATCGCATATCAAAAAATTCCAGCTAGGGGGAAATTCCAATTCCAACAGAGCACAAACGGTTTGTTGGTGGGAAAAAATTCTTGTCACTGGTGCACGAAAGATTTTCCAGAGGTTAAACAAACAATGTGGCAGAACGAAATGGACAGCAATACTTGCGACAGTTGCTAGAATACACCTCTAACTAACCGAAATGTCATAAAACAAAAATAATGAACCCTGGTGGTAAAATGGTCAGCTCAAGCAAGCTAGACTATTTTTATAGATCATAACCGATTTTGTAAGAGTAAGATAACCCAAATCGACGGTGTACAAAGCTTGGCGCTCGAGATTAGGCACACCGCAGTCTACTTTTATAGAGCTTAATACTGTGTTTTCAAATAGTAAAAACTAGCTGACGTGTACTAGGCGGTTATCCTTAGAAAGTAGACATATTCTATCGCGGACTTTTCTGTAGCTCTTTTTAAGATGTACAATTCCATAGTATATTATTTTGATGAATCTCATAAGGTTTAGCCAACGTTAGCAATTTAAGCCCCTGAAAATATATTTACTTGATTACAAAATGTCGACTTTTCTCTACTTTCTATATACATAATATGTATGCATGTATTATATGTATATAAACCTTACGAAAGATATTCTATAAATGGTTGTGAAAATTCTATCAAAATCCGTTATACAGTTTAAAAGAATTAAGTGCACAGACCATTTTTATACCATTTAGAGATAACGGCGGATTACTGAGAGAGTACTAAATTATTTTTCTTAAATTATTGTTTTGGTCAGTACAGTCAAATTTTGATGTTATATCTATTTTTTTATAAAATTTATTTAATTTTTGGATTTTTTTTTTTAATTAATTGGGTACTCAGTTCAATCTTTATTATTTAACTGATGGTGCTTACCTAAGAAGTGTGGGAAAAATTGCAGCAAAAGTAGAGGAAAAATTACATATTTATTTTTTATTCTATTAGACAATAAATAAAATAAATTTCTACCACAATCTTGTAGTTATTTGAGTTATTACCTTGTTCTGAATTTTAAAGTGTACATGTGTATTTATACAGGGTGTCCGGGGGTAAAGTGCGCTAACTTCGGGAGGTGATTCTACATGATGGTACAAGTAAAAAAATATTTTTTTTCAAAATTCTATTGTTTATTTTCTTATACAAAAATATTTTTTTATAGAAGATTATTTATTTTCGCATAAATAAAATTCAACTTTTCAACCTAAAAACTACCTTTAAACATTGGAATTTCGAAAAAGTTATTTATCTTTTTTACTTATAAAATCATGTAGAATCACCCCCCGAAGTTAGCACGCTTTATCCCTGAACACCCTGTATATCTTGTTGAACCAGTGGCTACTAGTGGCTTACCGTAAGTCCGGTTTTATTCCTCATTTTCATCAATGATATAACAAATTGCTTCGAAGGTGTTGAAGTATTGCTCTTTGCTGATGACATCAAGCTATACAAAAAAATTACTGATGAAAACCATTGTCAAATACTACAGTCGAATATTAGTTAGTTTAAAGATTGGTGCATACAAAATAATAATCTATTCTTAAATGTAGAAAAGTCCAAAACCTTGACTTTCTACAGAAATAAATCTCCTGTTTTATTTGAATGTCCATTAAAACAGGGGATTAGAAAGAGTCACAGAAATGAGAGATCTTGGTATCATTTTGAATGGAAAACTAAACTTCCCTAGTCACATCCACCAAATTGTGAATAAAGGTATGAAAACATTAGGCTTCATATTGAGAATATCCAATAACTTTAATTCCAAACAAATAAAATTAAAAATAAATTAAATTTAAAAAAAATAGGCCGTAAAATGAATTAAATTAAAATTGATATAATTGCATAAATGGGGAAAAATTTCACATCGCACAACTGTCCTGATGATGGATACTGCTAGGCTCCCTGAAACGTCAGCTCAAGAAGGAGGAAGTGCAACATGGTTTATTGCCCCAAAAGTAAATCAGTAAAAAAATAATTAAAAGTTGGTTTTATAGTTAGCATATAATTTATTATATAAATATACATTTGTTGGTAAAAAATTACAATTTATTTATGTACATACTATTTATTTTGCAACAAGCAACTAGTAATGCACCCTTATAAATGATAAAAAAATCGGTTCTCATTAGTTTGACGCTGAACAAATGCGATTTTTCGAAAATTTTAATGTGACAAGTATTCTTCATGGGAAACTGCTGCCAAACAAATTTTCTGTATTTTTGACTTGGTAATTATGGTAAGTTATGACTACATATTATTATATTTTGTTATGACTGTTGATAGTGTAACATGTTTTATAAGTGCAGCAGAGAGCATGTTGGCTGCGGTACCCGTAAATACTTTATGGTTTTTATATTTATACATCATATGATTTAGGTTCTTTAATAAGTTTTATGTTGCCTGCTTGCTTTTAGAACCAGAAACACCAATCAGCTGATATACAACATTGCATTTAACATGTAATCTAATTATGGTAGACGAGACACTAATGTGTTCCAAAAAGTTGTTTTGAAAATAATATTTAGAGTCATGGATATTTTTGGTGTTGAAGGCTTTTGTAAAAAGAGTTTTGCATAATTTATTATTGTAATAAATTTGTTATATAAAAATAATAAGTTGTATTTCTCACCCACTGTAATGTTTTAAATATATTATTCTTATATTAAAATATATGTATCTTTTTAACTTGCTATGTTCGATATTTTAATTTTACTTGGACTAGATTTTATGCTCATTTATATTAATAAAAAAATTACTTACATTATATGAAATAACTAGATAATTTTTGTGACTTGTAATTAATTAGAGTAAAATATACAACCTATTTTACTTTTTTTATAATTTAGGTACAATATCTTCGGTGAAAGAAACTTGAAATTCAACACTTTAAACAAAGTATAGACAGTAATATTTTTCGATAAAATTGATTAAAAATATTTATGAATTTGTATGTTCTTGATAATTTTTTTCAAATTTATAGACCTTGTGTCCCAGTATATCCCATTAAGCCAAAGACACATTACGCTACACGCATCGACGCTTATTTGGGCATGGCCTATACAGATTATGTGTTGAGGTGTCACACTACGCTATAATCCTCCTCTCCTATGGCAGGTGAGGGGGTCAGATCAATTGGTGAGCTGCCACGGAATACTATTTTATTGTACGGGATCTGTCATCTTGACAGCTGACAGTCGCGTGATCACGACAGCTCCCTAAATTGATCTGACTAAATTGAAGTGGGGGTTGCATCATTTTCAAATATCTCCTGACTAGCAGATCACGGCATATCATTGTTACTATGTCCACACTTAAAATACATCATCTGTCAGGTGTGACAGGTGTGTATGGGATTGTATGGCCAGTGATATGGTATTATAAATAACGCTTTGATGTGAGTCAGCATCCTTAATGTCGTATGGGATATACTCTCAGCGGTTCAATATTAAATTGGAGAAAATGTCACTGGAACAAACTGAATCAGTTTTAATATTTTTTAAGGCATGCACAGTAATATATATTTTTTAAATAAATTGTGAATGTTGATGTTATGACTCTAATTGATAGTAGTTTCAATAACTTCTTATCACCGAAAGAAATTTGAATTATTTCAATGTAATTTTTTTTGTGTATAAAAAATGTAATTGAAATCATCCCTATAGTTAATTGTTTTTGAATAAAAATATGTATTTATTTATACCAATATGGGCGCATAGTTTGAAGTTTAACAAAATATACATTTTGGAATGATGAATACTATATAACATTTTATTTTAACTACATTCTAATACACGTAAACAATGGTTTGAGAATCATTATACATAATATCATTAGGTTTACTAATACATATACTTTTATATTTACAATTTTTTACAGAATTAGAAAAGGACTAGTATTGGAGTACATCTGAAGAAATTATTTTCTCCTATCTAAAATGTATAGGTAAATTATATTCTAATTAAAGACATTTGCACATTTAGAAGGGACGCACTGTGACTTTTTCAAGTTTTTCTGTAACAAAATGTTTTTGGTAGAAAAGTACTGGTCTAAAAAAAATTGTTGGGTAAAGGTACGATTTTAAATTCAGATTCAGAAGATTCAAAAAATTGTTGGGTAAAGGTACGATTTTAAATTCAGATTCAGAAGATTCAGACTGCACACCGCAGCGGCAGACCACATTTATTACAATAGATGATAATAATAACATTCATTATTAATTCTGCCATTTGCAGTGTGCCACCGACAGGAATCATATCTCAATGTTATTTCAATTAATTTGATCAAATGTCGTTCACCTACAAATCTATGATGTAGTTAGTTACGGATTGAGCTGTTTGCTTAATTTTTCATTATCATCTGTAAACTTTTAAATTATCGAAGAAAGCCAACACTTTGTGGCTTGACATTATACAAATGAAAAAAATTCTTCGTTTAAAACCACTTTATTTGAGTTATACAGGTCAGGATGATGAAGGTTGAGATCAACCGAAACCGGTCGACCTGTATAACTTTAATAAAGAGGATTTAAACAAAGAAATTTTTTCATTTGTACAGACTTTTATTTTCATCATCATTTCAATGCTCTTAATATTAATCAATATTTTTTGCTTTTGTTGATTTTTCTAAATATCTCGTAAGCCGTTAAGACGTTAATTTTATTACTGCCATGTAATATGTGCACATTCCATCGAAAGTGAATATGAATGGTTTCGAAAAATTGATTTATTTGAAGATGTCTTTAACAGAGAGGATGTCTTAAAGTGCAAATAATATTTTCTTAAATTGATTTATCATATTAAAATTAAAATTCATTACAAAAAGTACACCTATTGATCGTGGAAAGTGCATAACTAAAAATAAATCATACACTCGGGAATTTAATTATTAAACTACTGAAAGCTTTTGAGGGTCCCAAAGACTGCAATGGGCTAGCCGTGAGCAAAGAAGTCCAGATGACAAAACACTGAAAAGTATGACTCCATAAGACCCCAGTCGCAGTGAAAGCAACCAGAGGCAGATCGGAGAAGAGGTGAGCTAACTGTGTGGAAGAAAATTGAAGCAGAATTGGCATTAACAAGCTGTGCACTGGAGACAGATGGCTAAAGATCGGAGCTGAAGGAGAATTTTTGCATCATGACGTAGAGATTTTACTATTCATTCCAGTCTCTCGTGCTGTGTGTTCATCAATTGAGCGCATGCTTCATTGCTGCGCCTCCATACATATGTTAAAACAGATTTAATACATTGGATGTGGACTTTAAATTGAAAAGTGGGAATTTTCTGAGATAATTTAGGTACATTATGTAAATGACTGAACTTTACTGTTGTGCAAATAACTACGTATATATTTAATATTACAAGCATTTCAGCCGACGCTGGATAAATGCGACAAATAAAGAGAGGCTGAAGATTGAATGATCTTCTGACCATGAAAAATCCTATACGTGTGGAGCTGCAGTTCCGGTCTCCAATTCATAAGTATATTTTCCACGCCACAGGAAAGAAGAGGAAGAATTCCAGAACGCGAGATTCTTTCAGTGTTGCTCTGGTGGGAGAGCTCAATTCTCAACATTCCTCAAGTGCTGGGGATGCTACAGTACCTACCACTGTCTGAAAACATTCTTACGACTGAGAGGTATTGTGAACATGATAACTTTCGAATATTGAATTTCGATTAACCGTGTGTTTCACTTTCATTACTATTTCGTTGGTGAGTGACGCATCCACGTATTCAAACCAATGAAGGAGATTCACCGGACTGCTTTATGAGACAGTTCAAAGCGTTTCTTAAGCTGTCGCTATTTGAAATATCTGCATCTCTTGTATGAGAGCCAGATCTTTCCGTCTCCAGTGGTGCGCTGACTGAGAAGGACTTTTCTTGGGGCGTGTCGGTGGACTGCAGGCTTTCCGAGCTGCTGATAGTCTGTAGAGGCGGGTTCCTCGGCCACGGTGGAGAGTTGTTGCTGGTAGCCGGCGGAGTGATCTCGATGGTGGTGAGTGCGGTGAGTCCGTCGGCCTGGCTTGCAAGCCTCAGTGAGTCCAGATGATTTCCGCACCGCTGGAAAGTAACAAATCTTATGAGGCAACATGAACATGTATAGCTAGCAATAATTATTAGTTTGTCATGAATGTTCATTCTATTTTTGAAAATTTCCAAAACTAAGGAACAATTCATCAAATTTCAAAGGTAATATTCAAGTTCTGTGAAAATCCTACTCAAGTTCTGTTACTACAAACAATCAGCCCACGATGAAATAATAACAGAACTGGAATAGAACTTTCACAGAACATAAATTTTAAATTAGAAATTTATACAAAAATACCAATTACATAGATACTTTTTGCACTCAAAGGAATGAAAATTTAATTACAGTGAGATACTCCTCTGCTAATTCTTGTTCGTTAGCCTTTTTTTAAGGTCATCTTTTTCGTTTAACTCATATGTACATTATGTATTTACATCGAAGCACAACAGAACGAAAGAAGAAAAAAAATGGTACAAGAAATCACTGAGTAAGTTCTTATTATGATCGCAAAACTTCTGAATAAGTTTCTGAGGTACTAATGGCTCACATAAATATTGGATTTATCTAAGAATTGCAAAATTAATTTCGGAAGTTACTTCAACGTTTCTCCAACTTTTCAAACATTTTGGTTATTCATTGAATCATTACGACACCTAACAGATACATACGTATCAATAATATGGAAGAAATAGATATGAAAACCTATTAGGTTTAAGAAGATCAACATTAATTCGAATTAGAGAGATACTTAGGCATAATACTAATAATTTATTGTGCATTGTTTTAGAAAGCATTTATCTTGATGGTTATTGGTTATTGTATTATTTATCAGATCATCTTGATGAGTAGAGTATTTATATTATGAGTGGTTCATGTCGATTTAATGTTCTTAATCCAATCATTAAATTCATTATTGCCTATCACGATAAAAATCACCCTATGCATTAAAAAAATAATAAATTGGCATTTTTTTGATTATGGAAGAAATCAAGGAATATGTATAACTCTTGCATAACCCATACTGCTATGCAGAAATGAAAATAAGCTATGACCCAAGCACAAGGAACGTAAAATAATTAACACGTAAATCTACTCCCTGTTGAAATTGTACAACGTCTAATTATAAAAATAATATTGAAAAAACCAAGAGATTATCCAACACACCTAATTTTTGAAGAATGTAAAGTAATAAAATTTAATGATCTTGTCCAAAAAAACATAATAACTCAAATAATAAAAATAAACAAAATCACAGCTTTTTAACTGAAAGTCGTACTCGTCAAAAATATATATGTATTTCCAACACAAAAATGTAACACCACTTTTGCTCAACATCATAACATATATCTAGGGAAGAAATACTTCAACAGCCTACCCGACAATATCAGAACAATAGAAAACGATAAACACCTACTAAAAGCAATTAAAGAGAAGTTCAATGTAAAAATACCAAAATGTTGAAACTATCTTTGTAATTAATTATAAAATTTAATATTCATAATTACAAACACTAAGGACGGGTTGTTTCGGAGAATTTGAACAATTCATCAAATTTCAACGTTCATTTACGGGTTCTGTGAAAGTCCTATTCAAATTCTGTTATTATATCATTATAGGCTAGTTGTATGACAGAACTGAAATAAAAACAGAACTTAAAAATATCTTTCACAGAACTTGAAAATTAACTTTGAAATTTGAAGAATTGTTCAAGTTCTCCGAAACCACCCGTCCTAAATATTCTTCGTCTTGATACTCACCACTCTTCTAGACACAAGCGCCGGCTTCTATAGAAGAGGAACATTAAAAAATCAAAAGCAGTGAAAACTAATTGTATGAATTATCTTTTTTAACATTATTGATTATACTCTGTAAATTGATTAATTATTTAATAAATATAATTAAAGTTAAAAAAAAAAAAATTCACTTCGTTCCAGAGTTGTTATTATTATTCGCAAATACAAATAAAATATGCTAATGCAAGTTATTGTCAGAAGGTGTAAATTATGACAGTCCTATATCGAACATGATAGCTATGGTGGCTCAAATTGTAAAAGCCCAGTTGTGCACATATAAATTACAAAGAGCATTGTTATGCATATTGAATTATTTCGCGGATAAGAGATAAGCCGCCATAGCTCAGTGGTCAGAGCTGTCGACCGGAAATCGAAAGGACACGGGTTCAAGTCCCGTTGGCGTCATGTATCTTTTATCAGGAAATTTTTCAATGTGGATGAGTGTTTTAGGAGAATAATTATTGCTTGTAAAATAATTGTTACCCTTTGTGCTATGCATAAAAAATCTTGTCTTAAACATTAGTTTACCAAAAAAATAATAATTGATGTTGTTCGGAAACGTTTAGCTACTAAATTAATAGCCTAGTCTGAAGCAGTCTTTAGAGGGTTTAAGTTTATTGGGATTACTTTAGAGAGATTCAACTTTTAGAGGGAGAACGTGCATATAATAAACAGTATTGTTAGTAGGTGTATAAAAAAAATTAGGAAAGCAAAACTGCTACACCATATTCATAACTAAAGTGAGTAAAGCATTTTAATACACAGGGTGACATCCATAAAGTATAGGTAAGTAAGGAGTTAGTTTTACTTTTCAGGTGGTGGTGAACTTTTAGTTGACTCATTACGCAATAATGTTTACCTTCCCGAATATCCTAGAGCGGAAAATGGATTTAATACACTTCGGAAACGGCTTACTGTTGCCTCTGAGCAGAACGTAAATGTACGGGTCGAGCGTGTAGTTTAGAAGCATCAGGATGTCGGCCAGTTGGAACACGATCTTGTGGAGCAGGGGGCGCTCGCTGGCTGGGTTCATTTGCGCTAGGAGTATTGATATCTGGAATAAAATACATGAATTATGTTGATTATTACAAACTGAAAAACTCACTGACGGAGCTAGTACCACTACTAACAGGACATTTATGCTGCTTATGCTACTGTGCCTCGATACGAAGAAGGCTTAAATAACTTTGAAACGATGTTGTGGTACCAGGAGACAGAAGAATACCCAATGAAAACCCTGCTCAAAAATAATAAATATTACATAATAACAAAAGTTACTTAAATTGCACTTTGTGTGGAGCTCTGGTCTAATATATTATTAAGTTGTATATAGGGTCTCCAGTGGTAAAGTGCACTAACTTCAGGAGGTGATAATACATGATGATAGAAGTAAAACAGAAAAATAAAATTCCATAATTTTTTCCATGCAATAGAGCAGTGGTCTCCAACCTTATTGTCGCCGCGGACCGGTCAACGTCTGAAAAATTTATTGCGGCCCGCTGAGGGTGGTTGAATGAAATGTTAATATTCTAGAACCTTTTTAAAAAGGCGGAGTTTTTTTACTTCAACGGTATTGTGTCGGTGGTTACTTAGCGTAAAGACGTTTTCAACAGAATAAGTGTTTTTCGCGCCCCGGTATCATTTGGTCCGCGGACTGGGGGTTGGGGACCACTGCAATAGAGTATGTATTTATTTTACCATATAAACTATTTAACTTTTATTACCAGAACACTACTACATTAAGGACGGGTTGTTTCGGAGAATATGAACAATTCATCAAATTTCATCGTTCATTTTCAAGTTCTGTGAAAGATTTTTTCAAGTTCTGTTTTTATTTCTGTTTTTTCAAGCAACTAGCCTATAATGATATAATAACAGAGCTTGAATAGGACTTTCACAGAACCCGAAAATGAATGTTGAAATTTGATGAATTGTTTAAATTCTCTGAAACAACCTGACATAAAACTTTGTAATTTAAAAAAAAGGTAATATTTATATTTTTTACTTGTACTATCATTAATTTACAATCACCTCCCGAAGTTAGTGCACTTTACACCAAGACACTGTGTATATCAAGACAAATAATAATACATACTTCTGTTGATTATGAATTATGACATTTGCTGAAGCACTGTATCATATATATAACAGCTGCTAAATCAATGACTATTTCTATATTATGACGGTATGTTCCAGGACATTTTTTTTTCATCTTTTTTGAACTCTGACAATGTTACAATTAATATTATGTTTCAGGCAGTGGAGTGCATTGCTCCTTGACCAAGGGTGGGCTGTAACTTTTAGGTGATGATTATCATTATTCATCATACCATTATATATGAAGGATTAGGCGCCCGAGGCAAATTGTAATAAAAAAAAATAATAATTGCCAAGCAGAAACAATTTCTTAGGGTAGGGTAGGGTAGGGAGAATTATAATTTTTAGTTACTATCATCACACGTTTTTCTACCAAAATCTGTTAATTCATTTTCCAGAAATAAATGTTCACTCACCATCTGCGGCATCCAACAAATGATGAAGCATACTGAAAGTGTGGCCATCAATTTACTGAAGGCTATTTCGTCAGCCGTGGCCGTGTTGAAGACGATGGGATCGTTCAGGTTGGTGGCAGCTAACGGCTTCCCTTTGCTGGAGGTCCTGGAGATTCTTCGGACCAGGAGTCGCTGGTCTCCGCCACCTCGGATGCTACTGCGACAGAGGACTCGGATCACAGCGAGATTGCACCAGACCAGGCAGACGCAAAGAAGAGTACCTATGATATTAAAATGCTTTACATTGTAAAAAGAATGCTGATGCCAGGTGTGAGCGGTACATGCACTAAGAAAAAAAGACAGTGGATGAACTAACAAAAAAATGTGTTAGAGTCACGTCCCACGGGTCGGTAAAGAATCATGAAAAACTGAGTGCGGAATACCAAGAGCCCACCGATCCATATATTTGTATTGGGGCCTGGAAACAGTGCCATCGCATCGAGTACGAGAGCGAGCGATGCGATGTACTTCCCGTGTAAAGGCAGCCTTACCAGGTTTCAGTGGGCGCTCAATATTTATTTAGACACCGCCGAAACCACATAACGTTCTTCTAATTACCATTTTTAACAACAAAATTTATTTTAGTTAAAAATTATTATAAAATATTCTAAAGAAATTATTATTTAGGCACATTAAAAATATCACATAAAATTCCGCAATCTCATCGTCGCTTGGTGATTGACTTGATTCACAATCGTTTGTGATTGTTTACATGTTTACGCGCCATTTGGCCGTCTACTCAATTTCTTATTAAATTAGAATTTATATCACTATATAAAATTACCTGTTACAATATAGAACTCTTGTAATAGTACCCATGAGTCAATTTGACGATGATAAGATAATGACATTCAGCATACCGGCAGTAAATGCGAAAACAGAAATCTGCAACACGAACGGTTTTCTAAGCTACAAGTTACATGTTCTATCTGCCGTGTGCAGAGATCACGCAACATTTCTCGTGTCTTTACAGCACTTGGTTTTTGTCGATTCCTTACCGACCCGTGGGACGGCTGCCTTAGTCCTCCTCAGAATGAGCACAACTTTATAGCCTTTATGGTTGCACTCCTCTGGTAGATTGATATGGGTGACCGGATAAATCATCAAAATGATAATTAATCACATCTTTAATAAGTTATATAAAGTCATGGAAAGTGATGGTGAGGATTAAATTTTTTTTTTCATCGTTTCTACTGACTTTATATCACTTTTTAAAAGTGTGTTGAATTGTCACTGTGTTGAGTTATCATGGAACCATAGATATGTGCAATGACATTGATGCCCAAAATTATTTAAGTATATTGTGTGTAGTGAATTTGTTATTTTGAGTTATTAATTTTGTTAGATCACGTCATTGGGTGCACAAATATAAATAATCCTTGTGCATACGTTATTTCGTTTTAATGTTATTTTATTTTATTTTAGTAATATTATTCTTGATTGCGAAAATTATTTGCGCTATTTCATAACAGATGGCGGTAATATAGATAATTGTTTGGCAAAAATGAACATTACGATACATAAAAGAGATTAATATATTTAAAAAAGTTCTAGACGATTTATTATAACACTAGCTGTACCCCGCCACGCGTTGCTGTGGCTCACTCTGTCTGTGGAGATAGAGAAACAATACCGCGTGTTGCTTTTTCGTCCAACAGATGGCACTGTTTTTATATATAAAGATCACATGTCACTGTGTTCGTACACGCTAATCTCAGAAACCTCACAACCGATTTCAATGAAATTTTGTGAATGTGTATGGTTGGTTCCAGCTTGAAATATAGGATAATAATTCGTAAGATTTTTTTTTCAGATTACTCATCCAAAAATACATACAACCACAAATTTTAACTTCCCCACATAGAAGGCGGTCTGTGGCAGGACAACGTCTTAAATTATAAAATGCATTTCAAATGGTTGAGTTAAATTCTAAATGGTTTCTAATATAAAAATTCAGCCTCCGTATGTTTATTTTTTGAGCTGATTTATTTATTTTCAATATTTTTTACAACAGTTGAAAAGAATGTGACCTTACTAGGGTACCCCGTTCTAATGATGTTTGTGCTCGCAAAACTCGAATCGATATCGCTGAAAATTAACAATTTTGTTGTTATTAGTGCCAGGAATGTTTAGAGATGTTTAAATGGTAGAAGAAGTAGGGGATGCCCGAGGAATACTTAACGCAATATCTCTGCACTGTAATAAGATACGGAGTCGAATTAAAGCCGACGTAATGTAGTTTTTTTAATAGTACCTAAATTGTGGTATACATTAGGGAATGGTTTCAGCGGTTCAATGATAACTCAACACAGTGACAATTCAACACACTTTTAAAAAGTGATATAAAGTCATTAGAACGATGATTTTTTTTTAACCTAACCCAACCTAACCTACTTAACCCAGTTAATAAAGTTTTTGTTTCATAACTTTCCATGACTTTATATAACTTTTTAAAGATGTGATGAATTATCATTGTGATGATTTATCCGGTCACCATAAAAACACACGCGTATTCGAATGCAACGTTGTGTCAAAATTTCTAAGCAATCGGTGAAAAAGAACTTTCGGAGGCTTAAGATTTTGAACAAACGAATTTTTTTTATTTATCTAGATTATTTTTTTCAAATTTTTTTCCGACTTTATGTCCGGGTTAAATCTTCCCCACATGAAACTAAACCCTTCCACACACTTTTCCACAAATGATCATCTAGTATCTAGTCAATCCACATTATGTAAGTCTATTATATAAGCATAATAAATACAAAACAATATTATTATAATAACGACAATTAAAGGGCAAATAATAACGAAACGAAGCGCAATGACTATGAGTAATAAGGTTCCATGATAACTCAACACAATGACAATTCAACACACTTTTAAAAAGTGATTAGAAACGATTAAATTTTTTTTTTAACCTATCCTAACCTAACCTGACCTAACCTACTTAACCCAGTTAATAAAGTTTTTGTTTCATTACTTTCCATGACTTTATATAACTTTTTAAAGATGTGATGAATTATCATTTTGATGATTTATCCGGTCACCGAGTAATAAAATGAATTACCTAACCTAACCTGACCTAACCTACTTAACCCAGTTAATAAAGTTTTTGTTTCATAACTTTCCATGACTTTATATAACTTTTTAAAGATGTGATGAATTATCATTGTGATGATTTATCCGGTCACCGAGTAATAAAATGAATTTGTGAAATTCGTCAACAGAGATAATAATCGTTGGACCTATTTTTTCTCATTCGAGGTAATGATTAAGATTTCGGAGTCGGAATCGTAATCGTTGCATCACAAAAAACAAAAAAATCACAAAAACAGTTGGTTTTCGAAAATAATAGTTAAAATAATTACCAAAACAACAGGGTGTTTCAGACGTTGGTTACGCCACTGCAGTACAAGTTGCAATGTTCAGCAACACGAGTAGGTACAATAATATGATACTGTGCTTGTTAATGACAATAATGATCACAAATGGATGAGTACACTTAGTTCATTAGTCAAAGGCACAATACCGAAAGTGAGGACCACGTAGGCGTAAGCAACGTCCACGGGTTTGGTGGCGTCCCTGTAGCGGAAACATCTGTGCTGCGAGCCGCTCCGGTCGAAGTAGATGCCGAACCCCGCGAAGGGAAGACACGTCAGTATGGCCGCCAGCGCCCACAAGATGATCAGAGCCTTTCTCACTACGTAGTACGTCACGTGCTGCAAAACACAAACATATCGTATCTTGTTATCTGTTATAGTAGTAGCACAGAAAGCAGGAGCGAATAAAAGGGGGGGATATAATATCCGAGTTCATTGAACAAGAGCTAAAATCACCCATTTACATTCCCCCCACATCCCCCCCCGGGGTGGACCACCCATGTGAATGCTGTAGCTTAGCCACTGACAGAAGTCAATCATGAAAATTATTCTTAGAACCTCTACAGAAGACATCTTTAACGATCTCAACTTAATGGGTTTGAAAAATACTGACTGAATTCAATTCACACATTTTACATATTTTATTTTACATTCTAAAAATACATCAACCTACAACTAAAGGGTTATTTGCACACATACATTTTTTTTATTTTTCCTTTTTCTTTTACTTTTTTATATATATATATACGTAATGTTGGTAGCTCTTAGTCTTGGTAGGATAGGGTCGAATTAGCTCAGTGGTTGAGCAAAGCCCCGGCAAAGCTGAGGTCCTGGGCTCAATTCCTAGATGCGACCAATTTTTTTCTGTTTTATATCTTTCATTTGAGAATCGTTAATAATGTCTTCAATTATTATACTAAATTGCTGTTTAAATTATAATAATGCAAGGCTATATTTTTTCTCCTTTTTGCAATCAGATCTATAGACCAATAAATAAATATTACTTTCTTAGAATGGGTTGTTTCAGAGAATTTGAAAAAATCATTCAAATTTCAATTTTTTTTCAAGTTCTGTGGAGGTTTTATTCAAGTTCTTTCATCATTTCAGTTTTGTGAAACTACTGACCAATAATGATATAATAACATAACCTTCACAGAACTTGAAAATCAACATAGAAATTTGATGAATTGTTCAAATTCTGCGAAATAACGCGTCCTAAATGTTTGAAACATAGAATAAAGAAGAACTGTGTTTACAAAATTCAAATGGGATGGGCTATTGGGCTAAATGGTACATTTGTTTCCATTAAAATTTTTAAGGAAGGCACTTCTAGTTTTCTTCTTTATTCTGTGGTTTGGAATAGCATAATATTATAATGCCGGCGAGCTTTTGAACTAGGCAAGCAACCCTGGAAATGGACAAAAGAGGGTGAGGGAAGGTTCATCTCTATTTTGGGCATTAAATTCGTGGTTTCAGCACTCTTCTTATGAGAATTTTACGTTACATTTTCATATAATTTTTCGTAAAAGATAGAAGATAATCGTTTCGACCCCTTTTAGTAGCGTAATCAGACAAGAGAGTATGAGAGGGCATCTGAAACATTACATTCAATTATCGTATTCTTACTGAAAAAAACTATCGAGCTCTTCGTCCAAAATGATCGTTTTTTGTTTATAAAATGATTTTTCTTGGGGTATATTTATATACAATACAGCCTGCCGTAAAAAATCAATCTTCCATTGATCCCATCAACACTTGTACACCACCAGGAGACGCGCCGAACGCGTGTCCAACGTTGACATTTTCCGCATGAGAACGGTTGTTTTGACTGGTCATAAAAACAAAGTAACACGCAAGAAACACAAAAATTACATGTATGTCCTTTTAGGCTTAAGTCAACTCCTGTCTTCCATGCCACCACCTTCTGTGTAGAGTTAATATAAAAAATAACACTAAAAAGGTTACCTTTTAGTATAAAGGCAATCTAAAAACAAGATTGATATTTCCTTAACGCTTTGTTCAGGGAAATCTATATAAAATATCTAAAACATTAGAGATAACTTCGAGATATTATGGCGTAGCTTGCATGATTTGTAAAAATGTATACGTACCTAAAACAATCCTCTAAGATTTTGGTTTCAACATGAAGAAAATCTATAATAAGGATAAGTTCTATTAAAATCTTCGTCTGTATAAAAGTGTCGGTAGAGACTTTCGTTATTCTTTTTTCCTGAATAGAGCTTTGTAGTGAGGCCTTAATCTTATCTGACTCCAGTGAGTAGTGAGTATGGGACTTAATGTTTCATTCTTCCACTAATCTCAAGATAAGCTAAAAGTCAGCAAGGCTTCTGGAGATTAATCTGTCAAGGATTCAGAAATAATGATTTTGAATCAAAGTTTCTCAGGCACGAGCTATTAATCTCGAGTATTTCTAATACATATTGTGTATATTATAGGTAGGCATATTGTGTTAAAGTTGTTGAAAATCAACTATATGAATTGAATAAGCTTCCGAGAACAAATTACAAGCCATCGACGGGAATTGAACCAGCAGCCTTCTGATCGCCGGTCAGGTGCTCTACCAGGCTAATCAGTTAAAATATTTCACCAAATAATGAACATATAATGTATCTCGTCGCCGCCTAGTTGGAGATTTAGCATTATCAACGCCTTTCCTATAAAAATAAAGTTGGTTGTATTCTAGTGAAAAAACTCTAATAAGCAATAATTGTTGAACGAAAAATACAAGTACATATTGAATAATTTGGCAGGTTTTGAAAAAGCCGACGTAGCGCAATTGGTAGAGCACCTGACCGGCAATCAGAAGGCTGCGGGTTCAATTCCCGTCGGCGGCATGTATTTTTGCTCAGGTGTTTCAGGCTAATAATTATTAATTTAAAAAATAACTAATTAATTAGCAAATAAAATAAGTTGTCTGTTAAACAACATCTGTAATCATAAATCTGTTTAAAAGCAAATTAGAGATTTATAAAACTGTTTGAGATTGAACAAAATAAATATTAAACGGGTGATAGATAATAATTTTGTATATTATGAAATCTGTGAAAAAAAATATGAAGGAAAGGTGGGGTTGCTAGACGAAGAGAAGAGTTTTTTGCGATCTGAATTCAAATACATAAGTCAATTGAACCCTTTTACTTGATTAGTAGAGATTTCTTGAAGTGATTCCATGTTGCATTGCTCCAGGAAAACTTATATAAAGCTTATCAGAGATCTCAGAGAGCAAACTCGTCAGAATTTTACATATAAATCTGTTTATTTATAAGACAAATATTTCTTCACGGATAAGATTCGTCTTAGGGCAAGTTTTTTCAAGGCAGCTTTAAGGATTATGAATTATGTAAGTAGAAGAAACGCTTGTGTAAGAACCCAGTGAATAGTGAACAGCGCAAAACTAACTGACGTTCTGTTTACCCGGTTAATTAGATCCGTGCTGGGAGATAATTAACTTAGTGCTGTAAACATCAAACCATCTTTCGAAATGGGGTTAAGTTTATTTACTAATATGTATTTGGAGTAAAATGTACACAGAGCTGTCTATTAAAGTTTCCCAAATTAATTTGGTCCCCTTCACTGCTTATCAAAGATTTTTTAAACATATAAACCTTTAACTGGTCTTGACCGGTCAGTGGCTGACTTGGCATCGCGTTTAGGTCCCACCCAGGCGTCGTAAATTCTCCACCACGACATAAGAATATTTTCAAATATTGTCAAGTTATTCGTAACCTGGGAATGTTCGTCTTTCTATAAATAATAAATAAAACTAAAACTTAAAAATTAAAAAAAAAACACATATATTTTTAATAAAAACACATCTAACCTAAGAAAAGGTGCAATCCGTTTTCTATGTAAATAAATCAAGTATATAATGCAACATCAATTTTAGAAGACTTTTACGGAAAGATTAACTTCAAGCTATTGCTGTTATATTTTTTTTCTTTTGTCAATTTGTAGAAACAATGCAAACTATTGAAACAAAATTTTGGAGATTTTTTACATCAGTAACTCAAAAACCGATTTGGGTAATAATTTTGTATTCATTCAGTTATAGGTTTTATTACAGGTGTATTGCATTCCACAATCGACAGATTAGGCACATGCTACTGTTGTGGCGGTCCTTGCATGTATTGTATGTAAGGATTCTTGTGGCGAAGCATGGCTTACTTACTTAACAAGTGGGATATTTACATGAATATATTTTAACAGAACTATTTTTTCAGCGTTTTTGATTGCTCTAGCCACCACGTGCTCCCTTGTGGCCTCTGCAACCAATACCTGATCTCTCCAGCGCAGCGCCCCCAGGGGAGGGGAAATATCACCCACTTTCGGGAATCGCTGCCTTTCTTGGAGTAGTGTCCCGAGGGTGAACTAAACACTGGTTGTATTAAATATGACGACCAACCCAGAACCATACAGCAGATATAAAGGCATTTAATTTTCCCAGGCGCTGATATCATCTACAAATTCAAAGAAATACTCTTTCATTACACATAATTTCCAACGCGATGTAGATTATTTTTAACACTACAATAATGAAAATACTCTCAAATTATATCTTTGAAAAAGAACCGCATTTAATGATTGCTTACATTGAAACTTTTGTATGTTTTAGGAATCTTGAATCACAACAAAGAAAACTAAGTACGTACTACTAATTTTATTTTGTTATGTATTGAAATCTACGTACAATCTTTTTACCTCTACAAAAAATTGTTTGTTTTTTATGGATCTACCTATCTAGAGACACGTGAAAAAATACGGGATATTATTAAACCGAATTTGAAAAAAAAAAGTTAAAACAGTAAAATAATATAAATATAGATAGGTACCACTTCATTGTGTTATTATTCTTCACACAATCAGTTTCAATTTTGAAAATGGCACTTTGATTCAAAGCGAATTTAAGATAATTGATCTTGTTATCACGCAGGACTAGCACACATCACAGACAACATAAATTAGTAGGTTTGATAATAGGTAGGTACTTTATCGCTTATCCGAAATCTTCACACAATCAGTTCTAATTATGAATATGGTATTTTTATGAAGAAATTGAAAGAAAAAAGAAAGAGAAGCCAATTTTAAAGAGCAGCGCCGTTATTTTTATTTTTTATTTTTTTTTAAAACGAAATACAAACATTCCCGGGTTACGAATAACCTGACAATATTTGAAAATCTCCTACTACCACCACAGTAAGCTGAAAATGTTGCTTGTGTTGTGATGGAGGACTTAGCCATCCAAGGAATTGAACACACTACGCCCGAGTGAGACCCAAGCGCGATGTCAACTCGGCCACCGACCGGTCAAGGAAGTGAATTGAAAGTTATTGAAGGACATATCCTCTAGTATTGTTAAATATAGGGCGGAAATTATGAAAAATTGTTGAAGGAAGATCGGAGAGTAAGATTGTAGAATACCCCCTCAAGCGAGCCCTTGAATAGTCGCTTTAGATGGCATTGATTCTCCGCTGAAAACAGCACACAATTTAACGAATAACCAAGTAACTACTTATGAATAAAAAATATGAAGATGTTATTCTAAACAAGAACTTCTGTGAACAGTAGACCTCTATGTATGTATCTAAAAGTATGTTTTCTCTTACATAATAAATAATCAAAACCTAAATTTCCTCCGAAATCATAAGATTTGTAAGTAGGTATATACCTACCTACTATATAATAAACCATATATTTTTTGTAAATTTTTTTCAAATAAAGAATTTACAATTTGTTTAAAGACACGTCACTATCTTAATGATAATTCTTTGTCAAATACCACACTATTGTACCAAATGGTACCATAATATTGAAAAAAAATCTTTACTGACCATTAAAACTTCCAGCAGCTTGAAACGGAATGTACAAACACATTTAGAGACAGACGAAATGCCAAACATTGAGTTAAAACGTTAGACAGTGAATATATATTTTTTTTAAATCGTCGGTAATTGTTCTAGGTGGAATTCCTCTTTTGTAAAAAATGTATTTTGGAACGATTTTATTTATTTATTTATTAAGTTAAAAGAAATACATATTTCGCTTTGTTAACTTAACTGTACATTGGTTAAAACAGAATAATATATATATTAATATATTACATATATATATTAATAATTATATCATAGATTAGTCATCGAACTACGGTAGTGGATAGTCGTGCTCTGTGTTTGACAAATTGCCTACCTGCTGTCGCGGACTTCGTACAGATAAGAAATTATTGTTACATTTTTGTTTTCTATTATTTGTTTGTTATATTTAGGTTTTGATAAATTCGTGTGTACAGTCAATCAAATAGACTGTATTATTTATTTTTTTTGTTAATTAATTTATAAATATGGAGGAAGATGAAAATCGACCTCCTGACCCCGAGTCCATATTTAATATTGGAGATGAGTATGAATCGGATGTTTCTATAACAGTCCCTTCCAGAAAACGAAGACCATCGCTCTGTCTTAATGTACCACCCAAAATTAAACCTTCGCAATCCGATGAAACCTCAAACCCTAAGGAAAGTCGTAAGGATACCATATTATCAGAATCTAAAAATACTGAACTAAGTTATTCCCCATCCTCCTCGGCTCCATTCATTGTCAATGTCCAAAGTACTGAACAAGGAAAAATCATTCATCCTCTGGATTTCGGTAAATTCATTTTTAGTTCAAAAAACAGTAACCTTGGCATAGTTAACGGATCTATTAAGCCGGAAGGCCGCTATAAGTTATCCCTAGAATTTAAATCCGCAAACTTTGCAAATGAATTTGTCCAAAAAATAGATACGCTTTCACACCACAAATTTAAATCTTATATTCCAACTTACAACCTTACTAGAATGGGCCGAGTGAGAGGTATACCAACCGATCTCTCAGAATCTGAAATTGTTGATGCACTTAATGATTCTCAAGTGACCCCTAAGGTTTTAAAAGCACGTAGATTAAATTACAAAGATACATCTAATGGAACCACTACATGGAAACCCTCACAATCGGTTGTTATTACGTTTAAAGGCCAAACTTTGCCATCTCGGGTATTTATTTATTACAACGCACTCCCTGTGGAAGTATATAAATTCCCGACGATCCAGTGTTTTAACTGCTGCCGTTTCGGACACTCAAAACCCATATGTCGTTCCCCTCCACGTTGTTTTCATTGCGGAGAAGACCACCCCTTTGATCTTTGCCAAAAATCATCGAATGATCCACGTTGCATTAACTGCAAGGGAAATCATACAGCGGTTAGTGTGGCCTGTCCAGAATTGACCAGACAAAGGAATATTAAACAATCAATGGCTTCAGACAACATTTCCTATTTCCAGGCATCAAAATTATTCCCACCTGCAATAAAATCGTTTGCAGAGGTAACATCTACCTCTATTCCTTGCAATCTATCTTACTCTAAATCTCCTCCATCATCTTCTCACAGGGAAACAATTTTTATACCACTCAAACCAAAACCAAAATTTATTGCTTCTATTGATAAAAATCAACATAATGATATTTTGTCTAACCCAAATGGGAATTATAAATCTCAGACACTCAATGGGAGTGCTTTAAATAGTTTCCAATCTTCCCCTAATTTAGGGAAAGTGGTGAATGAAAATTCTGCTTTCATTCAGACTTTAATTACCCTCTTAATTTCTATTCTTTCAAACAACAATAATATACCGTCCAACGCTGCCGATTGCATTAAATCTTTATTATCCTGTCTTCCTAATGTCTCCGAAACTGAACAGAATTCTTCAGTGGAATATCAGAAGTCTAATCTGTAATAAATTTGAACTTGTAAAATTACTCGATGAACATGAAATTTCAGTTGCCGCTATTTCTGAAACGTGGTTTAAACCCTCGTATCTATTTAAGATATCTGGATATAATTGTCTTAGACATGATAGACTGGATGGTAAAGGTGGCGCTGCCTTAATCATCCATGACTCTATCCCTTTCAAACCAATCATGTTTCATACTCTCTCTAACAATTTTCAGATAGTAGCAGCTGTTGTATGTGATATTACAATACTATCAATATATGTCCCTCCCTCCACTATTTTTGATGAAAACGAATGGTCATCATTTATGTCTCAGATCCGTCCCCCGTATATGTTACTGGGCGACTTTAACGCTCATTCTACCTCTTGGGGTAGTGAATTAACGAATCGTTCTGGCCGTAATCTTTTAGATTTTATTGATTCCCATAATTTATGTATTTTAAACGACGGATCTCCAACCCGATTCACCCCCCCTCAACAAAGGAAAAGTGTTGTTGATTTATCTCTCTGTTCATCTTCGGTCATACGTAAATGTTCTTGGAACATACTTAAAGACCCCCTTTCCAGTGATCATTTCCCTATTATAATCCTCTTTCACCATCTAACCACCTCGCATTCCTTTACAATTAACAATAATTTTAAATTTAAAACGAAAGATGCGAACTGGAGATTTTTTTCTTCTGTATTAGACTCTCTTGTTGACTCTGTAAAATCTTCTCTTGGGAACATCAGAACACAATGTGAATTATTTCCTAGTATAGTTATAAAAGCAGCAGAAAAATCCATTCCAACGCGTAAAGTTAACATTAAAACTAAACATTCGACTCCGTGGTGGGACGAAGAATGCACTCGTGCTGTTAACTCTAGAAAAGAAGCAGTTTCCATTTACCGCAAATGCATGTCTTTTGAAAATTTCTTATTAGTGAAACGCGTCCAATCAGAAACTAAACGTATTTTGAAAAATAAAAAGCGGTCTGGATGGCGAAAATTTTGTGAAAACTTGTCTCCTGAAACTCCCCAGTCATCTGTTTGGACTAATTTAAAAAAATTCGGTTCGTCATATGCTCCGGAGCGTACCAAACATATTCCGGAGGAAATTATAATAGGTTTTGCTGATAAGATTGCCCCTCCTTCAGTTGCCACATGTGAAGAAATGCCCTCTTTTATTTCATATCCATTTCACTCTAACTGGCTAGACTCTCCTTTCTTAGTTAGTGAACTAAAACGAGTAATCAAATCTCTTTCTGACTCTTCTCCGGGTCCTGATGGAATATTATATAGCTTCTTTAAAGCATTCTCCGACATGTCGGTTGAATATTTCTTATCCTTAATTAATAACATGTTTGAAACAGGATTTATTCCGGATGTCTGGAAGGTTCAAAAAATCCTCCCGGTTTTAAAACCAGGGAAAACTCCGTCCGAAGTCTCATCTTATCGTCCTATTGCTCTTTCGTCGTGTTTAATTAAAGTAGTGGAACATTTGATAAAGAACAGATTAGAATGGTTTGTTGAAAATCACAGTATTATCCCTCCTAATCAATACGGCTTTCGGAAAAAGAAATCTACTATGGATAATTTAAGTTTGTTAACAACAGATATCCGTATTTCTCAATCCCTTAACTCTTGTACATTGGCCACATTTCTAGATCTTTCTTCAGCTTACGACGATGTATTAATTGATGTTTTGAAGGAAAAATTAATTAAAATAAAAATCCCCATAAAATTAGTTCAATTTATTATCAACTTGCTAACAGACAGATCCATTATTATCCACTCTTCCTCAAACATATTGAAGCGCAAACTTTGGAAAGGGCTACCCCAGGGGTCTGTTATCAGTCTATTATTATTTAATATTTATATGAGTGATTTAGACATTGTAATCCCTTCGTCTATTAAGCGACTTTATTTTGCGGACGATTTTCTCATATATTTATCTCACAAAAATTTATTGCATGCTGCGAAGGAATTAAATTTGGCCTTACATAATATTAAAGTTTGGATGTTGACAAATGGAATGAATTTAGCTACCTCTAAAACCAAGGTAGTGGCTTTTACTCGCAAAAGAAAACTGCCTAACTTTACAGTCTCTTTTGATAATTTCCCCCTTCAAATCGTTAAGCAAATAAAATTTCTTGGCCTGCTTTTGGACCATAAGCTTTCCTGGCTCCCTCATATTCAGAACGTTTCTGCTAAGTGTGAAAAGGGGCTTAATATGATGCGAGCTGTTTCCAGAGTATGGTGGGGATCCCATCCTACTACTCTTAAACTAATGTATAATTCCCTCGTTCGAAGTCACTTGGATTATGGCACATTTCTTTTCGACCCACTTCCTAAATATCTGGATAAAAAACTTGAAAGAATCCAATCAAAAGGGCTCAGAATGATTATTGGGGCAATGAAATCTTCTCCAATTAATGCTCTTCAGATAGAATGTGTAGATCCTCCCTTATTTTTGAGAAGACAATACCTCGCGGATAGATATATCTTCAAAGCGTTATCTTTATCGCGTCACTCATTGGAACAGAGTCTCGATCGTTTGTTCAGTATTTTGAATAACAGAAGGAGGATAATAGATAGAGATCGATTCCCTCTCTTATTAAAAAGTTTTCTATCATTTAGATCTCTGTCTTCTTACCTTCAAAATCTACAAGATGATCCAATCCTTCCTATTTACAGTACCCCGTTTAATGCTATTAATTTTATCCCAAACGTAATAATTTCTGACTTCCGGACGAACATTTTATCATCAGCTAATAACTTTCAAAATGTTGAAGAACATTTTAAAAACTTTATATTTTCAAAGTTTCCTGGATTTTCCCTCATATACACAGATGGTTCCAAATCCGACCACAAAGAATGTGGCGCATCGGTATATATTCCTGAATTCAATGTTAATCTGTCTTATAAATTGCCTAAAGAAATTTCCATATTTACTGCAGAATGCTTCGCAATTGAACAAGCTTTAATTCAAATCCAACTCCTTAATATTCGTCGAGCCTTACTGTGTACTGACTCTCTAAGTGCAGTATTAAAAATTTCCTCTAATATCGTTCGATGTCCAGAAGACTATGTTATTTGTAATATTAAAAAAATCCTCGATTCTTTAAACGAATCTATGTTTGAGACAATACTGGTTTGGGTGCCTGGCCATCTAGGAATTGAGGGTAACGAGAAAGCTGATTCTCTTGCTAAACTTGGAACTGTATCTGGTTCTATTCCTTTAGATTTTAAAATTCCTGTCTCTGACGTCTTCTCTATTCTTAAATCCAACATGTCTCGTTCCTGGGAAGAAAATTGGACAATCACGAAAACTCAAACTGGATCTTTCTATGCTGGAATACAAAATCATATTCCAAGTAAACCCTGGTTCCACGGCAAAAAAAGTCCAAAAGATTTATTTCCTGTATCTCGAGAATGAGAATTGGCCACTGCTCTATTGCAACTCATTTGTTTAAAATTCGGGTGCTCGAAAGTTCATTATGCCAGTGTGGTGTGGAGGATGAGACTCTTGACCATGTTTTCTTCAATTGTAAAAACCATTCTTCTTTCAAAGGCATGTATCGATTGCTTATTAAAATCACCCACCAGTCTCCCCTTAGTATTCCATATTTGTTGTCTCTCAACAACTCTCGCGTATATTCTATTCTTTATAAGTTTATAGATTTGAATGACTTTAATATATGATATGTCCAGTCCCCTTATAGATAATTCACATCAGTTTAACCATATATCTTATCCCAATCGGCACAAAGCACTCTCTTTAGGGTGAATTGCCTAATACAAAAAAAATAAATTATATCATATTTTTATTAAGTAAGAGCATTTTGGTTTTGCTCATTGATCTTGAGGGCAAACAGTTTTTTCTTGAATATACTTATTTTATTTACAGTTGTCAGGCTATCAGGAAGGAGATTATATATGTGTACACCCTCATGGCCTATGTTTCTTTTACCACACTCTGTCTTTGCTGAATTTGTGTATAATTTATTATGTTGTCTTGTGTGGTGGTCATGTACTTGTGATGTTTTCATAAATGAAGTATTTGTGTGTATGAGGCCATTTTGTATTTTGTGAATTAATAGGCATATGTTGTATTCGTACAGTTTTCTAATTTTAAGTAAGTTAGTTTCTTGGTATACTCTTTTGGTGAGGGTATCTGGTCTATAGTTAAAAAGTATTTTTATAACTTTATTTTGTATTATTTGAATTTCGTTTAGATATGTGATGTTTGTGTTTCCCCATATTTCTATGAGATAATTTAGATGGGATTGAATTAAACTAAAGTATAATCCCCTCTTTACTTGTATTGGTAGAAGATGGGCTATTCTACCAAATACACCAATTAGTGGGATAATTTTTTCTTTTACTTTTTGTATGTGGTGTTTAAAAGATAAGTGTTTATCGATATGAAGTCCCAGGTATTTTTCACTATCTGAAATTTGTAGGTTTTTTCCTTCTATTTGCAAAGGTTTATGAGACGGCATTTTTCTTTTTTGTGAACTTAAGATCATGTAATTTTTTTTTTTGTGTTAATAGATAATATATTTTTAATTAGCCAGTTATTTAATTTATTAAGATCCAGTTGGGCTTTTTCAAGTAAGTTTTCTAAGTTTTTACCAAAGTAAAATATAGCAGTATCATCCGCGTATAAAAAAATTTCCCCATTTAAGTTTAACTGACAGATATCATTAATATATATTTGAAACAAGAGATGCCCTAATATGGATCCTTGAGGAACACCATAATTTATATTATTGTGTTGACTGTTTTTGTTATCTAAGCTGACATATTGCATTCTGTTATTTAAATACGATTTAATGAGTTGGAGAGCAGGGCCGGTTACACCTATTTTTTCAATTTTTTTTAGTAGTATCACATGACTCACGGAATCGAATGCTTTTTGGAGATCTACGAGGATTGCTATAGCGTAATTTCCATTGTCTATGCTGGTTCTTAGTTTGTTTATTAGATCATTAGTTGCCGAAAGAGTATTTTATTTTTTTCTGAAACCGTATTGTTTATTATATAGCAGTGATTTGTTTAGTAGAAATTTGTTTAATCTTTCATACATTACATATTCGAAAATTTTTGATAGAATTGGTAAAATTGAGATTGGCCGATAATTTGACGTATCCGTATAGTATTTTTATACTTGACAATAATAACGAACTAAAAAAAATTTAGGTAAAGGTTACGAATTCCGCTTCACGGTAAATATGGAATGTTTACTTTGAATTAATACTTCAATTTAGTTATATTATTACTAAAAGTTACTATAAATGTTGGGGAACCTTTAATAACGCCTGCTCGCGTCCCCTTTAGAGTTATATCCCAGTTTTCAAGTAGTTTGTGGGCTACGCTAGGTTTGTATAGACTGGTTTGTGATTTAATTCTAATACAATATTATGAATATAATCCAACTCTTGATATGAACATAGTCGCCGTCGGCTGCGGGCGCCGCATACTAATTGACATATCGCGTAAGTGACTTAATAAACGAAATTAATATTAAAAGTGCGTATTTTTCCGTCTCCCCTGACATAATAAATCATGTTTTGAATTAATAAAGCTAAATCCATTTATTTGAAAGAGAAATATCGCGTATTAAGAGTGAAGCGGAATAAGAGAAAAATAATATTTTTTTAAATCATCGGTCATCCTTCTAGGTGGAATTCCTCTTTTGTAAAAAATGTATGTTGGAACGATTAGTATTTTTTACTTGACAATAACGCACTTAAAAAAAATTTAAGCCGTTCGTTTAATAAAAAAATACTTACGGCACCGACATTACATTAATTGCTACATGGATTATTACGGCATTTAAAAAAATGTAACAGACGTAGAAACCTAAAACTCTAAGGACCGGTATATTTCATAGAGTTTCAAACAATTTCAAAGTTAATTTTCAAGTTACATGAAAGTTTTATTCGAGTTATGTGAAAGTTCTATTCAAGTTATGTGAAAGTTCTATTCAAGCTCTGTGAAAAAAACTGGCCTTAGAACTTCCGTTATAAACAATCTATCGAATTATTGAAGTGGCAGGTCACTTTAGAGCTAATCAACAAATGGCATATAATTAATGATACCTGACTACTAATTTTATAAGACCCGTCTTGTAAAAAAAATCCCTTTAAGGGCAGTAGGATGTTAGCATGTTATATTCTGTAGTGTTGATAAATAGTTGTAGTTTCAATACCGCTCAACAGATGTCGTTAGAGTGTGAGATTAAAGTTATTGATATTTAGTTTAAATAGTTTTAAGATGTCTCCATAGGTGGCAGTAGTAGCGCAACATGACAGAGACAACATATCGGCCATACCCGAATGGTTACAAGTACAGCCGATAACTTAGAGCCTCCTATAGAATGTTAGATATTTGTTGTAAACATCTTACGATAGTAAACTTACTCGTAATCGTAGACAAACCGAAGATATTATCGAAAATCAAGAAGAGAATTAACAGTACACTACGTACTCCGTGTTTATTTAGCTTGTTTTTTTATCCATTTTAATATCCTTTTTAGCATCCTTCCATTTTTAAGACGCCATATCAATATTATATTATATAAGCCGGAAAAATAATACTTCAAAAGAATGATTTCCAATGTATATATTAAATTAATATTTGTAAGAATTCAAAGAAAGCAATAATAACCTCAACCTTGAGGAGGTACCTACTGTTTTTTGAGAATCTTATTTATTTCAAACATACCCACGTTCAGAACTCAAAACCTTACAAGGACGAATGTAAATTTTAATTACATTCGATTTATGGAGCTGTCGAAAAACACACATATACAAAAAAATAATTCTAAAAAGGCTCTATCTAACAACAAACAGATTGTTCATTAATTTAGATCTTTTGGAGTTTTAAGCATCTAACACGGTCGATCGTTAAAGGTTTCACCGACAATGTCGGTAAATTTTCATTGTTACCGAATATGATAGCAGATCGCTAACGAATAAAGTGCTCGTAATTTAATCGTAGTGAACTGTTAGTACGTCAGTGACCTGCAGTATGCTCGGGAGCGATGACATGATATTGACATTATCGATAATTTTTTTATCGATCGACTTGTTCGATATACCCTGAGGTAGAAAATGAAGGAATCTGCTGACCTATGTACGAACCCTAGTCCTAAACCCAACATTGAAAATAGTGAAATTATTACGTCAACATATTTTATAAAAAAATTTCTTCATTTTTCCTTAGATTCTAAAAATCTCAATAAAATAAAGTAAATACATATTAGTAGTCTTACATTCTATAGTGGTTGAATAAAATTTTCACAACAGCTCGTAGATTAAATTTTATAGGTTTATGGAAAGTATAAAGAACATTGTAAGATTTTTGAAGCGGAAAGAATGAGCCGCCTGCCAACGAAATACTTAAGAAATTTTGCATTCATCCAAAAACGTTTTAACCGTAGGTACCTATTTACATAGCAAAAAAATCATCTAGTTACCTGACTGCCTTCATTAATTGTGTTCAGAACCACGGAAACATACTGAAAAATGTTCACAAAATAAATATTTATCAGCTACGTGAATTCTGTTTTATAAAAGGCAAATGATTGCGAAGGTTGAACCCTCTACATCTCTGTATGTTTTCTTCGAAGCCGTATTCAGTTTTTTTCGCTATCGGTAAACATGATATTTTCAATACAATACTAAACTACCAAGGGATTTCGGATGTGAGGAAATTAGTAATGTTTGAAAATGTTTCACCGTACGTTAAATTTAATAAAAGCGTTGAAAATTTAACAGAAAATTGAAGAAACCCAATAAATAGTTAGTCATCACTAAAATCTGAGCAGATAATTTGAGATTTTCATGGTCAAAAAGCGTAAAAATATTACGTGATTAATTTTTGGATTATTCAATGTTTCGGAAACAGTTACAATACCATATGCCCTGATGATGAACACTAACGCTGTCTGAAATGTTGTTAAAAGGAGGAAGCACAACACGGCACAATAACCAAAAAATAATCACGGTTAGACATTAAGCTAGTTTTTCTTTCTGTTCGTATGTCCTACTAACAACTAAAAATGGAACTCTGCAGTGATATTATTATTTTGCCATATTTTAGGTCAAGGCAGCTAATTAATAATATCCAGTCATTTTCTTGAAACACCCGGAACCTTCAAAATTTATATTGAAAATAACTTGGTACATTCATTGTCAAATAAATAAAGATTTAATTTCTATTGTTAGAAATTTAAAAATTAAAAACATTTACTGCTCAGAACAAAACAAATAAAAATGTAAGTAGGGCGTTGATTATTTAAAGAACTTTCTAAAACAATATATTACAAAGGCTTTTTTTAAATAAAAGTTTCAAGGACAGATGTTCAATGTGACATTAATGGAATAGAGTGATTTAGGATTCTCTCATGGTCAAATTTTAATCCTAATGTCGCGAATTCAACATATATACTGAGATATATTATCTATACCAATTTTGGGAGATGAAAATAGCTCAATAAAAGGAATTATCATTGTTCTAGTATCGGCAGGGAAGCTGGAAGAGACATATACATATACTCGAATATGTGGTGGCCGAGTTGACATCGCGTTTGGGTCCCACCCAGGCGTAGTGTGTTCAATTCCTCGGCTGGCTAAGTCCTCCATCACAACCCAAGCAACATTTTCAGCTTATTGTGGTGGTAGTAGGAGATTTTCAAATATTGTCAGGTTATTCGTAACCCAGAAATGTTTGTCTTTCTTAAAAAAAAAAAAAAAACTTTCTTTCGAAGCTTCAATACGATTTTAAAAAATATACCGGAAATTGGTGGAATAAGCAGTAACAATAAATCCGCGGTCTTAAGGGCCCACTATTCGAATTTCATCCAATTTCCGACATACTTTCCTTAAAATTTTGAAGTTTTTAAGCTCTTAAAAAAATATATGTTATTCTTTAAGATAGTATCTATTTGTTCCAAAAGCCGAAACGGTAATTATTTGAAATTCCCTCGATAGAAATAAATCGCAAAGTATGCTCCGAAAAATATTATTAACACGTTTATTTCTGTTATTTTACAAGTTATATGTATGAAAAAAATCACAATGCTTCTTTTAATGCTACTCAATAGACCCCAAAAGTGATTTTTGCTATTTTTGAAATACGCCGTGATTTATTAAACATTTTCACAACTGTCGCTTACGCCTATTGCTTTTAAATCATATTTATTATAGCGCGCTCGCTCCGACTTGAAGATTAACCTATCTTTCTTTGAAAAGTTCATTCGCCAACTCGAGGGCTTTGGGGGCAGATGTGTCGTTCAACGTTCTATGATCTACAGACGTGCGATTACGTGCAAATATTTGAATCTATAAAGATAATTTTTACGCGTGTAAAGTTTATGAGTTAATAAATATTGTTTTTTCAAAGATGGGAAATACACGAAAGATATCCCGTATTTCAAAGAAAAAAAATGATATCTCATAAAATTATATCCTATCTAATAGGTGAGAAAAAAAAATTTTGATTTATAAGCTTATATTTATTATAAACGATAATTTACTATAAAAATTAATAATTCATATTTTTATTTATGTATTGTGTAGTAAAAAGTTATTATTTTTTTTTTCAGAATAGGTACTTTGGGAAATAAAACTAATTCCAATGCATTAGAAATTACGGGGTAAATTTTTATTAATTTAGTTTTCTTGTTGAGGAATACCTATACGATCGTGATTTACCTATTTGTGAATTAACTTTCTACGTACACAAATACACACGTCACTTTACATCTGCTCTAATGATTCACACTGCAACGATGTCCGAAATATAATATAATATGTAATAATAATATATGGGCCATCTGTTTCAAATAACAATACTCGAACGTGGAATCCAGAAAAATAATAAACATGCGAGCGAAAGAAGCTATTGAAAGTTCTGAAACTGTGGGGAATTTAATTTAGTTCAGTGATGTTATTTTTTTATGTCGGAAGGAGGCCCTGAAGAAAATAATTTCTCTCAGAGCCTGTGTCATCTTTGAGAATGCTGTATAGAGGGTATTTTTTGAGGAGGAGGGAGTGAACCTGTCCTGAATGTCAACTGTACAATTTCTACCCAGAATTGACTTTATTGTACGTTTTTTGACTAACCGTACCTAGGTGTTCTATTTTCAATAAACTCTTTAATTATTTTTCAGATGTGAAATCTATACTCCGCTACAGACTGTTTTGCCCGAGTCTTGTAAAGATGTTAAAGCACGGAGGTAATAATAAAATGATTTGAGCCCATTACTGTTATTTAAAGGGTCACTTGAAGTGCAGTTATAATCAATGATTTTATTTTTTTCTAGCTTCCACGAACAATCTGAAAAGGCATTACCTAAGGATTATCTCTTAAGGAGAATATAGAAAATGTAGAAAGGTGACACGGATTTAAGATTTTCGATGAAATTATTGTGTTGTGAAATATTTATTTTGTTATTTATTACTTTATTTTTTTTTATAGTTTATCTGATGTACGTGTGTACGTAAACAAGAATGTACAATTGAAATCCATATCGGACCATCCTCCTTTTGGATGCGGATTTGGAAATCTTATTGTCATATCTGAGAAAAGATTTGGCCTTATGTTCAAAATACTGTTTGAATGTAACATGGGTCGCGCCAAATTTACAGTCAACACATGCGACCCAAAACCTAAACATACCATGGACGTCAATGTAGCAGCAGTATCGGGGATGACTCCTGCAGGAATTGGACTTGCTGAACTGTCCGAGCTTTTGACGGCTGTTAACATATCCCCGATGTCCCAAAAATTGTTCAACAAGAAAAATGTGTTAGTGTCAAGGGAGTGGGAGAAATGCGCGTTAGTTGCCATGACTGTAAATTTGACGCGACACATGTCACACTCCAACAGTTTTTTGACGTTAGGCCAACTCTTTGCTTAGATTGACGATAAGGTTTCCAGATCAAATCAAAGCATGTTTAGGGTAATAAGTTTATAGTTTAGGGTTCGTTCATCGTATTTATGGGAACATTTCGGAACCACGAATCCTTCATTTTGAGTGAATCTTGTTTTTGTGATTAAATTATATTTGACAATTTAAACATATAATATTTAGAGAAGTTAAAAATAAAATTGAAAGTTCACTGAAATCTTAAACTATTAAAAGTAGTAATTTCATAAAAATGTAAATAAATAAAGCCCCTTTCACATTTTAGAATATAATTTTATGTTGCATACATGTTTTATTACTCTTTATAATTATTGAATTGTTTAAATGAATCAATAAATAATTACAAAAAGGTCTTCTGATTTGTAAGTCCTTAGGAGGCACTAAGGGTCTTTCTATCTATCTTTATAATATAATAAATTTGATGAGCATAAAAATGTAAGCGTGTATATAATTTATATAAATGTACAAAAGTAGATATTACATGTGTATAAATAATATATTACGCATATTATACAAGATGTTGGGGGTAAAGTGCATATGTAATTCGTGTATCTTTTTTTTACTAATAAAAAAAAATAAAAAATAAAAATATATAAATATTAATTGATTTTATGAAAGTTAATAATTAACTTTTTTGAAAGTATTTTATGTAGTATTTTAGTAAAGTAAAGTATTTTTTATACCTATACAAATTACTTTTTTGTAAAATTTAAAAAAATATTTAATTAATTAAATCCGTAATTAATAATAATAAATAATAATAAACCCATATTTTGAGAACCATCTTCATTTCAACTTTCGTTCTAATTTGATCGGTGCTAACTAAAAATAGGTTTGTTTTTCTAAAATGGCAATAGATGTCGGTAATTTAATTCCGTCATTTAAATTATTAAGTCCCCAAAATCATTCCTATTACGAATTCAGACCGTGACACCTCTGTCGGATTCTTTTAAAACTAAATATTGTTTTTTTTTGAGGTGTTACCCAAATCTAAATTCTTTACACGGAAAGCGGGCTCTTAAATGTGTGCATCGCTATATTGTCAAATAATTCTCTATCTGTTTGCAACATAAATGTCAAAGCACAGTGACATTTGACCGCCATTTGTAAAAAATATGGCACATTCACGTTATGACATTACTTTTGTCCCACCTTGTATTAATGACATTGTCAAATACTGCCTTCAAGAAACGTGATTAATAATTAATTAACCGAACTATCACATCATTTGTTTCCTCACCATTAACTTTTCTAATAAGCTTTATATTAAAATACACGATCCCTGCAATCAGTTATCTACATCACATTGTTTTGTCGAAGAAGTGATATGATAAGGTTTTATCTTAATTTAAAACAAAAATAATGATGTGCTGAAATCCGTTACATTGTTCAGTACTCAATCAATAGATAGTGATTGCTCTTCCAACCTCTTACCTCTCTTCTCCTTGCCTTCCTCCAAATCCTACATTCTCCAATGACGGTAGAGATATAGTCTAGAGACCGACCAAGCCATTCGTCGAATTCTGTTTTAGCTGAAAATAGACTAAAACTTTACCTATTAAAATATTTTTCGAAAGACCTACAAAATACTAAATAGAATGGCAAGAACGCAAAACACAATCAACCACTAAAATACATTTATCACTCGCCTAGTCGATTAAAATTAGAATCAACTCATTAAGAAAACTCAAAATAATTATTTACGTAATGAACTTAAACTTCCAGTAACAAGGAAATAACTAACTACAAAAAAACACTGACTTTAAGAACATCTAATCAGACAGAAAATACTTTGAAAGAGTACTTTTTATTATTTTTCTGTTTTACTGTTTGTATTTACCGTTCTTATTTTTAATGCGCCCTAAATGGTCTTTCTCTGAATATTATTTGAATTTTAAATGTTTTTATGATATTTTTCTTGCGGGAATAAGTTTATTCCAACTCATTGCGATTACAAAATCTGTAGGATATCTATCTATTTATATTATAAAGAAAGTCTTTGGCGGACTGGCAGTTTTGATTTGATTATTTTTTTTTAATTTGGATAGTATTTTGACAAATCTACAGTTTTATTACGAGATTGATGAAATCTCGCAAAACTTGACCTACAAAATGAGAGAAAAGATACTGCCTCAATCTGATTTCTAAAAGCTCTACACGAAGAATTTACCGAGTACACGTGTTTAGAATATCAATATCAGTATTTGTACGAACACGTGTTCCGCCGTCTTCATAAAACACTCGCTTTTAACTGATACTTTATTAGTAACTCTATCAATTCATTCGTTAAAGGCCCGCAGTCCCGTTTTTAACTGGAAAATGAATAATTTGACTGAATTTTGAATAAATTAACCGTATTTTATATCAATAAGTTTTCTTCGTGTAAAGCCCGGACAAAACCAGGGACTTCAGCTTTACATTTTTTTTCTATTATGCAAGTAATATAAGTTTCATTAAAATAAGAATGTTTAAAAGAAACTTGCATGGTAAGTCTTGTATTTTTAAGGGATTATAGAACCCTCGGGATCATATTCGAAAGAGAGAATATATATATATTGAGAATAAAAAATGTTGGCTTCAAAAATACTCATTAGGAAAATGTAAATTTATTTGTACGAGAGGTACGCAGAAGATATTCGGTTACAGTTTCAGTTAAATTAAAAACCATTCCTGAAATATTATTTCAGTTTCTGTGAAGCTGAAATTGTGGAACGTGGCTCAGTTAGTCCAGGTTCTATATAGAACCACACATTTTAGGATTTTACGGAATAAACTAATGCGATAGATTTTTATTAACATTTGTAAAACTATCAATAATTTTATTAGTAGTTGGGGGTTTGGTGGATAAAAATGTATTATTTAACACGGCCACCATCTTGAACCGGAACCGTAACGTAACAAACAAAATAACAAGCCGATGAAATCCAAAATAAAACAGTTCTTCGCAACGCTCAGTCAAATATCATCGTTACAGCGCTGAATCAGGTTTAGGTAGTGAAGATAATATTAACATGAATTTAAAAAACAACTTCGTGTCAGGAAGATTATAGATGAATATTGGACCGCAATATTTAAATGGTTATTGTCGCAATGAAAACCGTATGTAGAATTAATTGAAAGAGTATGCTAAGTTTCATTCCTTCATTAATAATTGATAAAACAAAAGTATGTTTCTTAACGAGTGTTTTTAAATAAATATTCAATAAAAATAATTCAATACTATTTTCTTAATTGATTAATAATTATTTCACGTTCTTATGCGCAAAAAGTCACATGTTCGGAAGTTTTGACGGTTCGATCCCAACATGGGTGAATAAAAAAGTAATTTAAATTGCATGATAATTTAATATTGAAATTAATACCATTTTTTTATTTTCCCGTTTACAACTCATCCTAGCTCTTGAATCTGTAAAAATAAAGTTTTATTTTTTTTTAGTTTAAAACCCCTGGCGTTGCCCGGGCTCTACGCAGGGTTTTTCAAATCAGATCCAGATAGCGACCTTTCTCTTGTTTTGAAGTCAGGTATGGAAAATTTCATCTCGGAATAAATCTTTAGATTTGTACAAAAATCAAATCCACGCCTTCCACCCGATGTCCGACACACGGCCGCCCGCCCGCCACAAACACTATCAAACAAACCTTACCACCGAAAAAAGGTTTCTGTAACACCGACCAATGTTTATATATATTTTTTATAATTACTAAGATGTCATCTGTTATCACTAAAAAAATACCTAATTAAAATACATTTTAAAATATATACACCACCAAAAGTAAGTGTTCTTGAATGCTAAGAAGGCAAGGCAGGTGTACTTGGTATTTTTTGTTGGTTATACATAATATATAGCTTTACTAATAAAAAAATCACTTCACAACCGTTGACGTTATTTTTGTTACACATTGTACAAAGACTGTAAAATTTACATTTCGAATTATTACTAATAAAAAATGTCTCACAATATTGCATTTTGGCAGACTGGCGCATTAATGTCTTTTCTAAATTTAGTTTCTAACCAACTAACCATCACGCCGTTTCCCACATTTCTTGCCTCATTCACATTCATACATCGTCTCATACACTCTTCTATTATTCTGACTCTTGACATGGCCCAACTCGAGTATCTGATTCACTTGATCGTGCCATGTCTTCCTCGGGCGTCCCCGACTTCTGCTACCACTACTAGTTTCTTGTTATTAGAAAAAGTTAATTTATTTCAGACAAATAATTTTTAAATTGACTGTTACCGCGTTATTATTATAAGAATTTCGTGAAAACTTTATATTTCCATTATCCTGAAGAAGGTTGCGTACAACCGAAGCCGCTCAGCTATACAACCCAATAAAATGGTTTAAAACAAAGTTTTTTAATTTTGTTTATATAACGTTAAGCCACAATGTGTTTGCTTTCTTCGATAACCTTTTAATAAAGCGTGTTTACTGTTTTACATCATCTGGCTGCAAATTAGTTTTTTTTTTTAAATTTTTTTTTTTAACATACAAAAAACGATGTTGTATTCCCATGAGTTATTAAACTCATTAAGGGATCGCCAATTGGTAGTTTTGAAATAGAAGAGTAAAAAAATAAAAAAAAGAGTTTTGTACAGAAAAAGTAGACCCAACCCAACCCAATGTGCAGACACAATGTATGAGGAAAACATTTACAAAACATTTCACAGAAGCAACATACAGACACAACATATGAAGAATCACTTTACAGATATGTCACAAAAGAAATTGTCTTATAAGACTTTATGAATTATTATAATCACTCATTTGATTTATTTACTGTTGGTGTCAAAAAGTTAAAAAAGTATCCTCAATGATGGACTATAGAAATGGATAAAAACAAAATCAGGAAAATACATTAAAAATTAGTTAATTTATTTGTCTGTATATAACTTTACGAAATCAAATAAAAATATTATTTATGATTTCTCTAAAGCTATATTGCACGGTACATCAAATAAATAATAAACAAACACAGAATTACTTTCTCGGAAGAAAAAATTATAAAACTTCATCCGCATTGATTTGCAGTGGGATAGCAATTAACAAAAACTGAATTATGTAACCGCTTGAGTCTGACAATGTGTTGGGACAGACCTCTTGTTTACTAAAAAATATGAATTCGTTAGGAGTTTATGTCCTTGAGAGGTCAACGAACGAATTCCTAATGCGTTTTTTAAATTAAAATGAAAGAATTTATCGATGGTTAAAATTCAATCGTTAATCCAGTTATATGACAACCCTCACTCCAAATGGATAGAAAAGTTTATCTATGTCCAACTCCGAAGCTAGTCTGTTCAAATATTGTTCAAATGTTTCGCTAAGTTTATGTAACTTATTTACTAGCTGGGTTTGTATTAAATTAATCACACCAAAAAACTTATATTGAAAGTACCTCGTGAAGCAACAATTATAATAACTTTGACAAAACGATTATTTAATTAGCTGCCCAACTTTTAAAATGAATAATTTCTTTCCATTAGATTTCATATTATCTGGTATAAAATAAGAAGCTGTTTCTCAAAGCTTATTTTGTTGACAGCTTGTTTATCTCTAAACGATTTGATTTCTTCAGATGTGGTTTTGAAAAACTTCCAGAACGTTCAATCGTAAACAATAGAGTAAACTTATTATTGATTCGTTTATGTATTACGTTTACAATTTCCATTAAGGCTATTAACACACAATTGCAAATATATATGTGTTTTAAAATGAAAAGCTTACTTTTCAAAAGTGTTAATTCGTTTAGTATTTCCCGAATGTATTTATTATTACGAAAACAGGAAATAAACTCAACAACGGAGGTAATTTCAATCAGATATTTTAGTAGTATGTTTTTAAAAACATAGTTTTAAGAGGTTTACTTATAAATCGAAACATTGAAAACCGTTTAACATAAGATGTTTGAGATATCAAAATAGTTCGAGAACTTCGCACTGCCAACTGTTTCATGTACAAAAGTAAAGAAACAGAAACAAAATACGAAAAACTTGAGCCAACATTAACTCGCATGTGACTTGTACAATTTAAAATTTAAAATTATTAGTCGTGTGAACGGTAGAAATCGCATACGAAAAAGTATGTTTATAATTTTCTATTATTTAATATATCAAAACCAAAATTTCCCCCTGAAATCACAAGATTTGTAAGTAGTGAGGTACTTAAATAGCTATCTACTTAATAATAAACCATATATTTTATGTAACATTTAAAAAAAAATCAAATAAGGAAATAATCCCACAAGTCCAAACCGTTGGGTTGGATATCTCCAAAGCCTTTGACAGAGTCTGGCACCGGGCGCTTGTCGGGAAGTTACCATCGTATGGGATCCACCCAACCCTGCATAGTTGGATTGCGGACTTTCTGAGGGGAAGAACAATTCAAACCGTGGTTGACGGCTCTTCTTCCTCACCGCACCAAATCAATGCGGGGGTGCCACAAGGATCTATGCTGTCTCCGACGCTGTTTTTATTGCACATCAATGATCTCGTTGAATGTGCACCAATTCACTGCTACGCTGATGACAGCACCGTTCACGAGGGTTATCTTTTTGACAAGCCCCCTTCCACCTATGATGTCCGAACAGCTCGGGAAGTTTTGAAGCAAAAAATTGACCACCACCTAGAGATGGTTCGTGCCTGGGGTAAGGCCAACTTGGTCAGTTTCAACGTTTCAAAAACCCAAGCGTGTCTACCAATAAAGCACTCTACCCAATAAAGACTCCATTGAAATGCTTGGAGTTACTATATCAGACCAGCTCAAGTATCGGGGATCCATAGAAGCCCGAGTAAATCAGGCCTCCAAAAAGTTGGGCGTCTTGTACAGGGCTAGGAGATTCTTCAACAGTGACCAGCTGCTGACCCTGTACAAGTCTCAAGTCCGCCCAACTATTGAATTTGGGAGCCACCTTTGGGCTGGTGCCCCAAAATACTTGATAAACATGCTTGAATCTGTGCAAAGGAGAGCGATCCGTCTGATTGACAATCCATTGTTAACAGACCGATTGCCTTCTCTAATGCATAGACGCAATGTAGGCATGCTGTGTCTGTTCTACAGGTATTTCAATGGAGCCTGCTCCAAGGAGCTAGCAGCATTGATTCCTGATGCACCGGTGCACGTGCGCGAAACTCGACGGACACGAACTGAACACCCGTTCACGGTTGACGTTGGCTTCATGAGAACGGGCCGTTTTTACGACTCGTTTTTGTGTAAGTCGGCTCGTATGTGGAACGAGCTACCGGCATCTGTTTTTCCTCCCTCCTATAATCCGAGCCTCTTCAAGGCCCGCATTAACAAATCCCTTCCCACAGCCCCTACCTTACTCCACCTCACAACGCCGCCCAACCGGGTGGTGACATAGTTCCCCTGTCTGTGCACTCCTCAGGCAGGGACACTCTTGTGAGGTGTCACACATAAAAAAAAAAAAAAAAAAAAAAAATGACATTTATTTCTTCAAACTTTCTTCAGATAGGTAATGTAGGTACCATATTTAAAAATGCGAATACGATAGTCCAAATAAACATATTTCAGATTTAAGGAAAAAAATTATTAACATTAAAACTGACCAAATCTTGAGCCGGAAAAGAAGTATACAATCAAATTTACAGACAAATGAAATGCAAAACGGTCTTGTCAAAACAGGACTCCGCCACGTTTAGTAATTTAACAAGTTTTTTCACCAGGTTGAAAAAACTGTATTTGAATGTGAAATGAAATACATTTATAAAACCTTGTAACTAAGTTACCTCGTTTGGCTAAATTTCAATTTTACTTAGTTATTTTTAGTTTACTTATATCACCAGGATAAAAAAAAGAAAACTATAAAAGTTGTGATTTGAACGTTGCAGGTAGGTGAAAGTATTATAAATATGATACATATTCAGATATATAAGTATTGCAGTCTTAAGAATTCAAGATACTGGATATTAATTCTAATCGGGTACTTAACTCTTCCCGCTAATTAGTTCGGTTTTGGGAACAAACAGCTATTACACATAGAGTCAATTTGTTATCTTTTCGGAACAGCTTATATGGCCTCATAGAAATCGTTGTATCTCTCTTACCGTCACAGTTAGAAAAATGAACTAAATGGTATTAGATAAAGAAAATACCTAGCTTCAAATGAAGTTAACCGCAAAATAATAAAAATCTATGAAACCAAAGGTTCCGACTGCAATTAGAGATAAATTTACGAAAGTTTGTGATTTTTTACTAACTATTTTGATATGGTCAGGTAGCATAATGTTTATAAAAAAATGCCTTATAAAGTATGTGTTTTTTTCGTTAATTTTTAGCTCAGTGTTTCATGAGATTCCATCTTCTCTAAAGATCAAACTTTAAATTACTAAATATATTTTTCCAGTTTTAATTACAGAGATTGTTATGATAATAAAATGACGTAAATAATATGATTGTAATTATAATTAAGATTACGCATAATATACACTAAATACGTAATAGACGTGCGAAATCGAATTTATATTACATATTTGAGAGTAAATGAAAGTAAATGTCATCTTTCAAGGGATTACCGTAATCTGAATTATTTTATGCAAAGTTCAAGGATTAGGTACGTAAAATAATAAACCTTCCCGAAGACAAATTTCCCGGCTAACATTAATCGGCAATTTGATCAATATTATTATAATTGAGTGAACACAAATCTAATAAACTAATTGACTGGAAAATTAATACGTATGAAACTGATATTACGAATTATCTGAATTAAATAATTCGTTACTACTTGTTACGCTTACATTTTAGGTTGGACAAAATATTTGAAACCTGAATGTGGAACTCATCAGACAGAAATCTAATAATTTAATTTGAATGAGATTAAAATTTATATGCATATTTTTTGTGATGATTTTGTAATTTTTCGCTTCATCTGTTTTAAAATTACAATATTGATATATTGTCATTATAAAGTCTAGTATAAAACCTAATCCTTTTCGTCAGAATTCACTTTCAAATATTTTCCAATATACGTGATATAACCAATTTCATGATTTTTGATTTGGCAGAGTTTAGAATTAAATTTAGAATTTCAGATGGGTTTGAGGTCCTCAATATTGTCACTCTCTGTTGTTCATATATTAGTTAAATTTCTTCGTTAACGTATGTTAGACAGCTTCATTTCTTCAAATATCAAGCAAATTGTAGAATCAGAGACTTGTCGAACACAATATTCTTCCCATTGAACCGGTGTTTTAATGACAGCTTATTTTCATCTTTTTAACTTCTTTTTGTCGTTCTAGAGTTTTTGTTTAGGCTCAGGGCCTGTTAATTCAGCCTTTCAAATATTCGTTCCATCTACGAGTATAATGTAGTCTTTTTCAGTGCATTTCACCACATTTTCCATACAAATTATTTTCTATTCAACTATATTTTTTATTTTCCAAATAAATATATTTTATTTATGTGAATGCCGAGCCAGTGAGACTATTGCATCCCCAATTGGTTATGTTGTGAGGTTGAAGGTGGTGAGAAGAAGAAGGAGATGGGGAAGAGGAAGGTGGAAAAGTACCTGGCTATTCAGATCCGGTCACCAAAGACGGCGAAAGTAATTTCAAGCAGCGTTTCAAATCTGAATGGTGGTCTCACACCTGGGCGATACTTAGGATATATATCTCTTACGATATATATCTCAAGCAGCATTATATATATATTGTAACATTTCTCCTTGTATTCACTTTGTGTAATATGCAATGTGTTGTAATTAGACATGGCCCGTTAGTAAATAAATAAATAAATTTATAATACTGTACATAGTTTTCTCGTAAGTACCCATCCTGTACAAAGAAAGCATTCTATTGCCGCCAGCCATAAATCTTACCAGAATTATGAAAAAGAATTATTCTAATTACTTGATATATATATATATCTAAGGAACAGAGAAAATTTGGGTACTTAACCATGGGGGGGACCTAGTATTTTGTTTTCACATTAGACTGAAATGTAAAAAACGTCACATATTCCATGGCTGTTTTTATTAATATGAAGCAAGAACATGTAAGGGAAATTGGAAAACATTATCGTTATCTTGGAATGAGCGGTTTGGAGTCCCTTAGAGCACTCAGGTAGTTTTTTTTTATTATTATTATTATTTAACCTGGCATCCATCCACTTGTCCCTTAGGATCACTAAATAGATAATGCTCTTTACTATAAGCTTGGAATAGATCAAGGTTCATAGAAAATTTATTTAACAGTACTCATTCAGGAGGTTGAGCGGTGACTGGCTAGAAATCAGTGACGTAGCTAGAAGCCCATTTTCCATTGAGAGATAATTTGAATTAAAATGAATTTACTGCAATACAAGCCATTGAGAATGCATTTGCAATGATTAATTCATAATGCGTTTGTAACATTATTATAACTGTTGGGAAGTAAGAGTTTCACAGATGCACTCATAGAGGGCAGTGCATAGAGCTTGCTTGGCAGTCCGCAAGATGGCAGCTAGTAGTCAGTAGTCGCCAGGACCAGTTAGAATGCTCCCAGACAAACTTGGTGTTTTCAGATCTCATTTAGTCGGCTTCTAGTTAAGTCGTCTATCGAGTCACTATTGTAATACGCGAAGTATTAATAAACCCCTGATTTAACACAAAGTACCTATTATTTAAAATCTCCTTCCACGACGACTTGGAGAACTGTTTGTGGGAAAACAAAAATAACTAATGTTCGGAATAAAAGGGAAAAAACCCAGGAATATTTGCAGTTGACAATTTAGAATCGAGGTTATTCATTAGCGCCTTGTACATATTGCCTCTGAAAACATTCAAATTTTCAAATTGAAAGTCTCATTTACAAACTGTAACGACAAGGATATGATCGGAAAGTATTGAGATTAATGAGAAAAATAATTGTACTTATTTAAAGAGTTGCACGTGTGGTAGATACTCATTACAGCCTTCGTGAAGACCACCATTCGGAACTGAGGCGTTGCTTGAAATGGCGTTAGCCGTATTTAAAAAAGCCAAAACTATTTTTATCACAGCTAAATGGAATAATACAAAATAATTATATATCTGAATACAGAAAATAAAGATAAAAGCACATTTCCGCCTACTATATATTAAGAAAGTAAGTTAAAAGTAAGTTAAAAAATGCAGTTATTTGGAATCTAATCCTTTAAAACTTTACTTTTGTTCTCTGTATTAACTAAATCATCTAAACTGTAAAAATATGTAAAAGCCCATCAATAATACAATTTTATTAAATAAATACAATTTTTAACATTGGAACAAGAATTCAGACTATCCTGTAATATTTCAAGGGTCAGTAATAAATAAAAAAGATATGTTTTTTTAAATTATTAATGTAAGCGTTTTTCATTACAGATATACTAGATACGAAAATTAAATAAGCACTGTAGTTTCCTTGTGTCGTGAGGGGTGATATAAATAACCTTAATCAATTTATAATCCAGGGAAAGATTGACGGAAGACGTTATAGAAGACGATACCACTTATCACGACTACAATATTTAAGCGACGCTTTGCAACGTGACGTAATTATGTTTTATTTTGTAAGAAAATGGATGTGTGACAATTTTCTTTAAAAAAGGAATTAACATGATTGATGTGGAACTGTTTTCGTTTGAAAAATATTTTATCTCTTTGCTAATCTGGCTGAGCGTCTTGCATTTCTCCGTAGTAAAATATGAAAGTAAATTGATAAATTATGATGGTATGAAGAGTGTCAATTTTTTAAAATCTATATGTATAAAATGTAAATGTTCGTTTGTTCAAAATCATAAATCTCAGAAAGTTCTTCACCGATTGATTTGAAATTTTGACACAACGTAGCTTTTGAATCCGCGTGTGTTTTTATATACTTGTATTATGTAAATGTCATCTTTAACAGATAAAACATGTTTTTTTTTAAAAAGCGCCAAGGTTGGACGTAAAAGCAACACGCGCTAAAAAAAATTTCTATCTGCACAGACAGACTGAGCCACATCAACGCGTGGTAGGGTTCAGCTAGTTTTAAATAAAAATGATATATTACGTTTTGGCTCGTCGAAGGACCAACGTACAACGTCTGTTACGCTAGTTATATTTGAATTGTTGTAAATAATAGAAGTAGTGAATACAAATATTTAGGTATGTTTGGCATTATTATAAAGACACTGAATGACTTAGAATATTTTATTCATATGCTGTAATTTTAATTGTAGATTTTGTGGAAAAAATCGATTGTTTTTAAAACTGGTTTTTTATTCGTTAGTTCATCCTTTGACCGTCCGTGAAGTAAAGCGTGTCAAGTTGTAAAGTAATGTGTGTGTGTGTTTCTGTAAAAAAAAACAATCGCATTGATCTCTATAGATACTTTTTATAAGTTAAAAAAAAATATATATATATATTTAAACACCACTGTTTTATCCTTACACTATAATACCCACGCTCAGGCTTCGCCTTTGTGGGATTTTTTTGTTACTCTTTTTCTACATTACTATTTTTGTACCTAAATTGTATATGTATCAAAAATTTTGTTAATAAAAAAAAAAATAAAAAAAAAAAATTAAGGACAACCCTCTGAAGAGATGAACCGGAAGAAGAAGTGTGTTGTAGGCGTGTCCGTGTGCCAGAAGTCGATTCTTTTCTTACTTCAGGCGAAATTGATCAAATATAGAAAAAAATTATTATCAAAATAATATTTTTTAGAAATAATTAATTTAATTGACAAGTTGAACGGTCAATCGGCGCCAATTTTTTTATTTCAAATTGATGTTGTTTACACTTAGCATACACTTTCAAATCAGTGTAGTTTACACTAAGAATTCACTTATAATACATCCTCGAATCGATATAGTTAACACTAAGCATCCACTTTAAAGTCGTTATAGCTTAGTTCAAACATTTATGGTATACACTTAAAATAAACTTTCAAGCTGGTACAGCTTACACCTACAATATACTTTGAAATCGGTGTAGTTTACAATAGGCATTAATTTTTTTAAATAGGTATAAATTTCACATTGGATACACTTTCAAACCGGAATAGTATACAATTAAAATATACCTTAAAATCAGTATAGTTTACTCTAGGGATTATCTGCTCATTGGTAAAATAGCATGCAAACAAACCCGGTGAAAATGTTGCGTACAAGTGTTTGTTTGGTGTACACGCGGATATTGACTCGTGATCTCTAAAATGTCGTTATTAACCTCCAGACTACGATCCACTGCAATGTGCAGTCGAAGGGAATTGTGTCTACGTTACAGTGTACCACAATGTTTAGTGTGTATACTGTACAATTAGTGTACATAGGCAAGGGATGTAGCACACAGCAGAATAACATAGAAAATATGCATGCCATTAATTGGAGCAGAGCAAACTACCGTATTCATGGATATATTATTTTAAATTAATACCGTATTTAATTTTTTTTAAATGCCAGACTAAGCGGTTTATCTGGTTTTTAATATGAATAACTTAACGAATGAATTGATAGGTTTCCTGTTAAACTTTTATTGAAAGACGAATTTATTATCACGAGGTTGGAACACGTGTTCATAAAAATCGTAATATTTTAGAATTCCGTTATTATATACTATCAAGGTATGGTGCAGGTGCGTGAACGCGTGTTCCCAAATATTAATAATGTTTATCAGGAAACGGCCTGAAATCCAGTTTTTAACCGGATTACAAATAATTTGAAGAGATTTTTAATAAATCGGCTATACTGATTTTTCTCTGAGAGAATGATCATATGAAATTATTATTTAATTAAAAAATAAGTCCTTATCTGATTTAACGTGTATACAAATTACACCCCTCAGTACTTATGTCATCTTTGGGGAAGCTATGTAAAATAGATTTTTATTAAAATATTTAGATTTTAAATTATTTATTAAATTAGTTTTTTGTTACAATGTGCATATTAAACTACTGTCTGCGTTTTAAATTTCAATCAAAGTAAATATTTGTACCAAGGCTATACACGAATGGTAACTCTGCAACAACGGAATCGCTAATCCTTTGTACATTGTCAATTATCCCGCCATTCATTGCAATCATGCGGACATCGCAATCAACTTCAAAGCTATCCAATCAAAAATCACAAAGCAGCTCTCCAGTTAAAATGTTTTCCCAACCCTGCTATGGAAGCCGTAAGTCCAATTTTATTTAAACATTTATTTGAAGGTATGGAAAATTTACAATTTAAATTGGCTTGCAAAGGTTGGTATTTATAACTAGGTTAACTAGGAATTTTAATAATATTAAGTGTATTAAACTGTTAAATTTTGCCTTTGTTAGAAGTCAACTTGAATACAATTCTCCCGCCCGGAACCCACATTACAATATTCATGTACTAGCTAATGAAAGAATACAAAATAAATTCTTAAGTTTTAAAATGGTTATTCTTAAATGAAATGAATATGCTTAAATTGTCTGACATAATGATTTTCAATGACTTGGAATTTCTACATAAAATTCTAAATGATGCATTCGATAGTCCAGAATTGCTTGCATTGAAAAGCTTTCGGATTCCATAAGTAATACTAGAAGTCGGGATTTATTTCAGTGCAGAAATCCTGGTACTAACTACCATATGTATTTCTCACTGCCCTGAATACTTATGGACGGAAATAATTATACCGAGTTGTGGAAAACTTTTATTTATCACATAATGAATACGAAAGATTGTTACTGAAACAGTTTAGTTATGTATAATAAATATGAACTGTATTAATATATAAATTTTACTATTACTATATAAAAGCCCCTAAAAGGGCAACATTTTGTATGTTTTCTGATAGGTTTTTTAGAGTGTGTATTAAAGAAAACCGATAGTTGATTTTAACATTTTCATGCTCTTAAAACGAGGGCTTAAAAGATACCCGACGCAGACCTAGTCTGAAAAAAAAGTTTAAAAAGTTATTTTTTGTATTATAAATCGTCGTTATATTTTTATACTAAGATAGACGTTAAAATTCTGCTAACGAAGAGTTTGATCGAACCAAGAAGTTTGAAGGACAAAATTAAAAATTGAAATTTGAAATCCAATACTCCAGTGGTAAGGAGATAGGTAAGCATAGAAAGTTTAGCGTTGAATGTAGTTTGCGTTAAAAATGTATACAGTACACAGATGATGGTAATTTAATCTCCCTTTCCCTTACAGCGTTACCAATGCCACAGGCAAATAGGGGTGATATCATTTTCAGACTAAGCGACAAGAGGCAATAGAGATTGATGACGAATTTTTTTATGATTTAAATTTGTGTAATTTATTTACTCAGTAAAAACTTTTTTTTTCATATTATTTTTAATTAGGACGGGTGGTTTCACAGAATTTGTACATTTCATCAAATTTCAAAGTTGATTTTCAAGATCTGTGAAGGTTCTATTCAAGTTCTGTTATTATATCATTATTGGCCAGTTGCCTCATAAAACTGAAGTAATAACAGACCTTGAATAAAACCGTCACAGAACTTGAAAATCAGCTTTGAAAATTGATAAATTGTTCAAATTTTGTCACAACGACCCAACTAAGTCTTTGTGTAAACATTTTATCTTACACTAGCTTAAGTCCCCGGCGTTGCCAGGGTTTTCCACGGAGTTTTACAAAATTAAATGTTGATAATAATTTGTCTTTTTTTTAGATTGTCAATTTTGAAAAATTTCATCAAGATGTATCAAATTTCTGCTTTGAGGTTTAAGAAAAGGGGGTGGGGTGGTTTTTTGAAATGTAGGGAAAAACGTTCCTTCTGTTTTGAAGGTCGAGTATGCAAAATATCATAAATCTCTGAATAAAACTGAAGGATTGTTTAAAACAATACATCCACACAAGGGCACTCTTTTTTATAAATAAATTTAAAAAAAAACATAAAATACGTTTCTTACAAAATCTCAAAGTCAATTTAATAAACATCTCGATACAACTGAATTATTCAAAATTTATTGGTTGAGTGTACGTAGAAAATTTGTATAAGAGATGTTGTTGCGAAAATAAATGTGAAATCGTTTAAAAAATGTATTCTTATCAAAACTAAACCAAACTACATAAAATGTAATGACCGGTCAGTGGCTAAGTTGGCATCGCGTCTTGGTCCCACCCAGGCATTGTGAGTTAGATTACTCGGATGGCTAAGTGCTCCATCACGACACGAGAAACATTTTCCGCTTTCTATGTTGGAAGTAAAGATTTTCAAATATTGTCAGATTATTTGAATCCTGTGAATGTTAGTTTTTCTTTGAAAAAAAAGTAAAACAGTTAGGATTATCAAAAATGATCAATCATAATATATTATAGGGATGTATTAGTTATTTGATGTCAAAAATAAGCGAGTGTTCAAAATCAGAAACACAAATATTATTCTATTATTCTATGGATTAGACCGGTCAGTGGCCGAGTTGACATCGCGCTTGGGTCCCACTCGGGTTTAGTGTGTTCAATTCCTCGGCTGGCTAAGTCCTCCATCACAACACAAGCAACATTTTCAGCTTACTGTGGTGGTAGTAGGAGAATTTCAAATATTGTCAGGTTATTCGTAACCCGGGAATATTTGTCTTTCTTTTATTTTTTAAATAAAAAAAAAATAAAAATTAGACTTCCTTCTCTTTCTTTCTCTCCATTGAAATTGCGGATTTTGTCGACTTGGCTTTTTTAGGGATACCTAAACAAATAAACTTTTACAAATTTCTATTCCTGATGGGTTCCACTCTTTTATTTGATATTGTATAAAGCTAAACTTGAAACTAAACCACAACGTGACATTTTCACGAATCTTTCATACCCGCCTCAAGCATCCATTTGATTTATATGATGGGTCAATAATGGGTTAAATTGTCCTGTTTTTCTGGGACGTTTCCAACACTTTATTCCATTTACTCTTACGATATATATTTTCCTGATTCGTCTATTAACGAGTCATATAATTCTTTCAATGCATATTCACCACATAGACTCTCATAGACATATAAGACTTGCCCTAACATGGAATCTGGCAATCACTTGGAATTGGCAAGAGCTGTAGGCACACCACCTGACCATATTTTTGACACCAGGAGGGTTCGAGAATACTTTGAATCTATAACATCAGTCATACTTTTACCACCGAATAGCACACATTGAAATAACCAGACCATGCACAAAAAATAAATTTAGCCAAAGTAAGGTAAAGGTTTGCAGTGCTGTCCATTATGGGACACTGGATAAGAATGTTCGTTCTTAAACTAATCATAATAAAACGAATCGGCGTAGCGACGATAAAATTGAGCGAAATGGGTAAATTATAACACGCTTATAACAGTGTCTAACTTACTAGTTTAACATTATATTAAATTTTGGAAACGAGCCCGAACTTTTGTTTACCCGATTTGGCACAGGTATGTAGTTGAGTTTTTTTACGCAGCCAGCAATTTGCGTGCAATTGTAAAAAGGATTAATAATTCGTAAGCAGATTTTATTTCCGAGGACTGAGTGGTGATATTATAATGCGAGTCGCCTGTATACTGTGTGAAACATTTATTGACAAATCACCGAAATTGGGACGGTTAAGCCGCCTCCCGCTCTCGGCGCATTTGGTTAGTTCCCCTTTCCCTTAATTTGAATATCTGTGACCTAACGACCTTATTCTCACACATTTACATATGTGTGTATTTTTCTCACTCGATGTTTTGAAAATCATTATTTAAAAAAATCATTTGATAATTTAGCAGGCGAAAGATTTCAGGGCAATGCCCATTTTTGGTTAGAAATCAAATAAGGAAATAGCTTTATTTTTAAAACAACTTTGCTGTGTTACTAAAATAAAAAAAAAAACTCAATTTTAACTTATTAGTATTTGAACAATATAATTTCAGATAGCAATAGTCAGCACAGTTCCTTTACAAGCAGATGATCGGGGTTCGATTCTTGACCAAGGAGATATTTATTAATTTTTATACATTTTTTAAATTTTTTGAATCACATTATTTTTTTAATGCTGTGATTTTTCACGTAAATCCAGATTATTATTTTTTTTTAATGTGAAACCGCAGAAGAGTCCCAACCACTCCCAACCATCTGGAGCCAGTGAGACTATGGCATCCCAAATTAGGGTATGTTTTCAGGCTGATAGTTGTGGCCAGGGGATGGAATTGGGGAATAAGAAGGTTGGGCTTGTCATGGCTATTCAGATCTGGTCACCAAATACAGCTAAAGCCATTTCAAGTAACGTTTCAATTCTGAATGGTGGTCTTACACCAGAGCGATACTGAGAGTATCTTCCACTCTGAAACGTGAGGCAAATATAATATGTATTTTTTAAAATGACGCACGCCCGGATACGAACCCGCGACCTCCAGCTTGCTAGTCGAGAGCCTTACGCCTCGACCACGCAGGCCGTCAAAATTTATTAAAAGCTCTAAAATAGGTAGTTTAGTATCTATTTCAACACATGATTTTTTTGGAAGAGGGTCATTTTTCAGATAAAAATAAGGCTACACGAAATAAACGTATTTCTCTGCGTGGGACGGACCTGAGGATGGAATACGAAACCACCCGCGAGTGGTCTGCATGTAATTGCTTATTTTCATAAGCTCTGTGACGTGTGAGAGGACAATTGAATTGCGGAATAATGAAGACCCATGAAGTGTAATAGTCTACGGTCTACTCATTTGAAATAGTCGATAGGTGGAATGTTCGATATTCGTTCGAACCAAAGCTGAGATTTATTTTGTCGTAGTGGTTTGCACTGACCGTAAATTGGGTGTGTTGGTAAATGCTGCGAGATGCGAAATTAATCCATTCGAAGTCGGGCTAGTAACCTATGACTAATTACCAATATAACCATTACGCTTTTAGTGCAAATTTCATCGTTTTAGTAAGTATCATTACTAAACACACAAATTCCGACAAACGCCACCAGAAAACACGATCACACAATACACTTATCGTCATCTTCTCAATACGACTTAATCTAGAATTAACTCATTACAATACATCGCATACCCAATACAAAACATTACCTAGTATCCTAAATATTCTTGTAACAAACAAAACAAAAAATGTGAAAAGCTCTTAAAAGATATTACCTCAGCAGTTTTATTAACCAGTGACACAACCTCTCTTTGGAACTCATTATCTTTTCTACATCTTTTTAATGTTTTCATCAAATATTTTCAACTAACTGTCTGTCTAGTTTGTTTTAAAATCAATGTACATTCTTCATTGAACTCCCTTTTAAATTAGTTAAAATTAATTTTATAAAGTTGTCTTTCCGAAATGAGTTTAATTAAACTCACTGAAAATAATGCATTATAAATAACATTTTGTGTTATTATCACTAAAATAAATAAAATAAAGTCTTTAGCATTACGTAAGTATTGGTTTTCAATCCATCTGGTTTTAAGCATTATTTCAGTAGGTAAATTTATTTTTTATTTATTTATTTATTTATTTATTTATTTATTTATTTATTTATTTATCAATACCCATATAATTTATTTATTTTTTTATTTATTATTTTATTTACGCCCTAATGGGCTTTTACATGAAAATATACATTTACATTGATTACAATAATTGAACATAAGAAGATAAATGGAGTGAATTGTAAGAAAGCAACACATATAATAAAATTTTGTGCAAATTAGCAAAACACTAATAAGATGGATTCAATATAAAATATACCCAAGCATGAAATAGTAAGTAAAAGAAAGTTCAACATAAAAAGTAAGTAAGTGGGTGTGTTTAAACCCAGTATTAATTGTGTGTTTAACAAATCGATAAACCAATATAAATTAGAGTGTAACTTACTCGTGAGGTAAAGAACATTATAACAGAGATTTAAAAAAAAAAAAATAACAAAATAAGAGTTGCACCTGTAAAAAGCAAAAACTAATAGAATTTAGCAATATCGACATGAATAAGAAATAATAAGATCTGAGATGGAACATAGTGTTATGTATAAAAAGTAGTTAGTAGGTATAAGCATACAATTATAAGTGTATAGTAGAGCAAATAAAAAACAAACAAATATGGATATAATTTACTTGAAAGGTTTCGAATGGGAGAAGATGTAATAAAATTATTAAAGCTATAAAAGTTAATTATTAGCCGATAGAATCGAAATAAGTTGCCTTTTAAAGCTCACAAAATTGTCAAAACCAAATATATCTATAAGTTCACAGTATTTATTCGCAAGGTTGTGAATTCTAGGAATTGGTGAAAAAATAGAATAATTAGTGTTGAGGTTCTTGTTAAATTTAAAAGTATCTTTACTGCGAGTTTGCCTAGCAGGAACATTAATGCAAATAAGTTCCAACAAATTAGGGCTGTCAATTAAAGATTTAATAATTTTGAATAAAAATAGCAAATCAATTAACACTCTTCTATCAGATAATTTAAGAAGTTTAGTTTCAGCAAGCAAGTTATTGTAATTTATAAATTCGATTGGAATTTTCATTTTAAAATTAATGTACCGAAGGAATTTATTTTGTACCTTTTCTAATGATTGAGAATGGACCTTGTAGTACGGTGACCATACGGTGGAATTGTATTCTAATTTGCTTCGTACTAACGAGCAATACAGATGTTTTAATGTTGACATACTTTTAAAATTTGCTCCCATTCTCAAAATAAAACCTAGTATTCTCATCGCATCGCTTGTTATTTCATCGATGTGTTCGTTAAACTGTAGACTCTCGTGGAATATAACACCAAGATCACGAATCTGTGATACACGAAGAAGATTAGCACCATTCATAAAATAGGAAAAATTAAGTGGACTTTTGCCTTTGTAAAAACTGATAATCTGGCATTTACCTAAATTTAGTTGCAAATCATTGACAGAACACCACGCACATAGTTTATTAAGGTTCAACTGCAAAATTGCGCGATCGTCATCGTCTTTGATTATTCTGTATATCTTCAGATCGTCGGCAAATAACAGGACTTTAACATTAGTAAAAATATTAACAATATCATTGATAAACAAACAAAATAATATTGGGCCCAAGTGAGATCCCTGTGGTACTCCGCTCGAGGCAGCAAATGTATAAGAAGTAAACGAATCTATCTTGACTGCTAAGTACCTTCCTAATAGATAACTCTTAAACCATTCCAACATACTCCCTCTTATTCCCAACAATTTTAGTTTACGTAATAATATTTTGTGGTTTACTTTATCAAATGCCTTACTGAAGTCAGTATATATGGAATCAGTTTGATGTGATGCATTAAGGGCATTAACAATATCATTCGTGTACAATATCAAATTGGTAAGAGTAGATCTACCTTTAATGAATCCATGTTGAAGGGGAGAGATGGTTCGATTGATTCGGGATATCAACTTATCTAGTACTAGGCTTTCAAAAAGTTTGGGTAAAGTAGACATTATACATATTGGCCTATAATTTGTTACTTCGCTCTTATTACCTTTTTTGAAAATGGGCGTTAAAAGACTAAACTTCCAAAGGTCCGGGAATACACCTGATGAGAGTGACTTTGTAAATAACTTATGAATAGGATATGACAATGTATGCATACAATTTACTAAAAACCTGGGCGGAACATTATCAGGTCCTGCGGATTTTCGGGAATCAAGACTCTTCAGCTTAGATATAATATCGTCTATGGTTACATTACAGTCAGATATATCAAGAGTTTCATCCAAATCAAAGCACGAAATATTGCTGTCTTCACTTGCATTAATGTAAACGCCGCTAAAAAAATCAGCAAAAAGATTAACAGTTTCCTGAAGATTTTGGGATAATTTAGAATCGAATGACACACTACTAGGTATGTAAGTACCATTTTCTTTTTGGGATTTAACATATTTCCAAAAGAAATTTGAGTCGTCCATGATAGAGCCTTCGACATCACTAATGTAATTTTTGTAACATTTTGCGGAGAGCTTATTGCACTCTGCCCTCAATTTTTGAAACGCAGTATAATCGATGGCCAGGCGACTTTGTTTGAATCTCTTATGAGATAATTTTTTAAGGTAAATTAAGTCTATCAGGTCTTTTGAGAACCATTTTGGGTATAGAGTTTCTCTGTAAGTCGTTAAAGGAACAAATTGTTCAATTGCAGAATTAACGATGAAGTAAAATTTTTTAAGGTGTACATTAATATCATCGTCGCTATCAAAGAATGACCAGTCAGTCTGTTTAAGGAAATTTGAAATTTTAACATAGTCAGCTTTTTTGAAATTTCGAGTTTCTACTACCTTTTTTACGATAGGAATTGGTTTAAGATTAGACATGCATATTACTAGTGGTGGATGGTAAACATCGACAGGTAATAGAATTTCGGTACTTCTCACAACACAGATGTCAGACACATTTGACAGTGCCAAATCCAACGTACGACCTCCTATATTATGAACATTATTACACTGTGTTAGACCTAAGAACAGTGCCATATCTCTAATAACACGAATATTAACATTAGAACAAGAATTGACAGAATTCATATTACACCAATCATAATGTGGCAGATTGTAATCACCAACTAGAAGTAGTTTAGTATTAGGATATTTAGCACAAATTGATTCAACCTCGTCGCAGTGATTGCTGTAGCTTTGGACATCAGAATTCGGAGGTAAGTATGCACATCCCACTATTATTTTACCTCTAGAAGTGTTCACATTGACAAATAGTTGCTCGATGGATGTGTTTTTTGTGGATATTTTTGAAGAACTGAGATTTTTTGAGATAGCAATGGCTACACCACCTCCTCTCGTTTTGGCACTTGTTTTAGAATTCCTATCCATACGGTAGATGTTGAAATTAGGGAAGCCTAATTCGGCAGAATTGATTCCTGAGTCGAGCCATGTTTCGGTTAAAATGAAGATATCACTGCTGATAGTTGCCGCCGAAGTCAGCAACATGGGAAGTTTAGTGCGGATCCCTCTCACATTTTGGTAGTAGCATTTTATTTTTTGTTGTTTCAGTTTTTTGGCGCACATTCAATAATTTTAGGTACAGAGTTCACATATTTGATAGTTATATTGGTTTCACCGTTGTTCTTCCTCGTCTCGAGTTGTTTGCGTAAATCTAGAAGTTGAGTCCTCTGCAATGGTGTTTGGTCGTTACTGGCCATTACTATACCCATTAGAACATCGTAAGTATTATTAAAAAATCTATTAAGTTTTCAGCAATACGTAAGTATTATTACGAGTATTAAGCACCAGTAAATCAGCACAATATAAGAATTGTTGAAACCAAACATTTTTCATCTTATCCACTTGTATAAATTTTATATAAAAATTAATACCAATAAATTAGTGTAAATGTCTTCTAGCCTTTAGTAAGTAGTATTATAAAAGCAATAGCGATACCCGAAGAAACAATATTAAAAGCAATAAGCGCTCAAGATAAATATTAGTTAGTATAGGAAAAGGAGTTTAATAATAAAAAAAATCATTTTATGATCAACATAAAAGCCACTTATTTTGTTGTTGCGAAGCGAAATCCAATCAGAGCGATTTTGTCAATGGGATAGTTCCGATGAGCACACATAATTAATTCTAAACATGTTTTGATGTGGTGGGAATTCTTTGTTATTTGATCTCAAATAGGCGTTCTGAGAAAAATAGCTTCAAAACAAAGATATACTAGGAAATCTATACGTAGGCAGATAGATAGTTCTAATATAAATCTGCCACGTGAAATGTTAATAGAAATTATTGAAAAATTTAACGTTCTTAGCAGGGAAACATTTTTGTCAAATAGAAAGTAATTATCCCGTCGATCAACTTTCGTCCTTTGTTCCCTGACTTCGGAATCGCTTCAGGATGAGTAAGACGTTCGCTAGCTAACGGAACGGCTAGAGATGGCAATCGAATATTGACAATGGATTGTGAATCAAACGGACCACCCTCCTTTGCACAGAATCAAGCAGGTTTATCAAGTATTGTGGGGTTCCAGCCTAGAGGTGGTTCCCAAGTTAAATTGTTGGGCATACTTGAGATATGTATAGGGTTAGCAGCTGGTTATTATTGAAGAAATTGCTAGCGGCTAGTTTCTGGATATTATTGTTATTTAGCAAAAATGGAAGATAGCTAACCACCAAAGAGGAGGTTTCATAAACTTATGTGTTTATTATAGTGCGTTCTTAGGTTATACATAACGTAAACGATTCGCTCGACCGTGTCGATAAATTTTTAATACGTTTCATTTTTAAAACGTTTTCTTGCCATTCGTAATTTGGTCATTAATTGATTTACAAATATATCTAAACCATAGGAATCTCATTTCTACTGCATCCAGTCAACTTTCAACCTTACTCTACCAATTTTATTCCACAAAACAAATTTATCTTGTTTCTTTTCCCTTCAAAACTTTTGCAATCAGTTCTCTATTAATTGAACTGCTGCATTTTCTCCGATTTCAATGTCCCTATCAGCTCTCCCGTCTCTCGTACACAATAAGTAGACAAATTCATTAGATTGCTCCCAGGATTCACCGTTCACAACTGTATTACATAATAACTTCGTAACCTAAATATCAAAGAGCATGACTTAAAGTTACGAAGAATTAAATTCATCCTGAAACAAACTGACATTTTGCAATCTTATATAAATAAAATCAAATATAAATATAAAACTCACTAAACATATATATTTCTTTAACAATCTAAGAAATGTGGTACATAAAAAGGACGTGAAAAAAGGTTTATAAGCTTTGTGTAGCTCTCGAATCGAATATGGAAATATTGACGGGGATCTGCTTTATCTTAGTATATGCATAACCTGAATACAATTAAAAATGAATCATAAAGACCACACTGAAAGTACCCATAAGAACGCCTTCGATTGAAATTTTCAATAGTTACCAAATGTACAACAAATATATGCTAAAAATGTTCTATTAAAACTATAAAAAATTACTGGATCCTCTACTAGACCGCGTATTCACCACACTACATCAAATAACAATGACATAAAAAAATATTCCTAGTCATAAAACCACATTCGAACAAACAAACTACATTTATTTTGTGATAAAACTCCTTAACATCCTTCTCCCAGATACAAAGCGAATATAAAATTTTAATTAAAAATCAAGAATAAAAATTTGGCTGAAAGAGATCAATGAAAAAACTTTGAATAAAACATTAAAAACGATATAAAAAACAAACAAAATGGAATTGAATAACTTTAGTCCGGCTCAGCACAGGTCACCCTAGTGAGGAGGACTAAGATATACAATTTATTATATATGTTTACTGTATATATTCACTATCATATGTTGTATGTACATTGTACAATGTTAAAATAGTCGCTGTAATAAAAAAAACGCAACGATAAAAAACGGCGAAATCGCAAAAGGATATTTTTTTCATCAAAACTCCTCTTCATTAATAAAGTTGGAGCAAGCTTCGGCAAGCTTTAAATTACTAGAATAAGGTTTATCGCCCATTAATTTATGTCGCAAGGTTGGTTCGTGGTAAGCCGTTTAATCGGAACTGTCGATAAAGTACTGGAATTAATTCAATGTAAACCGACCGGAATGTCAAGCTATGAAAATGAAAGACTAAAAATGGCTTTGCAGATTTAAAGGAAGTTTACTTTCGAGCTTTATGTCGGAATATTAACAAAATTTGACAAGAACAAACGTGCATAAATGAAAATAGAGTACAAAAGATGACAGCGAAAAATTAAATACATTGTTTTATAATTTGGTGACTCTTAAATTATCGAATTTTCACGAAAGAACAAGCTTTTGTCAGTTCGTCTACTTTAATTAAAGATTTTCAGACGGCTGGATTTCCTGAAAGATAATTAATTCCCCCTTTCTGTTGATGAAGCGAGTAAAATATTGGTCCGATTTTGTTCTCACTTTCGATAATCTAGTTTTTCGTTAACATCTGATTGACACATTCTTTGAAAGCATTTAAATTGATGATATTTTGTTAACACGTCACTATTTCTTCAGATGAATAACAAAGGTTTCGCAGTTTAACCTCTCGGCGATTTCCAGTAGATTTCAAGTAGATTTCCAGAAATAATTAATTTTTTAATTTATTTATAAAAAGGCGAACAGACGGAGGCGTGGCGGACACCGGGCGGGCGGTGTGGATTTGACTTTTATACAAATCTACAGTTTTATTCCGGTGTGCGGTATCACATAGAATAAAAATATAAAATAATGAAATTATTAAGTTCTGCTGCCTTTATATTTGGGCGTGCTAGCAATATCCCATCGATAGATATAAAAAAAACTTTAATCAAAGTTTATACTAATAAATAACAGTATTAGGTACAGATTATGGAATATACTTATTACTATGTTAACGCTGTACATACTAATAAAGGTGTATAAAATAATTAAAAACATTGTACAATGTATTTAATTTGTGTCTAGCTGAGTCATAATTTTTGATAACGCCTAAAGGGCAAAACGACTGCTACTTATCGTGGAAAAATAAATCAGACCAGTGAAAAATCACGGGATATTTTACGATTTGTATAGCTGAAAGCCTTATCTTTGCTCTACAACAATATATTGTCAATTTTCTTTGTACATTTATTAATTTTTTTGTTGACAAGAACTTCGAATAAGCACCGTTAGTGCGCTTGAAAACTAACGTAATCTGTCAAATACAAAAAAAATAAATTTAAAAAAATATAATAATAGGTACGTACCTACTTTGTCGCTTGTCTTATAAATGATTTCCTATTCTGAAAATAACACTTAAATTTGAAGAAAATTTAAGTTCGGTGACCGTGAAAAGTTCATGCAGAAATAACAACATTTCAATACAGACAACCAGAATTAATATATTTTGTTTGTTAAGAAATACAGACAGTAAATAAATAATTAATAAGGGTCAAGAAACTAATTTGTGGTACAAACCACCGGCATAAGGTAACAAGACACGTATTTACGTTTTATGTCTGCTGCTAAATATTCCAATTCATTAATTTACTCATTTCATATCGTAATAAAGAACTAGTTTAAATGACTTACTGAAAACACGACAAAAACTACTTTGATATCTAGTAAACTTGAGTATTTTGCGTCATTAGTCTTGTAATTGATTTTTTAATGCCCAAGAATGGAGTTCAACATTACACATGATCACGTGAAATAACAATAATATACTTCGTTAAAGATTATAAATTTGAGTAAAAAATAATTTATTTTAGTGCAGAGTAAACTAAAGATCGGAAGACTGAATGCAATAGTCACTAATAAAATCTAGCAGGCCACAATAGAGTTTTGATATCAACCCTGATGTATTGAACTGGCAGATAAGGGATGAAATTAGACTGAGTAACCCTTCACACAGCATACCCAAAGATGAAATAGGCTCCTGTTAGGACCTAATGTAAAAATAAGGGAGCATAAATAATACTGATTTATTTTTGGGGTATTGTACCGTATCGCGCAACCTCCTACCTAAAGGAGGTAGCGCAACACGGCATAATATCCCAAAAATTAATCACTATAATACCTGTATACCTGTCTAAAAGCATACTAATAAAGGTGTGTGTTTAAATTAAATTTAAGACGTGACATTTTGTCAAGACTCAGAATATATTATTTTAGAAGATGCGGGTGTTATTTACAAATTTATGGAAATCCATTGAAGTATTTAAATTTTATATCATATTGCATTATTAATTATTTTTGCTTACCAAGCATGCTTTGTAGCAAATATTTATAATTGTGTCCTGATATTTTAATCTTTCTGTGTTCTGAGAGGCTTTTTTTAGCAAAATTTAAAATATTTCAAAATAATTACACCAGGGTACACAGGGGTGCGCCATTAGATTTGATATCTTCGCACGCAATAGCTCGGTTCTTGTAATTTTGTTTGCTCACAAATCCGTTTTAAAAACAACGATGTCTATGGAATTGTCCTGCGGTTAAATTTAATTAAATTGTTGATTAAAAAGTCAGAGACCACATCAATCCTTTAACAATTTGGGAGGCGGGATGGGTACCGCTGACCATCCATTTATTGGCTAACCAACACCCCTGTCATTGGTCACTCCAAGTAGTTTCCTACGTTTGGTGACTTAGCAGGAGTGTCCGGGTTCATGTGGTGAGGTTTGTCTAGATCTTCCGGGCGGATGCATTTACCCACCTACTGTGTGGCGGGTCGGATCAGGAGAGACTATTTGAGGGAGACCTTTGACTTCTCCAGCTGGACTCTCTCGACCCATCGCATCGAGTCGCAACGCAATGGGAGGGATGGATTCATACGTTCGTCACTCATAATTTTTTCGTTCCCAGAACTTCCTCTCATTCCTTTCCCTAAAAAGACCCTGCACACAGTATACCCAAAGACGACACAGGACAAAGGGATTTTTTTCTTCAGTGCCATCTGTCTGGAGCTAATGTGAAAAAATCCTAAATGAGAAATAAAGGGCAGCCACGGAGTAGGAGTAGCGAAGAGAACGTAGCGCAAGTTGACGCGTCCTTATGAGAAGATCGATGTGAAAGTTAAGACGTCTGTATAAGAAGATCAATGTGCAAGTTAAGACGTCTGTATAAGAAGATCGATGTGCAAGTTAATGCGTCTGTATGAGAACATCGATGTTCAAGTTAACACGTCTGTATAAGAACACGATACTCAGACCAAATATTTGTCGAAAATTGAATTTGGTTTACAAGAATAGGAAATACACGTTCCCCAGCATAGTTATATCACAAATACGCGAAATCTTATGCCCCTACCGTGGTCCAAACTTGACACCACACGATTTTTTTAAATGGAGCCATTACATAAGACGGATATAATAGAATAATTTGATGTAGTCATTGGATAAAGGTACTTGACTTGAATAAACCATCCACCATACCCCAACCAATGGCGAATATTCGTCAAGAGATTATCCGACATTAAAGACATACGGAGAAACATGAGTATTGCTAATTAATTATAAATCTTTTCAAATGATTGGTAATACAATAAAAAATTGGATTGTAGGCCGTTTCCTGATAAACTTTCTGTAAATTCCTAATATAGCGTAACACATGTTCATGCACTTGCATTTCCCTTGATCATATACAATGACGAAATGCGATTTTTTTATGAACACCTATTCCGACATCGTAATAATACATTCGCATTTTACTAAAAGTTTATTAGGAAACCTATCAATTCATTCTTTGAGGGCCTGCAATCTCGTTTTTAACCGGATTACGAATAATTTGATGAAGTTGTTAATAAATTGGCAATATTCAACATTAGTCATTTTTCTTCAGGCATTTTCAGAAGTTGAAGAATGCCTTGGGTTTTTTAAACTACACGATTCTTAAGAAATATACTTCATGTTTGTTCACCTTTATTAAAATAAACATTCATTTTCACACGACTGTGGTTATCTTTTCATCGAGTTTTAAAAACTTATGACGCAACTTAACTTTATCATGCAGATACTAGATTTCCTAACTGGTTTCGTCCGACTTAAATTAATTTTATTTTATTTAGTTATTGAAGACAATTTGAAAAAAGCGACCGAAAAAGATTCAGTCGCAATTTTTAGATGCGACAGAATCTATTTCTGTTTCACATATTTCGTTTGAGAGTCGTCAATATTGTCTTCGGAGAGTAAATATTACAATTTGGGGTTTTAATAATTTTTGAATAGTATTTATGTATATTGAAGCTTTGTGGTTAAGTAAATTTGTGACAAAATAAACCCACTAAGAAAAAGGGCTCAGACGTCGTTACGTTTTTAGTTGAGATAGTGTCTTTAGCCAATGGTGAAAGCAAAAACAACCCTCTCGTAAGGCATTGTGGTTAAGAAACAGTTAGTCTGTAATCGCAACTCTGAATTGAATTGAATTACATGAACTCTCGAGATGTATGATTAAACGGGGTTTAACTTGGCCAACTTCCTAGTTTTGGCACAGTTTCCGACTTTTGTAGAATCTTGCTTGGTTCTTAATCTGTTAATTACAAAACGTTTTTAGGTATGTTACAATTTGTTGAGATAATACAAAAAACAGATGACAAAAGTATGAGTTGATTTTATCGATAGTTGGCCTGCATAGCGTAATGGTTTAATTATTATACTGTTAGTCGGATGGTGTCGTGTTCGATTATAGGCGAAACTTAAAAAAAATAACATTTTTAGCTTTGTGACTGTTGTCAGTATATGTTTTAAGATTTCAAATGTTAAAATATTAATTATTTTAGAAATTTACAAAAAATGGCGAAAGCAGCAGGTACCGACAAAAATATCAAGGTTTAGGAAGGGTCGTGCATATTCAGAAGAGATTTCATTTTCACGTTTAACCGGTCTTAATTGTTTTTATTTATTTTATACATATACAAAGAGTAGTTACATGTAAACAAAAAGAAAATACAAAATCACATTAAAAACAACAAAAAGCGTTAATAAGTTTAACGAATGTAATCATGATAAATTAAATGGACATAAAAATTCAAGTTACAAATATAAAAAAAATAGGTAAGTATTTCAACACATTTCCACAATCAAAAAATTAAATCAATTAAATCCTTTAAAAATCCGACGAAAGCCTAAAAATATCCACAATTGGTCATAATGGTATCCACGTATCAATCTTGGCATAACAGAGTAGCCTACCTTTTATGAGGTTGTTACATTTGAAATTACTGCTAAATTGCGCGTATAAATACTTCTAACTCAAGGTATATTCAGAATAGCAAATTTTAACATTTCTTTGCGTAGTTGAATAAAATTATTGTTTCACAGCCTTTCTAACTCTCCAAATTCTGAGGTTTTTGTGGTTGGGTAACCACAAAAATCAAAGATAATGGTCTAAATAAAGATAACGATCCTCCATAAATAAACCCGAGCGAAGAGTGAAAATTCTACTCTAGAAGGGCAAATAATATTAGCAGTCTTATCGTCTTGGTTTGGGCTTACAGAATATACTAGGATGATGGAAACTGGGTCTGGATGAGATTTCATAAAGGAGCCACATTTTATTAAACGTTGTTCTATTAAAGATCACCCTTTCATATATCTTCGGACTTATTGAAGCGTGTAATATTATTAGCCTGCACGAGTACATTTATAAAAAGAAAAATATCATTTTTTGATACAAAATTCTCACACCCACGTAAATATTAAATTCATATTGTCAAATTATACACGAAAATTTTGTAATTAACTCCTTTCGAATAAAACAAAAAATTACCATAATTCTCCATCAAATTGTTTTCAAAGTAGTAACTATTTACTTCGCTAAAATCATATCATACATTATAGTAGAATGCGAAATGCTACCTATTTTTTATTTTATTTTTTATTTGGTACAATATTTTTTTACATTTCAAAGTTTTCCAGTAATGTCGGCCTCACGGCTTGCCCGTGCTGAGGCCTTCATTTTATAATATTAAAAGGTAGCATTTCGCATTCTACTATAATGTATGATATGATTTTAGCGAAGTAAATAGTTACTACTTCGAAAACAATTTGATGAAGAATTATGATAATTTTTTGTTTTATTCGAAAGGAGTTAGTTACAAAATTTTCGTGTATAATTTGACAATATTTTGATTACTGATCTCGTGAATAACTCTTTAGCATACACGTGAAAATTTGTATTTTATTATATTTTGTATTTTTGGAGGTTATACGATTTTAAATGCGTGCCACAATATATTCAGTTATTTCGGTTCTGTTCTGTTTCAGTGTGTGATTAATGTTGTTTATTACCTATATTTGTAGTAATGCATAAGTTCCAAATCAATGTCAAACAATCACTATTACGAACCTTAAGTTATCAATTATTATTGATAATGCCAACATGAGTTTTGTTCGTTAAAAAGTGACCTGATTAGCGAACTAGAGCGACCGGGAAAAACGTATTTTTAATTATTTTTGACATTGGAAATACCAAATCACATCCTCAATATCGCAAACGATTACACTGGCCTTCCATTGAAACACGACGAAAGTTACAGACTACTTATATTCTTAATATTTCCATTAAAATAACACCACCTTCATATCTCTCTCTCCCTCTCTGAATAAGAGCTCTCTCTTCACAAAAGTGACGATATAACCCTTAAACATCCCACCCACTGCTTTACACGATTCACACTTTACTTTGCAAGGCAAGCATCAAATCTTTGTAATGATACACGAGACGCAATCATGAAAAATTTCACCTTTTGAACACATTAAAGAATCACACTTCCCTTTCCACTTATATACAGTTTATTTACCTAACTAAAAAACATTCATACATGAAGAAATCGCAATGTAATTTTACACCCACGTTTAAATCTAGGTGGGTTGAAATAAATTGCTACCATCTTTATGCAAATACTGAAACGTACATATATGCGAATAAATAATAAATAGAGTTCTCAATAAGTTCACTGCTAAGAATTGGGGAAGATTCCTGGTTGCGGTAGCAAACATGAAGAGGTATTTCCGGATACACCCGATCCTGGCCCTAGAGGGATACGGAGATCACAATAATAATTCAGTATTTATCTGTGGTAAGTGATATTTTCAACAGATACGCCCGCATCTTAACTATCTCCTCGGTTTTTGTATTTTAATTCTCTATCCAACAGATTTGTCACTTTACTATGAATCATACAATTTAATGAAGATTATGGGTTATTTTCGGGCTGCGGTAAGGCTAAATTTTGTTTCAAAATGTTTAAAATGGATCGAAAGGATTATCTAAACTTCCACAATGGAAGCAATCTTACCATACTGGCCCCGAGGCTTTATCAAAGCCAGAATAAATATGACCATTCAGAAATTAGATAGTACAGAGCACCTAACATGTAATATGTTAATATAATTTACTGTTGAATCTGTTTATGGCATGTGCGCCCTACTGTAAAGTTTGATGGCCAGATGTGGTCTAGAGTTTATAAAAATCCGTAAAAATCTCAAGCCAATGCCCGATTAGTACACAGTTAACATTTGCCACACGAGAAAAAAACAAAACGATCGGTGACTAAACGTGCAACATTCCGGATGCAGAATTCTGTATTACCTAACCTTATATACCTATCTGAGACGAAGAAGTAGATATGTATCACAATTGTCATCAAAATCGTAGGCACTTGATCAAAGTCATCTGAATTAAGAATCATTGCCAATTAATGACAGTTCTATATTCCATAGAGCACCATAGACAAAGGATGAAAGAAACCCATTACTATTTACAACGCCACTGAAATTGTCACACAATTTGATTACTCATTGTTTTTGTCGCTATCGGACGGGCCACGACCTGAATACAAATTGCACTTTACTACCGGCATTTATTTACATTGGAAAAAAATGTTTATAAAATATATTATCATATATTCATTGAAAAAAAATGGCATGGCCTTGTCCAAAATACACTGGAAGAGATGCGGCTAGAATCTTAAATAAACAACGCATGTGGGTCTCTATAATGCCATAGAGTGTTACATACAATGTAAGTTACACTTTAAAGACGAATTATTTGTTTGCACATGTACATACGCAGTATGAATATGAATAAATAGTTTTATCTGCATACAAACTCAATTCTTTAAAGAAAGTCATACAAATACAATATTGTACCGGTGATTCAATCCAATAATGCATTTGTATACCTTTCTTGAAAGGATTGAGTTTTTACACGCACAAAACAATTTATTTATTTTCAGATTGCCTATGTACATGCACAAACAAATAATTCGTCTTAATAATTTAAAGCGTAACTTGCATATATGAACGCGTAGATTGTAACGCACGTTACGTTTACTTTTAAATAGCCTCCTTTGCATTTACAGCTAAAGAAAATTGCAAGGGAGGACAAAAATGAAGTGAAATTTTTAAGAATATGAATGAGATTTAAAACCAACTTAAGGTATACGGTTTTTCATTTCGCGCGCATAATAAAACAACACACGCTTATTGCAAAGTGGATAAACAGCTTATTGATGCAGTAGCAACAACAGATGGCATTCAATTCATGACCTAATTTTCACCTTTTGATCCGATTACTGCAAGTATCAAAGTGGAAACCCCCGTCCGTTCAACCTAATTCAAGCATCATTAGGTAATGATGGCAAATTAAAGCCATATAACCACAATCATCTACATTTATACTTTTTACTTCAATAAATAAATAATATTATAGAATTTTGACTGTTAATGAAAATATAAAATGATTAATTAAATCAAAAATTTTTTTACCACTTTATTATGAATTTTCATAGGCTGTCCTTCAATAAGGAACTGCAGTTAAAATATTATGGCTTAAAAATATATATTCATACAGATCAACAAAGGCTGATTCTGAAAATACAGGTGTTCGGGGGTAAATTGCCCTAACTTCGGCAGATGATTCTACACGATGGTAAAAGTAAAAAAGTTCATTTCTTAAATTCATCTTTTTTAATACCTAAAATCATGCAGAATCACCCCCCGAAGGTAGGTACTTTACCCCCGAACACCTTGTACAAGTTTTTTTATGTTATTATACGTTGAATTTAGAAACGATTAAAATAGTGACCCATTAAAACACACCGTTTGGTTGCTACGACTGATCTGCTGATTCATCACAACCAGTCTACGTGAGTAATATATCTATGGTCTACAACAGGGGCGTCGCCAGGCGAAATTTTTTCTAGTTTTTATGGCGAACCAACAAATGCTTTAGATTTTTATTTTTCGGTGTGTCGGTGTCCCAACAATATTTCGACGAAAATTTAAATTTTTAAATTTTCCTATAATGAAATATTTAAAACGGAAACCATTCAAACATACCAACTTAACCGGCTAGTAGCCGAGCGAAAAAAATGTTGGATTCCCATGCAGGTTTCGCGAGTTCAAGCCACTGCTAGCTACGTCCTCCATCATTGCACAAGCAACATTTTCAGCGTATACAAAAATATGAAATATGTTGAGTTCTATTTCCTCAATGTGTATCATTTTGACATCTAATCGGGGCCCCCTCCGACATTGAGACCCTATGTAAAAATTGACGTATTATTTTCTATCCTGTGTTTTCAATGCATACCATTTTCATAGAATCCTTAAAGATGACTTAGTATGAGCTTATTTTCTATTAGAGCCTCCCGTGTAGGGTTAATGTAAAAAAAAAAATAATAATAAAATTCGGTCCCTGACCGAGGCCTTGCCCGAAGATTAGAACCCTTATTTAGGCCGGTGCCTCTCGCGCCTAAACGAAAGTCCGGCCCTGACCAAGACGAGGCGTTACGTCTTAACTGGCACTAAACTGGCACTAGACCGGTATAATCAATATGTCCCTAGTTAAGTATCAACGAGAAAAAGGTTTTGTTAATAAATCTAGAGGAAAGAAACATACGCAGATGGGAGGCGAAAAACATTAAATTCATCGATAATCTATTAACACATTCACTGCGACGTATTTTCTAAAACATTCACTGGATGCTGCAAATTACACCAAATTTAAATAAAGAATAAAACTGATACAAATTCATCTTTTCCTAACTAACTAACGATGCTCATAAAGTTTTCTTATCTGCGACGTATTTTCTAAAACATTCACTGGATGCTGCAAATTACACCAAATTTAAATAAAGAATAAAACTGATACAAATTCATCTTCTCCTAACTAACTAACGATGCTCATGAAGTTTTCTTATCTGCGACGTATTTTCTAAAACATTCACTGGATGCTGCAAATTACACCAAATTTAAATAAAGAATAAAACTGATACAAATTCATCTTTTCCTAACTAACTAACGATGCTCATGAAGTTTTCTTATCTGCGACGTATTTTCTAAAACATTCACTGGATGCTGCAAATTACACCAAATTTAAATAAAGAATAAAACTGATACAAATTCATCTTTTCCTAACTAACTAACGATGCTCATGAAGTTTTCTTATCATTTACCGTATTATATAATCCGTACGCGCTAGGCGCGTTTTCAGCACCCAACGTGTTAAGAAACTAGTTGGATATAAGTTATAAACTAAAAATCGTGTGTACAAATAGGATTTAAGAATTGAATTTATAAGTACAAATTAAAAGTACAAAATAAATAAGTACAAATGTGCCACTGTACACAGAAATATCAAATTAGTTTATAGGGAGATATGGGATGTGTGGGATTGCACTAACCTCCCCACATCCTGGAATAAAGAATTTATTTATATTTATTTATTTATTTACAAACTTACTTCTGAGCGATATTTGGGTTTCAGAATGTCATCAAATATTTGAAGAAGTAAATTAATCAGAGTGAAACAAAACTAGAAAACAAGGCAATATTTAAAAATCAAAGTAAAGACAATTTAAGATTGCAAAGAATTTTTACTACTATGTTATTATATTTGTTCCTTAGTTTATAATAATCATTATTAGTTTTATTGTTTTTATATTTTCTTTTATATGTTTTTATATTTTCTTATATTTTCTTTTTATATTTTCTTATTTGTGTTACCATCATATTACGGGCATGAATAAACTAGTTTGGGGTATGAATAAACATCAAATACGCCCGAAAACTTTCACGAACGATTGTGAAACTCGTCGGGGGCAATTATAATTATAATCACAATCTTATAAATAATTATACAATGACTTGGAAGAATTCAATATTATTTAAAATTAATATATAAAAAGCATTTAATCCCAGTTTCGTTATAATATAATAACTTGCTTAGGACAAATATAAAAATCAAATAAAATAAAAGTCCCCGGCGTTGCTTGGGTTTCAACCAGATTTTCGAAATCAGATGTAGATAGAAACTTTCCTATTTTTTTTTAACGTCAAGTGTGTGAAATGCCACCAACAAATTATCATTCTACTTTAAGAGGTGGGAAAAAAGGGTGGGGGTAGTTTTTCGAGATCTCATGTAGTCTATGGTTTTCACCGATGTTCAAGTATGCTTATTATACCTACTATATGGCAGGCCGGATTCGGAGAGTTAAGAGAGACCTTTTTACCTCTTCAGAAGAACTCTCTCGACCTAACGCCTTGCACAGCAGTGGGAAGGATGAATTCAAGCATCCGTCACATCTGGATACACTGATCCCAGTTTCCTACCCCTAATGCATTTTTCCGTTCTTCTACTTCCTAAAAAAAATCCTCCACACAGCATCCCCTAAGATGGCATAGATCCCGAGGGAAATTCTTCGTCTGCCACAGACACTATTCTAAATATAAACAGAGAGACGGATAAATAATTCTTTTATACCTAATATTAATTAACTCATGAGACAACTTCACGGTCGAGTTTAAATTTTCGGATAAGAACGTTCACCCCAATAGTCGCAGCTTCCCTTGAACCCGACTATCTTAAATAACCATATTGACTCTGCTGTTTATACCGGCTGATTAAACCTAAACCTAATCCTCAATACAGTTCCCACGGATTACCGGTCGGGTTGGGGCAGGACGACAGGGGTAGGTATCTTTTTTGGTAGAGATGGTACATGTAGGGTTTTCCAATCCCGCACCTTTTCATACATCGCGGGATTGCGGAATAAAGTTTAGAAATATCGCGAGATTTGAAAGATTTAAATTAAATTAATTTATTTCTGGGGTATTAAGGCGATGCACTACGTCGTGTAATATTTTAAATTGAGCCGCTACCAATAACAACCCTTAAGTAGATGGCGATAAGGTTTAAATTCCCGCTTAACACCATCCGCCTGTTTTGATTTATGCAAGAGAAAAACATGGCTAAAAAGTGCCTTTTATTTTATTTTGTGGATGTTCAGGCATAATTATTTATTTTTTTTCGATCATTTTATAAATAACTTAATTTTCCACATTATACAATAAAATCATAACCGAAAATGGGTTCGTAAGTATGAGATTTTGAACTTTAAAGCAATTTTCATAGGACTTTATATTATTTTTTTCTGGGATTATAAAAAGACTTATCTAAAAAATACTCGATTATTTCAGAGGCCAAAATGTGTTCTACTCGCAGTATTTAATTCTGAAACATTTCTAGGCGACCAAATTTTCAAACCAAAAACACATGATTTTGCATTACTACGTATTGCATCGCCTTAAGTTGAAATAATGCCAACATTTCAGAGACATTTATTTTTTGATATTAATTATCTCTGATAATAGTATATTACAAAATAAGATAGAACCGCATCAATCATCATTGGTAATAGTAATATTACGAATAATAAAATACAAGATTTAAAAAAACATGAAAACACAACAACTGTCCCTGAAAAGTCTTTACACAAAATCTATAAAAAGATTTATTAGTATGTTTTCTTTTGTAACGTCATTAGTATTTCAGAAGACATTTATATCTGGGCATCTCGCGCAGGTATATCACACCATTCGCAATTCGCAAGCACGCGCAAATAAAGAAAGCATGTTTTTGGTGTAAATTTATAATTTTTTCAATCACGTGAAAATCCCGCATAATTTGCTGGATCAAATATTGCTGAAATCCCGATAAAATCGATCGTGAGAACAAAAAGTCATTAATAATACGACAAAAACATTATTTATAATAATTTTAAAACCCTAAATTTATGGTGGAATTTCATTTTGATTTGACTTTTTTTATGAATTAAAGTATTATAAGTTCTTCCTCTTTTGAAGGATGCTCGTTATATGGTGAAACCGGTCCGGTCATAAATAAAAAAAGTCAGTTATAAAGGTGCTTTGATCCTTAAAAAGTCCTTAAAGTCATATAATTCATATTCTAATTTTATATATTTAACCTTTTATAATAACATTGTAATAAACAAAAAGAAATATAGAACAAAAGAGAAAAGTCTCAATATTCTACTTTTCAGTAGTTTGATGGGTGATTTTTACAATGAAAACTTTATTTTTATTAAAACTTCGTTTTTATTAATACTCGGCTTCGCCCAGGATTTTAAAACTTTTTACGAAATCCATCTTTAAGGAATGGAAAAAAATATGGCATCTTGTCTGATTTGAAATACACATACTAACATTCTTCAAAGCTCTATAGCTCGTAATGGAAATACTGTTGGCATGGAAACTTAGATTGAAAAAGTTGTGCTAAGTTCAGGACGTCACGATAAATATTTTTTCCCTTTCGCAATTCTAAAAAAATTGCATTTGATCGAAAGCAAAATGATTACTACGATAAAAAAACCGTCACGTAGGAAGTACCTGTCTGTATGGTAATCGTAATGTACCGATCACTTATTGTAGTGCGCAGGAAAAAGTAAATCGATTAGAAAAAATGCATTTTCCTCTTTGCCAAGAAACAGTTCCTGTACCTACTATATTTTACAGAAATTCTGTGAAAATAATCATCAGTAAATAATGGTATCCATTATTTCTATATTGGTAACCTCAACCTACTTACTATTCCAATCGTTTTTCACGTTGGAATTTTTTCTCTTGATCAATTCCAGAAAATAATCTCACATTTTCAGCTTCAACTTTTCATCCATTTAACTTTGACTGAATTTTCTCATTTATCCACGGGGAAAATCTCAGGACACATTCTTTTATGAAATTTTTTATCCATTTACTAATCAATTTACAGCAGAATTATGAAGAGAAGTTTGAGTTATGTTACCACTTTGATAACGATAATAGGATTTTTAATTTAGTTTATAACTTAAGAGGAACGGCTGCTCTGCATTTTTCATACAAAAACCAAACTGCATAATAATTTTATTTAATAAAAATAACTAGTACATATGTGTGCTACTCTATTTATCTGTGTTTGAAATTATAACATAAGTGCCATTAAAGAAAATTTGAAGTTATCAAGTTTAATTAGTAGAAATATTTAATAATATTATTATTTATTTTAATAAAACAACATTTATAAACAACTTCGATGTGGTATATATATTATGGCGTGACATCAAACATCAAACTTAGGAAGGCGAAACAGCTTTCACGTAATAATAATTATACGGCAAAACTTTAATTAAAGTCAATATTAGTGATTTTTAAACGAAAATCTGAAACAGAAAAATCAGAAAAGGAAACGGTCACATCTGGGACTCTTTCCTTTTCTGATTTTTCTGTTTCAGATTTTCGTTTAAAAATCACTAATATTGTCTTCAATATTTAAATATTACAATTTGAGGTTTTACTCAATAAAGTTATTCCGAAAAATAAATAAACTTTAATTAAAGACTTATAAATAAACTGTTTTTTATATTTTTTTTTATAAATGAAATAATAATATTATTAAATATTATTTTTTTGGTAAACTAATGTTTAAGACAAAATGTTTTATGCATAGCACAAAGGGTAACAATTATTTTATAAGCAATAATTATTAGCCTGAAACAAGTCCCGTTGGCGTCATGTATCTTTTATCAGGAGATTTTTCAATGTGGATGAGTGTTTCAGGCTAATAATTATTGCTTATAAAATAAATATTATTAAACATAAAAATAAAACAAAGTAGAAAATCTGTGTGTATGAAACAGAAAAATGTACAACATCGTGTTCAGGCGTTATTAAATTTGCACTGATTTTCTGTTTTTAATTTCAAGGTGAATGTAACTAATTACAGCTTGCAATAAAATGTACGACCTTCGCTTTCAACAATTCACGGAATTGTCAAAAAATAAGACGAAGAAACGTTTTATAAACAGTTGTACACATACGGCGTAGGTATATGGTCTATATAATACGAGTAGACTTTACTCGTATAATACGAGCAGACTTTAGTATATAGTTTTTGATTAAATGTATAGTTGAATAACGCATTTCAATGGAGTAAATATATTTATGAAACTGTCTCCAGGTATATCTCTCCATAAACTCATAGCGGTTGTCTGGACTCTAAAATGTAGACGATTGCAGACGTCTAACTGAGTTCAAACTGGGAAAATATATTATGCATAGCCTGCTAGGAGAGTGCAGAAGCTGCATGGATTAGTAACCACCGTAGAAGTGCAAGAAAGTGACACCTAGAGTTGCCTTGTCAAGGTAAAGGATTTCCGACACTATTAGGAAAATGAGAAGATGTGGCGATGATGATGTATTTAATGTGCAGGCATCATTCTGCTGACGCGCTAATATTTGATTTCACAATAAGTAACAGTATTTGAGTTGTTATAAATTAAAAAAAATTAAATCCTTTCTTCTGTTCAAATAAGATTCCTTATTATTATTATTCTTAAATTGATTTTTATTAGTAGCATCGATGACATACTGTATTAAGAATATTTTCGATTGTGCTTCTGTCCATAACTCCAGTTCAATGAAGTATAAAATTTTTGCTTTGGATTTAAGCTTATTTAAGTGTTAGTTTGAAGACCGCCGAAAAGCGATAAAGTGACTACTTGTAATATAACCTTTTAAACTTTAATTTAAATTATTTTAAATGCCATTTGAAAGATTAATTGGGAATTATACCACCCCCATTATTGTATTATATTTAGATGAGACGTGAAGCGAAAATAAACAGTCGCACTTTTTAACCCCCAACTAATCCGGTTTGACCTGCATTGCTCTAAACGCAGAACGACTGCAAACTACCAAATCTGGTTCAACACTGACACCCTCATACCTATTTACTTTAAGTCCCTGTTCTTCCTTCCTTAAAAATACCCTCCACATAGCATCCCCAGAGATTACATACTCATGCTGTGTGGGGTTAATGTAAAAAAAAGCTTATCCCGAAAAAGGTGAAGCATTGCATCTCACAATTTTCACACTAATTCGTTAGTTTTCCTACCGTGAATGAGTGTTATTTTGCGGTCAAAAAATCAACAATTTACAGATTTACAAAACCTTTAATAAAAAATAGCTATAATTTCACAGATAGCCATGTTAAATAGTTAATGACCACACAGAACCTATAAATATACTGACACGAGATGATAGTTGACTTTTCTCGATTTGTAGTTCAATTCACGTTCCATATCCATTACTACTATCTAAATATTTCCTATTTATGTAATTATGACAGAGCATAGTCAATAAATTAAATACATATTTTTTAAATCAACAATAGAAGTTGACGTTTGTCAACAAACGCTGACCGTCAAAGATAGAAAAAGAAATAATAATTATAAAAGGCGCGTTATCTCGAAATGGATAAAAGTGGAATTTTGCAGAGACATCGCTTAGCTGTTGTCAGTTGGGAGATTGCTCGGATAAAACTAATGAAAAATAGAAAAAGTTTGGGTAATGGGGAATTTAATTTAATTTTCACAGTTAACCTTTCAGAAAGCCCTCATGTAAAATAGTAATATATCATCTTGCGACTTACTTTCATATTGTTTGAACAATGGTGCCGAAACGTTTTAAAAAAAGAATCATTCGTCATTATTCATAATAATTACGTAACAAAGACTACTGAACCTAATTCTAATTGGATTAGAGTGAATTGTAGATTCTGAAATTTTTAAAACTATTTAATTTTATTACCTCCTGATAATATATTTACGTTTCGCAATTTAGTGAATTTTCACTGTAAGTAAATATTACGCTAAAGTAGATAAAATAATAATATAATTGTTGCTCTAAATCTACTTAGACAATCGCAAGGGTACTATTCTCATACAAAATTACTTCCATAGGGGTATTGAGATAATAATCCTAAATAAAGATATCCACGCAGCATGCGTGCTCAGTAATACGTTGTTTCGTAACCTATTTGGTTAGACTAGACCATAGCTAAGTTACTCGTAGTTATTGCCAAGATTCAAAAACATCACATCCTTGTGACTTTAAAATAAAAATCATTTTAATCAACAATTTATCTCAATTATTTAATTAATAATTGTTTATTAAATTAAAGAAAAAACGTAGAACCTGCAGACAAGATGGCTTCCGTGACTACCTTTATGTTGTTGTTATTATCATCAAAGTTCTAGTAATATCAATGTTTTATATTGAAAATTAAAAATAATAATATTATAAAGTTTAATTGCACGTGTATATTACGGTATAGTACATATTTTAATGTAAAAAGCGCAGTGGGCGTAAGTAAGAATAAATAAAAGACAAATAAATTAAATCAAAAAACGTAGAAAATACCAATGGCTAGTATTCCCAGTAGGTTATTCAGATCGAGTCATAGATACTACAGCTCTTGACTAGCAAGCCGGAGATGGTTCAAATACCGGCGTGTTCAAGAAAATTTTATTTGATAAATTTGTCTTATTTCACAAATTACTAATTTACATATGGTATATTTGCGGCACGTTCCAGAGTGGAAAATACTTTCAGTATCGTTCCGGTGTAAGACAACCAATCAGAATTGAAAAGTTGCTTGAAATGGCTTCAGCCGTGTGTGGTGACCAGATCTGAATAGACAGGTACTCCACCACCTTCTCCCTCACCATCTTCTTCCGCTCCCCACTATCTCCAGCCTCACTACATACACCAATTCGGGATACCATAGTCTCACTGGCTCCTGGGTGGGAGCAGTCGACTGTTGTACGGTTTCACATAAAAAAAATAGAAAGAGATCAAAGCCAGTGCACCTTGAAATAGTTTGATGCTGAAGGAACTTTTTGCTTTATAGTTTAATATGTAGGTAGGAATTGGATTCTCCTGTATTGTCTAATCAAATGTAAAAGGCAAAAAAAAACTATTAAAATACAGGTAAGTTTTTAGATTCTCACGGCCAAAAGCATTTTTGTTGTTTATTTTTGGGGTGTTATGCCGTGTTGCGCTAACTCCTTCTTTAGCCTCATTTTTAAAGAAGGAGTTAGCGCAACACGGCATAACACCCCAAAAACAAACAACAAAAATATTAAAATACACTTTAAACATGAAATTTAATTTTGTAGTGTACCTACATACATTCTTTTGAGTGCCTCTCAATGAAAATCTTTGGAGGGTGAAATGCCGAAATGAAGACATTAACCTTGCAACTACCTACACATATTTAGGAAACATTTTTTTGTTTGCTTTTAGGAATGATTAACTTTTGATTATTTTAGGTATACCGTGGTGATGTTGAATGCATACAATTAAAATACTGGAGGAGTAGTTTAATTGCGGAGTACTAACATAAAAGTTGTTGAATCTTAAGAACAAAATAGTTTCTTAATGTAAACCCCATTCATTCGTATGTACAGAATATGAAACACATGAATAAGTGTTATTTTTTAATTTAGTTCTAAAACAATTTTTTACCAATACATTTCGCATGTTTATTTATTTTTAAAACAATCAAATGAAATATCATAAAAACATAAACATTTCATTACAAATTCGCATAAAAGCTACAGATCCCAAATGTCAATCCCAGAAAAGTTATCAGCATTCAATTTTATCAAATTGTACATCGTTTGAAACAAATGTCAGATATTGTATCAAATAATGGTTTTTCTCAGAATAATAATATCATGGAAAATGTATCCCAGAAGGATTAATTATTTAATGTAATGTGGGTGTTGCACGTGGAAAAAAGCTGCTACGAAGTATTATATGAAACCATCATGACATCTGTTTGTGATTGATGAAAGTAAAACAGTTTGGAAATAATAGAAGAAATAAAAATGTAAAGTGGATATAATTTTATATGACCTCAATAATGTTAGATATATAAATGGAGCTACTAATGAACGTTTAATAAAATGTTGTTTCTTCTTAGATTGTTTTTTCAGAAGGAAAAATAACTTATAATAATAATCTAAATTATAAGATAATTACGAGCTGAATAAATCGGTGAGTTCAATACTCTGTCTGTCATATATAAGAGCATCCATCATAAGAGCATACATAATATAAATAAAATACGTAAAGGAAAATTGAACATAGGATATTAAATGCATGTAAAAAATTACATATTTAACATTTGTATTACGGTGGATGAAGGAAATTCTCCATTTATGATGTAGGGACACACTCTGCCAATATGCGACAGCCTGGACGAGAGTTTTCCGATTCCCGGTAGCGGTGACTCATTCCGGCTACTCTGTGGAGCATTAAAGCAGCGAACCCATACACCCTTTCCTCTGCGAACTTCTTAGAGGCGCTGCATCGCCAAGGGAGGCCGAATATGAGATATATATCCAGATATGCTAATTGCATTATCGAGATAAATCACTGAATTCAAATGTGACCGTAAACAGGTACACTTCTAGATAAGTACGTAAAATGATTAACCTGTGTTAAAAAAATATATATATACAATTGGAATAATGTTGTATGTATTTTAAACATTACTTTTAATATTTTGTTTTTTATATCTTATATTTTTAATAATTTGATTGAATATAATTGTGTTGCTGCTCATCTCGACACAGGAATTGTGTTGTTGCTCATTTCGACACAGGAATTCCCTAATGAGATGAGCAGTGGAGGAAAAAAATAATATATTTTCTTTAAGATATCTTAACAATCAGTTTAATCTGTACTTTTATTTCTAATATGTTTTCAATAATAATATATATTTTATTTCTGCTCTACCATAATATGTCCTTTTTCCTTATGTTTTATTATTTGTTCTACAAAAAATTATTTCGTTAGTTCTAACATAATTCTTACAAAGTGTGGTAGTTGAGAAAATTACCAGAATTGTAATTTAAAAAGAAAAATAATAAAAATGTTCCTGACGTCAGTCTTATATTTCTTGTGTGTCTTAAACACTTAGTTCTGTTCGCTTTTGTTTATATAAAACAATATTAAATTAAAACTGGTAAGCTGATAACAGTTTAAGTGACGAACAACCAGTTGAAGGCAAATACACAAAGTAACTGATGACAAAAACACTATTCTCGGAAGCATTGCAAAGTTCATACGAAACTCCAAATCCTTTGGATAAATAATATAATGGAACAAAGAAGCTTTGTTTGCTTATTTTTGGAGCTACATTCCAGAAGGATCGATGGAGGATAAGGCGTGGAGAGTTGAAAATTGAGTTATTTAGTATAAACTTGATTGAATTACAGGAAGGCCGCTTTAGTCTTACGATGTATAGTATAACCTAGGAAAAGAGTTTCATTTCACGTTGATAAAACGTTAAGAGTATTTTCGCACGTTTATTTGGGCTTATATTATTTTAAGGGTAGCTCTTTTCATTTTGCCATTAGCGTTAATATATTCCAAAAATCATTAGCTGACACCTACAAGATATGTGTAGGATTTGTGATACTAAAAGTATTTTTAAAACATGTCTCCGGATCGCATTTCAAAAACAAGCATTGTTAATTTTAGAAAAAATCGTAAATTTACCTTGCGAATAAATACCATTGCAAAACTTACTACACCAGTCGAAAACTTAAACAAAACGCACATTTCAAATATAGAGTTAAGGCGATGCACTACAAGCAAGCAACACAAATTGAGCCGCTATCAATAACAACCCTTACGTAGATGGCGATAAGGCTTAAATTCCCGCTTAACATCATCCGCCTGTTTTGATTTATGCAAGAAAAAAACATGGCCAAAAAGTGCATTTTATTTTATTTTGTGGATGTTAAGGGATATATATTTAATTTTTTTTCGATCATTTTATAAATAACTTAATTTGCCACATTATACAATAAAATCATAACCGAAAATGGATTCGTAAGTAGGATATTTTAAACTTTAAAGCAGTTTTCATAGGCCCTTACACTATTTTTTTCTGGGCTTATAAAAAGACTTATCTAAAAAAATATTCGATTATTTCAAAGGCCAAGATGTATTCTACTCGCAGTATTTTATTAAAGCATCTGAAACATTTCTAGGCGACCAAATTTTCAAAGCAAAAACACGTGATTTTGCATTACTACGTATGGCATCGCCTTAAATTCATAAATTAATATATTTTAATTTTCGTACCTACTTTATCGCTTGTCTGAATTGTTTCCAATTTTAAAAATGACATTCCATCAAAGCAAATCCACGTTCCAGAGTTCATTGAACCGGAGTAATAGACACAACCGAAATTAGTATTTTTAATGTTAATATTACTTGATCAACATACTTTTTCCCAAACGCCCGCAAATAGGATATTTGTAAGACTAACTAGCTTATAAAAACCTTCACACATTAGTAAGAAATATACAAGTCTGCAAAAAAAATAAGGGAGTACCTTACAGGGATAATTGACGTGCTACTTATTCATTGAAGGAGGTGCAGATTTAGTACTCTCAAAGTGACACAAAACCTTTCAGGAAAACACCGGTTTAATTCAAAGGAAATAATCCCCATTTCCCAGGAAGCTTCTCACGACATCTGTCTTAATTCTATGTAAGCCTTAATATCAACGTAATAGAGCATAATACTTTATGGGTCAAAGTCTAATAATAATCTATGGTGTCTGTAATAAGATATATATTAGATATAGGTAAAACTTGTTGATTGATGAAAATAAGTTAATTAGTTTTGTGATCATACTTAGAAGGGGGGGATAAATAATTAACCTTACTTTATTAATTAATGTTATATTAGGGTCATTGGTTCTTTTATTGATTTCTAATTGTTCAAGTAAATTTAATCTAAGGCCCTTTCATTTTATATGTAAGGGTTTCAGTACATTGTTGTCAAGCGGGACGTGATTATTCTCAAAGAGAGGTTCTGCGAATTTTGAAAAAGTGCTTTTATTATAATAATAATTATTATATAAGATGTTCACAAAACATAAAAAATATAACACATTTGAATAAATTAAAAGCAGCCACATCATTATTAAACTATAAAGATAACATTAATGTGGGGAAAACAGACTTCAAAATACCCCACAGAATATGAAATCTGTTTTTACAATTATTTTATCAGTAAATCGGTTTAACCGATAATAAATCATTTTAGACATCATAATAATTAAACTGGGAGGGGGTAAAATAGAATCATATAAATAAGTCGTCTAAACGTGGTTATCAGTTAACAGTTTAAAATGGCCTTGAATGCCGAAACAGCTGTAACAAAAAACAAAAAAATACTTGCAGAACTTAATAATAATATTATTAAATTTGTATAAATTGAATTAAAAAAAAATGAATAAAAAAGTTGGTATAATAGAGTTGTCAGGACAGTATTGTGTGGTGTTTCATCAACTCTGCCAACCCCTGCGGGGAAATGGTGTTGAGATCCAATTGCTACTAAGCAGTAGTAACGGTATTTGATCAAATAAAAATCCATAGTTCCGTAACTACTTGGCTAACATTATCCTAAATAGGATTTACGTATATGTTGTAAGTCTCTAGTTACAGTATTGTTTCAGTTGAGCATACGAGTATGTGGTTATTCTCACAGGATAAAGTTTAGATTTATTTTAACGTTTAACGTTTCTGTGGGCCTTGGGGTGATTTTTCGTAAAAACGGCATTTTATGAGACCTTCGAATAAAATATAAACATGCTTTGATAAATTGGAACGTTAATTGTTACCCTATATTAAATAAGTTTTCCTAAATCAGGAAAGAAATCTGAAAAAACTAGTTTGATTGCTTTGTTTACTCAATTTCATAAGGTAGTTTGTAGTTATGTCCTTCTAAGGACGATAAATCTGAAAAATCCAAGGATATACATGCCAAAATCCGGACACACACATTAAATTTACCCTGCAAGGTATCGAAAAAGACTCGTCTGTGACGATAGAAGATTTATGTAAGGGTTGTTTAGCGAAAAATATTTTCCGTATAACGACATTACAAATCAATATCCCATCTTTATCATCGACTTAAGGAATGCTTTTATTGTTGACAAAGTTACATAAAAAGAACAAACATTAGCAATTTAGGATAATACAGAGTTATTTGAGAAAATGAAAACACAAACATAAAATAGAAAATGGGTGATATTTTTACATATATTTAATTATATGATATTTTCGATACAAAAATAGAACGTAGAATAATTTTTTTCGAGTAGTTTATCGCTTTGTTAAAATGTTGAGTTAACCATTTTGTAGGGCCGCACTTGAAATTTGTATTCAAGTGCGTATTTTTTCAGCTTTAAGCTTTAATGAAGACAAAGAAGGCGAAAGTAACGTAAAACAGTCACGTCAAATTCCACTTAATTGTTCATAAACACCTTGGACTTTCTTATGCTAATCTTATGGTAATAATTTGGAAGGAACTTTTTTCGAAAGAGGGTCAAATTTATACATTTTCTACGCAAGAACTATTAGAAGTTGTGTTTTTGTTTTTCCCACTTAGTTAATGCTTAAACACAACAACGAAGCGATGCAAAATTGTAAAAAGAATGATCTACTGGGATTCAAGTAGGAATGCAAATATTTTCAGGATAAAATGTATTTTCTACTACGAGCAATATTCCTATGAAGTTTCAGTTTTAAACAACAACGTGAAAATACATTATTTCACATATTTAACTATCTGTGCAGGCATACAAAAGAGGAACTAACATAAAAGTAGATTATGTTTGCACTTGTAGCCCAAACATCCACGAAGACGCTTCCGCAAAGACAAGTATGTCGGTCTACGGTTTTTTTTTAACATTAATTCCACACTAGAGGCCCTAAGAATAACAATTTCTTTCAGAGCCTATGTCATATTAGGGGATACTGTGTAGAGGATCTTTTTGAGGAGAAAAAACAGTGAACAAGGGTTTAGAAAATACCCATTTTGTTGGAGTGAGGTAACACAGAGTCAACAACGAGTAGTAAAAACGATCCGTTCTCAAGTTACAAATGTCAACCGTGTATAAATATTTGGCGTATTGCCCGACTATGCACCGGTGTCGAAGGAATCAATGATGCTAGTTCATCGTAGCACTTTCCATTTATATACCGGTAGAATGAGGAAAGCATTCCCACCTTACGCCCGTGCTCTAAAGATCGCCATCTGTTTGTGAACATTTTTTTTTTTTTTTTTTTTTTTTTTTTTTTTTTTTTTTTTTTATTTCCTTTATTTTTTCCCAATTTACATATTTCACATTACAAGTTTTATAATAATAGAAAAGGGAACCCACTAAGGCGCAGCCTGTGCGTGGGTAATATAAGTTAATACATTAGATTTTTGTACCTAAAAATATATAACAGTAAAAATAAAAACAGTAAGCATAATAAAGAAAAACGGTAGGATTATAATTAAAATTAGTCTTAAAGATTGTGCAAGAGGTGCATATTATAAATTGATCAAAGTAAAAGTAAAGATTGTAAGATAATATATATCAATTAAAAGAACACAAAAAAAATAATAATAACTATACAGAAACAAAATAGAAAAAAGTAAAAAATTAAATGAATAATGCTTCAACCTTTGCATTGTAAAGCCACAACTTTAATTCTTTTTGGTATTGCGCTAGTTTAGTTGTTACTTGAATTTTTTTTGGTAATAGATTAAAAGTGCGAGGTCCAATAAAGCTACTGTGAGTTTGCATTAGTTTGGTATTGGTTTGTGGGGTATAAAATACATGATTTCTTCTAAAGTTGATTTTTGATTCATATTTTTGAAATTTGTTTTGGTTTTTCATGACATATTTCAGGCTCTGAAGTAAAAATAGTTTACGGAGATTGAATAGTTGAGATTCCTTGTACAATTGATCAGTCGAAAATGTCCTCTTTTTATTATATATAACCTTGATAATATGATTTTGTACTATTTGTAGTGGTTTTATAAATGTATCTAGTGCGCCACCCCATCCTAATATACCGTACATAATTGAGGATTGCACTAGAGAAAAATAAATCATTTTCAATTTGTCAACATTGAGTACTTCCTTAAGTCTATAAAATATGTACGTCAGATATCTTAATTTAGAAACGGTGTTATTAATTTGTGGTTGCCAGTTTAAATTTGTGTCAATATATATACCCAAATATTTGATCTTTTCAATTTTTCCAATTTCAAAGCAAGAGGTGCATGTTATTTCATTACAGTTAGCATTATGTAGTCTAATTTTAAGGTTATTGGGAGGTTTGTTTTTATTGTTTTTATAAAAAGTTAGGTAAAATGTTTTACTATAGTTTAAGAAAAGTCTATTACAAGTTAGCCATGATAAGACATATGAAATACATTTTGTTGCATTTAAAAAAGTTTCAGGCCAGGATTTTCCATTTACTATTATTGCTGTATCATCAGCGTAAGATACAATTTTACCAGGGATTACAACATTACATAAATCATTAATATATATTAGAAACAGAATTTGGCCAAGCACAGTCCCCTGTGGTACTCCATTTTTTATCACTGTTTCTGTGCTATAAAAGTTCCCTATTTTTGTTTTTTGTAATCTATCTTTGAGATAGTGAGTGAGAATTTTTAGTGCATCTTTTTTGAAACCTATTTGATTAATTTTGTTTATGAGTAGATTGTGATTTACAGTATCAAACGCTTTTCTTAAGTCTAAAAATATAGCTAGACTTTTTTTATTTTGATCAACAGATGTGTATAAATTTTTTGTCAGATCGAATATTGCATCTTCAGTGCTTAATTTACTTCTGAAGCCATATTGATTTTCGGACAGAATATTGTTTTGTTCTAGGTAATTCATAACTCTATTTTTGATACATTTTTCAAATATTTTTGAAAGGTTTGAAACTAAGGAGATAGGTCTGTAATTGTCTAATATGTGCGTGTCACCCGATTTGTGAATTGGTATTATAGTGGAGATTTTAAATTGTTCTGGGAAATACCCCTCTTTTAGGGATATATTATAAATATGTTGCAAAGGAGTTAAAATATATTGTTTTATTTTTTTTAGTGTATTACCTGATAAATTATCAATTCCTGAAGAATTAGTTGGTTTTAGGCTGTCAATGTGTTTTTCAATTTCATTAGTTGTGATAGGTGTAAAATAATTTAATGAGTTAATTGAATTGTTTGTTGGTACCAAAAGTAGAGATGAGTCAACGGGCGCTGTATTAGCAATCTTACTGGATGATTCAAGTACTTGGTCTACTACATTTGTGAAGAAGTTGTTAAAGTTATTTGCAATGTCAGATTTGTCAGTTATAATATTGTTATTTATTTTAATCTCCTTCACCTCAGTTGATGCTATTCTTTTTTTATTCGTTATTTCGTTAATAATATTCCACGTTTTTTTGGTATCATTATTTGCATTATCAATTTGTTCACCATAGTATTTTTTTTTACAACTTCTTATTAACCTATTTAGTAAATTTCTATACAGTAAATATTTTGTTTTCACGAAGGACATTGTTCTGACATTGTTTTTTTGACAGACTCTTTGATAATTTAGCATCTCTCTGTATAGTTTATCTCTTTGTTTCATGGAGACTATTATTCCTACAGTTATCCAAGGTTTAATTTTTTTATATTTTCTCTTAGATATCACAAATTTATTTGTACTTTTTGAAATATATTCTTGGAGAGTTTTATAAAACGATTCTAATGCTGAATATGGGTTTGATATTGATAGAATTTGATCCCAATTTTCCAAAAGAAGTAGATTATTTAATGTGAGGTAATTAATAATATTTTTTTCAACTGTTTCAGAATTTTCTTTTGAATTTGCAGTTAAGATGTTGTGTCCGTAAAATGTTGGGTAATGATCAGTAATGTTTGTTATTAGAGTTGAAGATGTTGTTTTAAAGTGTTTGTGTGATTTAACGAATATGTGATCTAGAGTCGTGGAGTTATTCAGATTTTCTCTAGTTGGTGAGTTTATATAAGACTGATATCCAGCACATGACAAACAATCTAAGTACTCATTTATACAATTTGTTCTTTTGTTATTTTCATTTATATTTATATTTATATCACCGGTTAATATTGCAAAGTTGAAGTTATTTCTGTTTGTCATTTTTAAAAGCGAATTAAGTTCGTTATTAAAGAGAGATTCATTTAGTGAAGGTGATCTATAGATAGCTATTAGCAGATAATTATAATTGTTATGGTTAAATGTTAATTTAATAGCATTTGCTGTTTTAAAATCTAAAATCTCGAAAGCAGTTTTCATGAGACAATTATTCATAAATACCGTGACTCCATCGTGTCCAGTATGTTTGCATTTAGATGAAATGGTTATATATCCTGGCAGGTTATAGGGGATTACCTCTTTCATCTGTGTCTCTGTTAATATAATAATACTAGGAGAAAAATCTAGACTTTCGATTAGGACACAGAGTTCATCAAAGTGCTTTCTTAAACTCCGTATGTTCATATTTAGAACTGAAAAATTAACATTTTTGAAATGATTATTTAGTTCACTTGTGTTTTTACATATAAAGTTTTCATGCAAAACATAGAATTATCTTTAACGGACCGCCCGTTTCTGCACAGAGTTTTTTTAAAGTATTCTAGGTCTAGACGTAACTCATTAATTTAATAAAATAACGTTTTAGAAAACTACCAAACTCAAAGTCAGGAGAGATAAAATTTAAAAAAAATCACTATAAAGTAAAAATGACGGGCGCATATTTTAAAATTATGCCAATAATTCTTAACGAACAAAAGCAAAACGTTGCCGGTGATCTCGTCAAAGTAATAAGTGCCGAACAGGGATTTCGCTCACGGTTCCACCTCAAAGGGTATGTTGAAATAAGTAAGCACCGTAATTAAAATGTTATCAGGGCGCGTGAACCAGAACTGGGGAAATTATCAGCGGAAAATGCGGCGCGGGATATTCGGTTTCTGCGAACGTTTCGCTATACCTACTGTACCTAATGATCCGTATGAAGTGGTTACACCTTGCTTCTGCTAAAATACACTGCCAACTCATACTAATCGGACGATGAAATTCATTGATGCCACCTGTAAATGAGCTTCAACTTTAATATAAAAACATATTATTTTTACTATCCGTCTTTGCGCTTTTTTTATAGATATACATTAAAACATAGTCGGCATTTATTTAATATTTCACAGAAAATTGAAAAATGTGATGGTTTGACATTTTACTTTAATGTGAATAGCACAAAAGTGTCACAAATGTCCGAAGCCGATGGGGTGTTGTGGGGTGAATGGAGTGGGAGGGAATGGAGATTGGAAAGATGAAGGTTGGGAAGTACATAGCTATTCAGACCTGGTCCAAATCTTAAGAATTCATGACGGAAATAGCAATGACAATGGCAGTTGTCAATTTGGGAGGCGGATATGGGTACCGCCTCTGGCTAACCATTTATTTGATAACCAACACCTCTGCCATAAGTAACCCCAATTGGTTCGCTACGTTTGGTGACTTAGCAGGGGTTCCCGGGTTCGTTTGGTGAGGTTTTCTCAGGTCTTAGTCGCGGATGCGTCTGCCCACCAGCTACATGGTGCCAGATTGGAAGAAGCCGGTTTGGGAAGACACTTTGACTTCTCCAGATGGTATCCCTCAAACCATCATCTTGCATCGAAGCAAGGGGGGGGGGGTGGATTCATACGTCCATCACTCCATCGTTCACAGAAATTCCTTTCCTTCCTTTAAAAAGACCCTCCACACAGCATCCCCAAAGATGAAACAGGCCTCTGAGGGGAAATTATTTTCCTCAGTCCTTTTGTGCAGGATTTATGTAAAAAATGCAACCTAGTAGTAGAACAGAAAGCCATACAAATTCATTGCCGTACATAGCTCACCGATAAGAATTTTTCCCGATTCAAACAAACAGTTTATCTGTTTTATTATTTTGATTGTTGTGACAACAAGAGTTTGGCAATATTGTGTGTAAAATTACCCCCATTATCCAACAATCCGTATATTTTGGTACTGTACAATACCATTTATATTTAAAAAAAAAAGAATTTCAGGAATTTTCAGAATGAGTCATATCACAATCCTACCTTTAATTTGTATGGTGCGAACAATGAAAATATGGTAACTGTGAGGATAAATTAACAGACCGAGGAAACAATTTTTGTGTAAAGAGAAAGATCAACCAAAAAAGTGTGAATGATATGATCAATATAATTTAAAAAAAAACTGAAAATGTTTTCAGCAGCGAGAAAAGATTTATTCCTCTTCATTTCAAAGTATTGATCAAAATTTCAGAATATCAAAAGTTATGACAAGAGAAAGGAAGAGTGGATTACAAGAAGTACAAAGTTTTGCTAACGCGGTTTTAACAACTTTGAAAGAATTTCAGTAAAACACCCCCTCATCTGGGCACTTAATTGAACTCAATAAAAAGTACTATCATTATTTACACGGTCTCTGTGACACCAAACATTAATAGTTATAAATTGGCTAATTTTATTATTGCAATTTTTGTAAAATATCACCTCCAGAGAACGAGAGGGTTGTAAAAAGTGAAAAAATATTTTTTAGATTACGATCTTATTGACGCGTAGAGTTTCTCAATTAGGGTCGAATTTGAAAAATAAATGGACGTCTAGACATTTCAGGTCTGACTCTACCGCATAGGGATAGCTATAAATATAATCTAATGCTGTAGGGGTGTGCTTTCCTTCCGTTGGGGGAGTCAAATTGATAGAGAAAAGATATATTTATGTAGAATGCTTTATTAAGTCAAACGGGTACAGATGAATTACTCTGTTAAAGTTCCAGAAAGACAGTGAGGCAGTTGTTATTTATGTGTTTGGTACGAATGAAAAAATATCTCTAGGAAACGGGTTGACAAATTCAACGCCGTTAGAAGGGTATGTAAGTTGTAAGTCCAATGAAATGAAATCCGGGAGGGAAACTGGCATTATTTATGTTGAATTTAACTTTAAGGCATCTGAATGAAAGATTTACAATGGGGAAAAGGATAAATTATGTATAAAATTCACTGGGTTCTTTCGAGAATCTGAACATAAAGATTAAAGAGTTATCGTACCAACTCCAAAACTTACTGGAGTGTCTAATTTGTGAGTAAATAAAACTTCTCCTTGTAAATGGGATAGCTTCATTTTTTAGTGAAATTAAGCCAGTTTGTATTTCCAAGGGGGTCTCTATAACTTAATAATCTACGCAATTGACTTTGAGTCAGGAGGTTTAGAATATTTTCTCTCTGTAAAACAGACAAATTTTTGTTTTTGACTAGAAAATATCGAAAATAAAAAAACTAATATGAACATAAACATATTTTATTGAAGAAAAAGATAATGCTTACAAATAACGAAAAACTAAAGATCTAAATGAAATATGAAACGGAACAAAATACAGAAAATAAGAAGATTACAGTCTCAACTGGGATTCGAACCCAGAATCTCTGAGACAACACCTTTATCCACTCGACCATTGGAACCTAAATATTATACGTCATATTTGTCAATCTCATATTTCAAATTCAGAATTAACAATATTTTCTTGCATCAAATATTACCCATATATCTTTATGAATGGTTTGTAACCTAAATAGTGTTAAATAAATTGAAATACGAATTTGACACATAAGACGTTTAATAATAAGGTCCCAATGGTCCTGTGTTCGATTCCCAGTTGAGACCGTTATCTTTTTACTTTCTATGCCTTGTTCTGTTTCATGTTTCGTTTAATTTTGTTAGTATTATCTTCTTCTTCAATAATATATTACTATGGACACAACCTTCAAAAGCAAAAGAGAAGTTTTTCTAATGAAAATTTGAATAAACATATTTTGAAATATTTTATAATGTTGTTCATTCAAAAAAAAAAAATCTGATCGTCTCCCTATTTCTTTGTAAACAAAGAAATTTAATCATATTAAGAATAATGTTGACAAAATTTGTTTCTGACAGGCCGAGAATCCAAGGAAAATGTTTTATAAATACTTTCAGCTTCACAAATCCCACAATTATAATATCCCGTGATTTTTCACAGGTCTGCGGTAGCTTAAAATATTTTTTGCTACATCATGTTAGCTCTAATTAGACGGACTGTTCCAAAATTAAACTTTAACAATTATTCGTCACAGTAATGTAGCATCATCAGGCGCCACCTGCCTCCCGAAAAAAGGGTAATCGATCATTACGCCAACTGAAAAGCTTAAGACAACATTCAAATTTACGCATTTCCTTTCTATAATTCGATCTGACTCCATTACAATAATACCGATAATTCATCGAGTCGATTACACAGATTGATAAACTCTTCACGTGCTCATCATAAACGGTAACAATGGACGACAGACATATTTCTGCTGAATCACGCTGCCAAATCGAACAGTGTATAAATATCGGAAATAATTAATGGCAATACGAATCAAACAAACTGTCATGAATACCTCGTGCCCCATTGTTCCACGCTTTTAATTGAATGGTAATTGAAAATCCTCATCAAAATAGCTTTGCTGATTGAAATTAGTCATAATGCATAGGTTACATACTAAGATTCTGCATATATCTAGCGCTGCAGAAGTCAAACAATGTCTGGAGCATTTAAGGTGTGAATTCAATTAACTCTGCCCTTACAAACTGATGCAGGAGCTAAATGATGCTTTGTTATTTTGTCGTTTAGAAATCAGTGAAAATAACTTATTCATACTGTTAAACTTCATACTTTTCCATGCGGACTGACGGGGTATTCGTTTTACGAGTAGTGACGTTTTTTCAAATTCTATGATACTTTACAGTGGTAGTTGGTATATACCATATTTACTCTGCCTTTGCATCAAAAATCTATGCTATACTCCATTACGCGGATTGGGAATTCAATTCAATTTGTTTATTAATTTCAAAAACATTACAAAATTGTTCATTTCAAAGCGTTTTTAAAATAATTTTTATAATAAGAATTAAAATATTAATATTTACAGTGTGTATATCAACTATACCAGTGATAATAGAGCTTGCCTTTTAAAGGAAGCTTCATTGATGGCAAACATGTCGATATCCGGATTGATTCTGTTCAACAGCAAGATTGCTCTCCCCACAGGCATGACCATTGGCAAATTAGTTCTGCAGGCCGGGAGATAAAATAGTCTATGTTGTCGGTGACGTAGATAACCATCGGGAACATAGAAATGAATGCTCTCCATGATGACCGAGTTTTCAATGAATCGAATCAGTCTAAAGAAATGTGTAGCAATGCGCACATCTCTCCTGACCCGTAGATAGTTCATTCCGAGCATACCCAAAAGAAAGTCAGTGGGATAGAGCCACGGGTAGTAGCCATACTCCCTCATGTAGAGAAACCTCAATAATTTCTGCTGAACTCTCTCCAACACGAGAGAATACTTTACCTGGTGTGGACTCCAAATCACCGACCCACTTTCAAGTCTACTCCTAATGGGTCTAATGGGTACATAGACTCGTAAATGGTAGGAAGAAGATAAAAGGGACACTCAATAACCAGATGACACCGTGAAAAAAATGAGTATTGCTAATTAAATAAGAATCTCTTAAAATTATTGATCATCCGGTTAAAAGTTGCAAGTGCACTTGCCTTGTTAATAATATTAGATGTATTATTATCGTGACGAAATGCGAAAATATTCGGATTTTTAAGAACACATGTTATAAAATCGTAAGAATATTTTCGTAATTTAAGAAAAGTTTACCAGGAAACCTGTTAATTCACTCGTTTAAGCATGCGTTCCAGTTTTTAACAGGATTACCCAATATTTTAAGAGATTCCTAATAAATTAGCAATACTCATTTTTCTCCGTGCATGTCCAGGAATCGGACAAACAACTAAATATGTATACATGAATGGGAATGAAGCATGAAATCTATCCTTTCCGCATACTCCTTATGAAAAAGCGGTGATGGTTAGTTAGTGAAAAAATATATTTTGCATAAAAGGTTTTAGAAATGCATATTTATCAATGTTTATCAGGAAATCAATGTGGCAAAGTACTGCACTTGAACTCAACCATTTTTATATCTATGTTATTGAACTAAAAATGAGTTATTCACCGCAGCTAATCAGGCATCATGGTTATTCATAATAAAGTCTTAGAATAATTAGACAGACCAAAGACCCTTTGGTTGGATGACTTCAGACAAACAACAAGCAATACAACGTGGATCAGGACTGCTGATGGCAGGAAGGAGTTGCGAACCAAAGCGGAGGCCTTTGTCCAACATTGGACGCAAAGTGGCTGACAATGATGAGTAATCGTTCATATTATAATAATCACTGGATATATTTATTATGGGTAGAGGCTTCATCCATGTTTTATGCAGACCTGCAAATAATTAATCATTGTTTTACCATCAACTACAAAAAAATAAATTAAAAGCCTTTTTATGTACTGAAATCAGGACATGTCACCCTTAAAAAACACAGTGAAATTTTCATGTAAATTCGGAATTTTTTGGGTTGGATTTACTAACGAGGGTGTTGTTAACGATGTGTTAAAGATATATGCGTTGAAGGTTGAAAGCGAGGCAAAATTAAATTAAGGCTATATTATATATATACACTTTTATAACATAGAAGGGCAATTATTGGCCGAGACCAAGAAAGAGGTACTACATTAATAGGGAAAAGTTAAATTTTGAGTTTAAGTTTAATTTTGAGGCTGATATATAAATATATTGTAAGATTAGGACAATTTTTTTTTGGAAATTGTAAAAATGAATATTCCTAACAGAAAAAGTGAATTTCAGGGGGTTAGTGAAATTTATAAAGGCAGGACAATTATGGCAATATATCTTGTGACATTGAGTGAAAACTCTGGGCCAAGTTGTGGGATCACTTTTTGTATGAAGTAATAATTGGATCTTTCAGATAAGGATCCATATTTAACGATCCAAAAAACATTCCGTAGCCTCAGAGCACGGGTTCCCAATTAATCGGATGGGAATCGTGTTTTCTGAGAAATCGCCAGGTTCTAAATATAAACAGTAAAATAAACACATATTCACTACGATACTATTTTCATGTCGCTATTTTAATGTTTAAATAATAACGTAATCCATTATCCGCTTCACATGACGTAGTTAGCATTTCAGTAGAATTGCAAGATGAATTATTAGTTCTGCAAAACAATTTCTCGGCACGTAACTTGTATGATGAAAAATTGCTGTCATATCCAAATGTCACCACGCATTTAGAGATTAAACTCCACACATATCTCTGTTGGTTTTCAACGATTCATCATTTGAAAACATATAACAAATACTCATTACACTTGTGAACGAAACAAGCTGTAACGAAAGCTCTCTCCAAGGTTATGAATCTGGTTACCGAGATACAACTTCAACAAGCGCATTAAACATGTGTTAGAGTGTTAGACTAAACCGTATACTGTCTTTAACAAATGAATAGGGATCGCAAATCAATTGGCTGTTATAAAAAAAAAAACATCGCTTCTAAAAAGGTTGTAAATCTTTGCCCTAGAACTAGAAGGATAAAATTGAAGAGGGTAATAATTGAATTTGACGCGCCTCGCTTGAAAAAGCTTGGCTGCTATTTCATTTTCCCAAATGGGTCATCTTTTTACCGATATACTCGTCTTTTAGAATAAATATCCACGTGTAAAAAAATATCACTTTATGTAAAAAAAATTAAGTGCTTTAGGTTTATTTCGCCAATTTATTTTTTATGAGAGTCCGAAGCCAAAGCAGGAGCCCCGAACAGGCAGTAAATCATTTTAGAAAGCGCACTTCAGAGTATGTAAAAGCAGATGTACCTTCCGTTATTGCTGTTGAAGGAAAGTACGTATAAAATATGTTTTTGTGATGAAATACTCGACTCAGTGGAAAATTTACGAGTGACCATATAACATAGTTTGCAGTGCTGTGGGGAAATTTGTGTGCGAAAAGCTTATCACGAGTTGTTACGATCATCCCTTGAAATATAACCGCCACTAAACAATGTTTTCTACATATTTTAGAGGTAACAATGTAAGATCTGAAATGTTCAAATCTGCTGAAATCGCTATCATGATAACTATAAAATATTTTTTTCCTAAAAACTTAATATTTTTTCATTTATACTAGCTTTACCCCGCAACGCGTTGCGGTGGCTCAGTCTGTCTGTGAAGGTAGATAAATAAAAGCGCGTTTTGTTATTACGTCCAACAGATGGCGCTGTTTTAAAAAATACATGTTTTTACCCGTCAGTTTGATATACACTTTTATATCACTTTTTTTATCTATGTAATACAGGTATATAAAACACACACGCGTATTCAAATGCAACATTGTAAAAATTTCAAAGCAATCGGTGAACAACTTTCGAAGATTTAAGATTTTGAACAAAAGTTACATCTGGCAAAGGTGTTGGTTATCCAATAAGTGGTTCACGGTGCGGCCGTACCCTAACCCGCCTCTAAAATTATAGCCTTCTTGTAAGTATATTCCATACAGTTGAACACATCTAATAATTCTGTCAACTTCATACGATCTTGGTACAAGCGAATATCTAAATGACTGAGTCCTGATATTGTTGTTGAAATTAAAAATAATTTTCGGTCGAGTAGTTTTGGTTGGTATGTTGAAAGTGATTAGACTCAGTAAATCAGGTGACTGTAATTCTATTTACAATTTTAAAAATAAAAGTTAAGACGGAAATAACTCTTCTGTCTGAGAGTTTTAATAAATTTAATTCTTTCATCCTTATTTATGTAAGACAGCCGTTGAAGAGTAATAAAATTTACGCAATACCACCAATTTTTCTCAAGTTTTAATTTATTCCGAAATTTGGAAAACTTTTTCCTATCGTGTCGACCATCAGTAATTCCATTAAGAGTCTCGAGCCAGACAAAGAAATGACCGCACGCTTTATTGCTGCGAACGCGTTTGTGTGTTTGTACAGAGTTTTGTTACTTAGTGGAATTTCGGGCTTCTTCGGTATCCCAAACAAGCTACCAGCTGTTGACCACTGTGCTATTAGCAATACATTCGCACAGGATTAAAAGCTTACTGAGAATCCTGAAAAACAAATTATACTACTTGACCATTTATTTCGCCCCAAGAAAGCTATCGAAGGCTAGAAAACATCTTAAAAACATTTAAGTTTCATTAAAAATACTCAGTCAATCAACATTAAATTAACAAGGTTTCACGAAGAAAAAACTGAATTTTGTATTTACATGTTGTGTCCGCAGGCTGTGAGAAGTTTCATTTTAACAAAAAATAATGAAATCAAAATCTCGAAAACAGAGCAACAACATAAGTATTTTAATGCCTACGAAAATTCTGTGACTAGATTGACTGGTGCAAATGCAATTCCGCTGAGTTGTTCCAGGTTGCAGCTTCCAAAGTGAAGTTAATCTCTATGATAGTCAGCCTCAGGCAAGAGGCAACCCGAAAAAAGAAGCATAATAAAATTTCGTAAAGCTAATTCTATGGACCAGCTCTGAAATATTATGTAAGTAGTTGTCAACTTTACTTGCCTTTTCGAATACCAAACGAGAGAAAAAAAATGATTAAAGTTTGCACTATAAGCTACGAAACAAATTAAAAAGAAACATGTATTGATCACACTGAGATATGTATATTTATCTATAAATGATGTTTAATAGGTGCACGTTGGTCGTCAAGCGAGCGCCGGAGATACAATAAAAAAGATATAAAACAATAACGTGAGAGTATTAATAACGATGTACTGATACGAGGAGATAATAATTAATCGACATTATATAGAATGGAAGTTGTTACTGAATTACATTCCCTATCTCAAATAGTGACTTGTCTATTCTACGTCACGTATGCTCCCCTGTACCGTACACGTGACATGCAAAACCAGGAGTCGATTAACCCTAAAATGTGTCGTGTGAATGCTCTGTTATTGGTACACTGACGACCAGTTTTTCAAATGAAAATTTCAAGAAATTTATATTTATGGTTTTATTAATTAATATTCTGGGAAAAAAGTGATTAATTGATAACCTTCTAAGCTAATAAGCTATGAGTCAGAGGACGCAAGTTCAAATTCCTGAGCGAAAAAAGATACAGACAAAAAACTACGTCTGCTCATCCCATACAATAAAAACAAATATAAAAATAATATTTTTGCATCGTTTTTTATATCATTCCAGACTTGAAGATACCCTCAGTATTGTCCTGGAAAGACATTATAACTCTTAACTGAACCGTTAAAGTTAATTTATTCGACTATCACAACCATATTATGACCTCCGTGGTCGAGAGGCTAGACTCTCGTCTAGCAATCCGTAGATTTACCATCCCGGCGCGTGCAAATAATTTTTTTGAATGAATTTGTTTTGTTTTATAATTAATTCACTTAAAATAATATGTCGATGAACGTTCCAGGGTTAGAAGACTCTCGGTATTACCCCGATGAAAGACCACCATTCAGAATTGAAGAGTTTGCTTTGCGATGTTTGGTGACCATATCTGAATATCCAGTTACTTGCCCACCTTCCTATTTCCCGTTTCCTTCCCCTCCCCCCTACCTTAAACCTCACAATCTATACCAAAAGGGATGCCTTCTCACTGGTTCTTGACAAACGGTTTGGAGGAGTTGGAAATATGCTGTATGATTATGGTGACCGGATAAATCATCACAATGATAATATAATTAATCACATCTTTAAAAAGTTATGGAAAGTGATAAAACAATAACTTTATTAACTGGGTTAAGTAGGTTAGGTTAGGGTAAAAAAAAAATTTTTTACATCGTTTCTAATGACTTTATATCACTTTTGAAAAGTGTGTTGAATTATCACTGTGTTGAGTTATCATGGAACCATGATTACAGCCAGATACTTTGCGTCCTTCATCAAACCCATCTCCTTACCCTCTCCACTACCTTCAGTCTCACAATCTACCGTAATTGGTCATATCGTAGTCTCACTGGATCCAGACGGTTGAGAGCAGTTGGGACTCTTGTACAGTTTCACATAAAAAAATATATATTCGAACTGACTGCGGAAAAACAGAACAACGGAAATCGGTAAAAGTTTAAATAATAATTAATAATTTTTATTCCTTTGAAGGTCAGAAACATTATAAGGATTCCATGAGGTAATTTTTCACAAAAAGGCGCTTTATAAATAATCTGTTATTATTATTAGATCTCTATAATGGTAACCCATTAGAGCTACTTCCTAACCTAACATTACTGCTTTCCTCCTTCTCTTCATCTTCAGCATAACAACATTCTCAAAAATAGGTTATCTATTTCATTTTTTGAAATTAGGGAGCCAATTTGAGTACATTCTTTATAGCACGTCCGCACTAAAATAAGATTTTTGCAGAAAGGAGCAAACATGATGGATGGGTAGATGTTATTGATCTGATATCATTACAACTAGGTAAAAATTTGTCACTAGACTCGGAGAAAAACATAATTTTTTCGCGTACAAAATTGGGCAACCTACGAAAAATCGAAATTTTTATCTCTTCGTAAACAACATTCAAAGGCTTTCAACATCATTAATTCCAAATTTCATGTTTAAAATCATCTTCAAACCGCAAAATACCTTTATTTTGACTCTCATCAAAAATAAGATAACAAAAGTTTTGAAAAAAATAGTTTTTTTCACATCAGTTCAAATAACATAGAAAATATCTTCACGACCATTATTTTTATTAGAAATGTGCGTGCGTGCGTTGTGTGGCTTTCTTTTTCAGGTAATAATTACAATTGGTACAAACATATACAAGTTTTAAAGGTCTTACGGTCGGACATATCAATTTGCATAATAATTTATAAAAATATCTCGTTCGTGCATGATCTAACTATAAGATTAAGAACTCGAACATGTTTCGTCGACAAAAACACAGAGGTTTAGTTTTTTTTAATAACATTTTAAAGCTTTTAATACATTTGCGTTGTATTTTTTTAAGTTAAACTGGACAATGTTTTGTTTTTATTTGCACGAAAATTGTGTGAAACATTTAGATTATTTATTTCGGAACATTGACACCGCGCGAATAAGAAACATATTTTTTTATTCCTACTAAATTAATATCTGTGTGAGACGTTACTTAAAGTTCGAATAATATAATGTTCGAGTATTATAAATTTTGGTAATTTGAAATAAATAAATAATTAGGTACCTATATGGAGAGTTGTCAGCGAAAGAGATAGAGGTTTGCCTAAAATTTACATAGAATTCAAAATGCTGCACGTCAAAACTAAAACGGTGAATCGCCACTTTTAAGTAGCTACTTTAATTATTTAAAAAAAAATTATAATATCTATAGGTTTGGTAAAAATATAGGTGGTCCCGTAGAGCTGTCACATGGCTGCTTGTCTGCAGGATATATAATATCTATAGGTTTGGTAAAAATATAGGTGGTCCCGTAGAGCTGTCACATGGCTGCTTGTCTGCAGGATATATAATATCTCTAGGTTTGGTAAAAATATAGGTGGTCCCGTAGAGCTGTCACATGGCTGCTTGTCTGCAGGATATATAATATCTCTAGGTTTGGTAAAAATATAGGTGGTCCCGTAGAGCTGTCACTTGGCTGCTTGTCTGCAGGATATATAATATCTATAGGTTTGGTAAAAATATAGGTGGTCCCGTAGAGCTGTCACATGGCTGCTTGTCTGCAGGATATATAATATCTATAGGTTTGGTAAAAATATAGGTGGTCCCGTAGAGCTGTCACATGGCTGCTTTTCTGCAGGATCAAGTAAAAATTTAGCCACATCCTTACAATTTTAATGCTCGGTATCTTATTTTCCACAATTGAAAAGTTTATTTTTTGATCTATTAAAAATTACCGGTACACTACTCCAGCATTCGGCCTCCGTACTTATTAGACATTAATGGGATTTGCAGACCTTTATTTTGTGTAAATCGTGTGCTGTGGTTTTCTATACGTACTTTTCCCCCAGTTTTCCATTATAATAAGGAACCAGAGAAGTCATTTAACTGGAGAAGTAGTCTCTCAAAACAATACGAAGTTTGTACATTGTTTCCGTGACAGTATATATTTGGTGGTATAATTTTTTTCTCGAGAGCGGTTTTGTACATTTTTAATAATTTAAAAAAGTAGTGGTTTTATTTTCCCATGTTCATCTAAGGATAATAGAGGAAGAGATACTAAGACACTAAGAAAGAAAAATATTTTACTTTAAGTGTGCTATGGGGCAAAAAAAATTGAATTATTATTATTCGTTATCGATGTTTTTACTTCCATGACTTGTAACAAACAGATGATGGTTTAGCGAAATTACAAAAGCTTTGTTCGGATGAAAGTTCTATTGTAGACGACGTTTGATAAACTACCTATTTCCTGTCTGCTATCAGATAATTAATCTATAAATGAATTGAGGGATGATCTTCCTCTTTAGATTAATATATTCGTCAGTTGTTAATGACAATAACTGAGTAAGACTAATAATAATGACTGACAATGCTGCATGCATTTTAATGTGAATAAAACAGTAAAACCTGTGATGAACTATTGTTTACATTGTATCTTTTTTTAAGTTTAGAATTTTCAACCTTACTAGGAGTAGCCTGTGTTAAGGTTAGTATAATTTAAGTAACCACTTTATTTGAGTTTAAAACTAATTACAGTCGGATATAATCGGGCCTTCTTGATGGCAGTGTAATAGCTAAATAGTAAATACAGAAAACAAATTACTTTTGTTATACATATTACCTTTATTTATTTGTAATCGGTATTTAACTTTAATTTGGTATTACACCCAGCTGAGCTTTTATATGGATTACAGGAACATTTTCTATTAGTGGAATCAGTAAACATATCAATAATACCTACCCCCAAACTTGTTGACCAGGTCATGCAACCTATTGGTAAGTGGGTGTGTCTAATAGTGCTCCTCGTCGGTACATGGAATTTAATAGTGGCGACGATAGAAGGGCTGACAATTAAGTTGTAATTGACTTAATATAATACAACCAGATCTGAAATAATTCTCCTGTCATACAACGTTATTAGATGCAATTGTTGAATCATCAAACTTACATAAATGTCTTCAATTGAAATTTAAATCGTAAAATTTACAATTAATTTGTTTTTTTCCTACGCTGCTCATCTCACCAGGGAATTCCTGTGTCGAGATGAGCAGCTTTACAATTATATTCGATCAATAAGTAAATCACATAACACATACACAGATGGATCACATAGAATATGGGGCTCCTCAGGTGATTCAAGACAGAAGCCACGACATGGGCAATCCAAAATCACCACTCTCAGCCAGTATGGAATTTTTTTACTATATTCTTGAATAGATTCAACGATCCCATAGTTTTTATATTTTCACCGAGCATATCATAAAGCAACGGAGCTTTATAAGAAAAACTCCTTTGTCCAATGGATGTTCTGGTTTTCACCGGCTGATTCATTAAAGACGAACCCAATCTAGTGTTGTGATCAATGCTGAACTCGTTCTATATTGTAAGAGTGAATTTTATGCAAAGGGGACCAAATAAGTGAATATTGTACTCTACTTAAGGCGATGCCATACGTAGTAGTGCAAAATCAAGTGTTTTTGGTTTGAAAATTTGGTCGCCTAGAAATGTTTCAGATGCTTAAATTAAATACTGCGAGTAGAATACATCTTGGCCTTTGAAATAATCAAGTAGGTATTTTTTATATAAGTCTTTTCATAAGCCCAGAAAAAAATAATGCATACTGCCTATGAAAACTGCTTATAGTTCATAATCTCCTACTTACGAACCTATTTTCGGTTATGATTTTATTGTATAATGTGGAAAATTAAGTTATTTATAAAATGATTGAAAAAAAAAATATTTATGCCTGAACATCCACAAAATAAAATAAAAGGCGCTTTTTGGCCATGTTTTTTCTTGCATAAATCAAAACAGGCGGATGGTGTTAAGCGGGAATTTAAACCTTATCGCCATCTACTTAAGGGGTGTTATTGATAGCGGCTCAATTTAAAATATTACACGACGTAGTGCATCGCCTTAACATAACACAAACTATTCTGAATTGTAGAGTATCTATTTGATGAGAATAAAATAACCTGACTAATTTTTTAGGCCTGGTTTTAAACATGCGTCTTAGGGCCCGTTCCCACTTCCGTTTTCAAATCGGAGGCGGGTCCCGTTTTAAAAACGGATGCCCTAGTGGCTGTAGTGGATGTATGGAGCTGTTCACACTTGTCCGACACGATTTGAAAACGGATCCGACATTTTTTGTCGGATGGCTCGCCTACGCAGCGCGTCCGTTTTCAAATCGTGTCGGAACACGCTCGCTCATAGTGTTGTATGGAGCTGTTCACACTTGTCGTCCAGTCGTTCCGGCAGAGTCCCCGCCAAACCCCAACCCCTCCCCGCCCGCTCCTTGTTGCAAGGAAGCAGGCACGCTGCGTGCTTGTATTTGGTTATTTTGTTAAGTAAATAAATCAAAACTACAATAATGGATAAGGAAATAAATCCCGTAAATTTAATACCACTGGTCGAAGAAAGAGTATGGTAATATTTTATCTTTAACTAAATAAAAACAAAACACTTGGTGTACACAACTTTTGTACATCAAAATTTTAATTTTTATTTTTTTAAGTTTACTTTTTTTAAATTTTAAAGCTTTAATGAGATGCACGGAAGAGCGTATTAGTTAAATAAAGACATAATAAAAATATTTGAGTGTTTATTGTTTTCTTACTTTAAAATATCGACAGCCTTTCTTCAGGACAAATGAACTTTCTCAATTTTGTATTTTGATATGTTAAGCTCTCTGAAACTCATTCCAGTAGATGGTTAAAGGAAGTGATAGACATTCTCTTAAGCCATTAAGCGCCCTTGAGGTGATTTTTCATGGTGAAAACGGCGTTTTGAAATAATTATTGGAATTTAAAATGTTTCCTTTCATTCCTAAAGTCACATAAAATACTCGACTCGAATAGAGGGAGTTCAACGTCTACCGACTAGAAAATTTATTCCAAAATAAAGCCCGCAAGTAAAAGAGCATTAGGGGTAGTTCAGTTTTCAGAAAAGGCAATTTTAGAATTTCTGTGAGACAGCTGCACTCTGTTAAACAGTTATTGCATTCTCTACTGTACTGAACTAGTGTCGTAAAATCGTTTAAGTGGATATTTAAACTACAAAAAAAAATACTTAATGAAAATTAAGAAATGGCCCGGAATTTTACTAACAATAATTTAGTGCGGTGAAAGAAATGAAAATTATGAAAAGAAAAATATGACAAACAAAGATTAATTTGATTCTGATTGTATAGTTGAGGTTTCGATAAGAAAATAACTCTTAAAATACCAGTTAGAGTTCAAAAAAGAAGAAGAGTGAGAAAAGCGCAAACATTAATTTTGTGTTTGGTGGGACTTACAGCCACCGAAATATAGCAAGTCACTAACATTACCATTTTGAATAATTCTGATAAAATTACGACATAAACAAAACCATCAGTGCCATGAGAACAGAAAAAAAATTATTAATGTAAATAATACTACGAAAAAAACAACCTAAGAAAAACGAATTAATAAGTTTATTTGTTAATTTTTTTAAAAATATATTAGGAAATATATTTATAGGTAAATCATTAATTTATAAAACTATTATTCCTAATGAGTCCTGAAAGGACAAAATATACAATAATTTTTTTAAACTTAATCAAATTCAATATGTTTATTTACAAATTATTGTCAAGTTCCGCAAGTATTTTTTTTTGCTATTGTATAATTGCGTTCAATGCCATTATCAAACTGTAATTATGCTAGATTGAGTGCACGAGTCAATTAATAATTTAGTTAGAGCTACTGACTAAATATATATATAATTTTTGATTCCCACAAAGCTCTTATTTTCAATATTTTATTTAGATGTATATATTTTTTACCCTGATGAAGTCACTGGAATGTATTAAATAACACAAAACAATGGAAATACGGTTTATAAAACGAATCAACACGAATTTAATACTTAAATACTTTTCTTGCAGGAAAAAATGTCGCAGATCGTTATACGACAAAATCCTTGAACATTTTCTAATTACAAGACTTTCACCTGAAATCACACGACCGAGACTCGAAGGAATTAGATAGAGCTGTTGTCAACTACAAACAGTCCTATATATTTAGACTACTTTTGCATTACAAAATGACATACCCACTCTTTTCTGGTCTGCTCTGAGTAGAAATGTTTATTTTATATTTGTTTTATTGCAGTGGGTCAGTCCGTTAAACCTTTTTTAAAACATAATTCAACAAAAGTGGTGGGTAGGTAACAAAATAAATAAAGTACTAGTTAGAAAAGTAAACTTTACAGAAATCTTAGGGCAAGATACGTAATGTCTTCACGGAAATTCCACGGAGGGATAAGCAGAGAGGAGAGACAGGCACATAACTCTGCCTTGACATACATTCCTTGCTTCATTCACATTCATGCAACGTTTCTTACATGATCTTCTGTTATTTTGATTCTCGACATGGACCGACTAAGTAAGTATTTGATTATCTTTCTCTCTCTCAGGCGTCACCGACTTCTACCAACCATTTTCACGAAATATATTATCTAGTCTAATCTTTCTACATTCATATGCTTCACATACGTAGTACATAGTCATGAAATGAAAGCATGTCATACAATGAAAGCACAGTGGATTCCAAAGTAACTACGTAAATTTAGAATTCATTTTGTATGTAGGATAAATGCTCCAACAAATTCATAGTAAGAAATAAAAAATATTAATAGAATAATAAAATTTAATAATAATTTTACAGTCTCGCGCTATTTACTCGTGTGCGCATTTTGGATCACTGCCCGGGTTCATCTGTTTTGTGACCTTTATTGCACAGATAGTGCATAAAGGAATTTAAGTTTTAGAGCCGTAAAGTTTTAGTTTTATTTGAAAATTCGAGAAAATTTTTGTTCATCGTGCAACACTTAAAGCCGAGTCAAATTCATAAAATGTTATTTAATATTTAATTCTACAATAGAGAAAATTAGCATTCTGTAAGCGTTGGGTGATCCAGAGGAAATTGCTGATTGGGTATTATTCCGTTTTGCGCTTTCTCCTTATAATGGACCATTATTTTAAATATTTTGTCTTTATCTTTATTAGCGGGAATGTTGCTTATGTTTTGATGGAGGACTTATCAACCCGAGAAATTGAACACACTATGCCTGGGTGGGATCCAAAAGTGATTCAATTCAGTCCCTGACAGTCCAAAAAGTGCTGAAACCTGGAAAAATCTAAAACGCATTGAAGACGCATAATTACGCAGATGATTGAAATCAACAAATCCCAATATTATTAATATAGACGACGAGACGGGCCTAACCTTAAGAATTCTTGGTATCCGGAATTACAAAACTTGACGCCGAAAACCACAATAATTTAAGTAATTATTATACTGAAATACCAGCATCACTTCTATATAAAACGGTATCACTTTTACATACTTCAAAATACATTTCACCACAATCTATACATCTGGTGATGGAAACTAATGCTATCTGAAATGTTGGCTAAACGAGGAACGTAACACGGCATAATGCCCCAAAAATAAATCACGATAAGGGTTTCCTTTTACCTAATGCCAGTAAATCAAGCCGATTACATTGGACGACTGACCAATCTGATTTTTTTTTCATTTCTTGGAGGAGAGCACCAAGAAAGCAGCGTAGGAAGTAGGCAGAGGGCAGAAGAAAACTAGTATTGTTCATGGGAGAGGCTGACACTTATTGTAGATTAAACATGACAAATATCATAATCTTAGCAAGTAGCTTATATTAAACACTCGCTGAGAAGAATCTAGAATAATGCTGTGCCCTGCAATACCCAATCAAGACTTCAATCACAGCGGTATACGAAAATACTTATAATATATATAATAGGAAAGTGGTAAATTGAAAAGGGGTGTGTTCACCGCAGTTTCTCTATTGGCTCTCTGCTTCGCCGCCAGCATACACTCCGATACACCGAGAATATACGAGAACGTACGAGAATATACGAGAATACCACCTGAAAATGAGTTCCACATTTAGCTTTGAATTTCCCGACTTTCCACCAGAATATTACCAAGAAAACAGTAAAATCTTGTGGGCGTTCAGGAAAACTAATAAAAATGTATTTTTACCTTCTGTATTCTGACGAGGAATCGTTCGGTGTGTTTGTTTGCTTTTTGGCTAAGTGTCCGCATTTTGCTTTCACCGATGAACCCCCCGAACCCGGGTGCCTTTATTTGATGGTCAAATAGCACCCTGTCGTAAAACCTTGCCTTTTGTGTATACTGTATATAAATAAGTTGTGTACAGAACAGTTCTATGTACAGTAGAGTTGCACATTTAACGAATTATTTACCAAGGAAGAAGGAGTGTTTGGTAATTGGTGAAGAAATTGCCTCCTAATGCCAATTGCCGATAATGTGCTCTCAGAAGGGAAATAATTTCTATTAATCAATTATTGTGCTGTTTTTGACAAAATTCTTATCCTTCAAATTCGTCCAAACCACTGCGTTAAAAATAATAATTTTTACTCGTAATGATTCACCAGTAAGTTTCATGCAATTATATAACATACGGAGAATTAAAAGTAAAACATTTCTGATGACTTTATAAAAAAAAACACCGAGCATCACATATTATGGTGTATAATATTTTTATTGACGTAAAGAAATGCAAATGTTTATGTTTGTTGTGTATAAATTTTCTTAAAGAAAGCTTTTTAAAAATTATTTAAAATATAAAATACATCCGTATTTACTGTCACATAAAGGAGAGTTTATTTTCCAGTGAATTTCTGCCAACCTACTCAGATGATTGACAGAAATGGGGAGAAACTTCTTGTTACCAAATAAATCATCATGAAATTAAAAGGTTACAAACAAGGTAAAAAAATAGAATAGCTAGAGGTATAAAAATTGAAACTCAAGATATTTGGCAAATAATGGATGGTTTTTTTCAAAGAAAAACGTTCCAACCCTCTCACTGAATTAATTACCTTTGATTTATTATAGTCGTGTTTTGTTTTTCTGTGGTTGGAACAAGGATAAATTTAGCTGATTAATATTGTCGTTATCATCTAATTAAGGTCATCAAGATATTAATTCTTCAATTATGACTATTTATTGTGCATGAGTATCTTAATACTAAACTGAATGGCAACGTACTGCCTTAACGGAATTAGCGATGAAGTAGATCTCATTTCGCTGAAAGCTCTTAATAACATCTCCCTGTAATCATATTAAGTTGTATGGCTTAATTATTAATTTCCAATTAAACAGTGTTAATGTACACATGTTCATTCCGCCCTCTCAACTGGCAATCTTCATAATGAATTATTATCACCTACATAAATATCTTAAATTGGTTTTTTATATTAAGAATATTATATAAAACAATTTATTATAAGCAATAATTATAAGCATGAAATACAAATCCTTCCGATTGATGGTCAGGTGCGCAAAGCCACTGTGCTAGGTCGGCTTTTATTTTTTTTTTAAATAATTTGTTATCCTTTGTGCTTTGCTTAAAACATTATCTTTAATATAATAATAATAATAATATAAACTTATAATAAAGATTATCCTCAAACTACCAATCACAAGCAGTTCGGATGAAATCTTTAGGAAAATCTGTGTTATGGACGTTAGGCAACTTTATTCCAAAAACACACTAGCATACCTCTTCAAACACAAAACAACTTTTGACAATATCCAAACTGCTCGTGATACTAGAACCAAAGGACATAATTTCTTACAAATCCCTTTCGCTAAAACAACTTTTGGCCAGAGAAATCTTAGATATTTTGCAACAAGGCTATATAATGCTCTCCCACTAGCCATTAGAATGAACGAATTTTTTTTTGAAATATAAAACAGACATCAAGTCTTGGATCATCAGCCAAGTCAGATCCAAGATCAAAAATTTTATAAAAATGCCCCCATAAGTATGTACTCCAACTAGATGCTGATTAACCAATTTATCATTTATTATTAGTATTTATTATTTTTTATCATTTTCACAATGTCATTTAATGTAATGAAATATTATATAGACATATGACACAGGTTTATCCTAGTGAGACAGACATCGAAAAAAAAACCTGTAAAACAACTTTATATTGATAATAAAAAAAATAAAATAAAAAAAATATAATAAGTAGTGTGTGTAATACATTCGATTATTAATTATTAATATTGTTTTGCCAATAACTAAAGAGTTTTCACTCCCACAATAAGCGGAGTAAATAGATTTAAAGTGTTATAAGGAAGCATGAAAAATATAATAAGTAGTGTGTGTAATACATTCGATTATTAATTATTAATATTGTTTTGCCAATAACTAAAGAGTTTTCACTCCCACAATAAGCGGAGTAAATAGATTTAAAGTGTTATAAGGAAGCATGAAAAATATAATAAGTAGTGTGTGTAATACATTCGATTATTAATTATTAATATTGTTTTGCCAATAACTAAAGAGTTTTCACTCCCACAATAAGCGGAGTAAATAGATTTAAAGTGTTATAAGGAAGCATGAAAAATATAATAAGTAGTGTGTGTAATACATTCGATTATTAATTATTAATATTGTTTTGCCAATAACTAAAGAGTTTTCACTCCCACAATAAGCGGAGTAAATAGATTTAAAGTGTTATAAGGAAGCATGAAAAATATAATAAGTAGTGTGTGTAATACATTCGATTATTAATTATTAATATTGTTTTGCCAATAACTAAAGAGTTTTCACTCCCACAATAAGCGGAGTAAATAGATTTAAAGTGTTATAAGGAAGCATGAAAAATATAATAAGTAGTGTGTGTAATACATTCGATTATTAATTATTAATATTGTTTTGCCAATAACTAAAGAGCTTTCACTCCCACAATAAGCGGAGTAAATAGATTTAAAGTGTTATAAGGAAGCATGAAAAATGTATTTTTGTTACGGTTTTCGTATATAAGTCTGACACGCATCAATTTCTTTTGCCTTCTTGGCTTTAGCCAGATTAACTCCTGGTTTCATAACAGATTATACTATGGGCATTGCGGTTATACGCTGGTATTATACTGATGGTTTAGTTACAAAACGGACATTACAAAAATAACTTGATGCCTATCAATAAAAACAATACGAAGACACAAAAAAGATATTTTTCGAATACTTCTATTAAAAATATTACTTTTACTAATTCATCTGTAAGAAAAATTCCTGGCAAAATCCAACATTATTTAGTTAATATTTGGAATATTTTCTTATTTCGCAGTTTACGAAAGGATCACCTCATGGGAGTCTTACACTGCTGTTATTGTAAATTGTAGCTTTTGAGTAAATATGTTTAAGGTATCTTATAAAATACTAGCTGACGTAAACCCGGCGTTGCTGGAGGTTATCCATAGGATATATACGTACACCACCGCGGATTTTACTGTAGGCCTTTTTAAGATATACAATCCCGTAGTACATTATTTTGATGTAACTCATATGATTTAGCTAGCGTTAGAAATGTAGTTCTCAAAAAAATATTTTTACGACTTGATTATAAAACATGGACTTTTCTCTACTTTCTATAAATACAATATGCATGTATTATTTATGTAAACCTTACGGGAGAAATTCTCTAATTTCTGTCAATTTCCGTTACGTAGTTTAGAAGAACAGACAGACAGACGCGAATAGCGACTCTTTTTTATACTATTTAGAGATTCAATGCCTGTTACACTCCTTCTTATTATAATATATTATAGCAGCTCATTCCTAGAATGAAGTGATCAATTCTCCGTTCCTACGTAAAATTTTAATAATTTATGTATTCAAAGTAAATTGTAGGATAATTTGCTAATAGGGTCCGAGAGAGATTAGCAGGACAAAGGAATTCGTGTTCCAAAAAAAAAATACCCCAAAAGACATCTAATGTCTTAGATATTGCCTTCCCCAGCGCAAAGTCCGAATTTCAAATATCTAATAAGGATAAATGTCTAGAGTAAGGTAAATGTTTTCTGGAATAGAAAAGTTTTGAGTTATGCGCACCGAGGGAATGTACCAAATCGAGATAGATGGGCGAGTCTTTGATAAATATATATTTGATCTTGTAATTAAATTTTGTTTATGGTTGGAAATGTGATTAAATGTCCACAGTTGAAGGTAAATTGGTGGTTTTTAAATATTTTTTAATGGTACCAAATATAAATAAACCAAAAAGCATTGATAGCTCCTTTTCACTTTTTGTGTGACTGCTGCATAAGATTTCCAACCATCCGAGGGTGTGATTATTTTATCCCAATTGTAGTGAAGGCAAGGAGATGGGACAGAGGAAGGTTGAGAAGTGACTATTCAGATCAGGTTACTAAACATAGCGAAAGTTATTCAGACGTTTCGATTCTGAATGAATCGATTATTCGGAATAGTAGAAGTAAGGCAAAAATTAGAGCATCTCAGTATTTATATTTAATCGGTTCGTAGTTTCTCATAAAAGCGAATGAACGTTTAAATGCCGAATGAAAAAAGTTTAATACAAGGACAAAGAAACTGAACACACGTAACAACCGCCAAACAAAATTATTACCACTAAATCTACACACAAACACACAAAATAGAGATCAAGTACAATAAATTACAGGAAAAATGAGTTATCTCAAGGTCATGTATACACGTCGCGCGTGTTTGTTTGTGTTTACAAATCACTATGAAGTAATGAAGAAAAACCTTAAATAAGAAACATATCATATCATATCATTATACAATCTTCTTCCTTTAATATATTTTGTAGGAATCTTATAGAAACTGAATCATAAACAAGTTGAAAGGAAAATTAATTTCCAAATTTGTGAGTTTCCGCTTTTTGAGCGTGTGATGTAGTATGTATGAGAGATTGATGTTTTTGGATAGTAAACCATTTTTGGGTCGCTTTCCAACATTCTTTTTATATTGCTCTAGCACAAAATTGAGGCGACCCCCGGACGAGCAAATATTTTTTTAAGCTTGCGGAACAAGTCAATAGATGTCGCACATTAAAAAATTAAAATAAAATATATTTATCCATGTCACGGTCTGGATTGCATTTAGTTCGAGTTTAATCTTGAGATCATACAAAGAGATAGCAGCCAATTAAAATATGCGGTGAGAAAATGAATTGGTAGTTGTAATTCGAAGAATGATACAGTTAAATACGACGGAAGGAAATAGGGTCCCTTTAGCTCAGTTGCTAGAGCGGTGCTCTGGCAAGGCAAGGATTCTGGGCTCATGTCCTAGATGTGACTTGTGTCATGTGTATGTTCTACTTTTTCTTCGTGTATTGAATACGACAATAGGTTTTGGCATTCAATTGTAAACCATAATATCATTCCAACAGGTATTATATTAATAGACTTATGTAATAATTTTTATATGTGTTTTTTGTGCATAAATACGTTTGCCTGCCAAAAGCTTAGTCATAGAGTTTTGGATTGTTTGAAAGTAACCTCTATTTGTCTTGCACGAGTTATCTCAAGCCGTTATTCCGTGTCTGATAGTAGATGAAATTGAAACTGAATTATTCTTACTTATTATAAGACATAAGAAAATATTTACTGTGAATTATTTATTTAATAACGCTTCAGAAAAAAAAACTTTATTATGAATAAATATTAATGATAAATATTATCTTGAAGATAATATTAATCTTAGAATCCATTTAGGTCAAATAGATTAGGTGTAATTGAGACAAGAAAGGGGAAAAATAATACCAGGAAAACCCCTCTGGGCGGTGATTAGAGATATTTGTAGTAATATCGTGGGGGGATGAGGCAATATACAAAGCTGTGAAGAAAGCAACAAGGTTTTCTAAGATTAATTTTATCATTCAAAAATCTTTGACTTTGAGTCATGTTAATGAAGTAATTCACTTGGACGGTCCTGAAGAACAATGTCGGATGTGCAAATTGATAGTTTTGCAGTGAAGCTTTTATTTTTATTTTTTTAAATGTAAAAACCGCACAAAAGTCCAAATTGCTCCCAACCATCTGGAGCCAGTGAGACTACAGCATCCAAATTGGGTATGTAGCGAGGCTGAAAGTAGTGGGGAGGGGAGGGAGATGGAGAAAAGGAAAGAGGGAAAGTACCTGGCTATTCAGATCTGGTCACCAAACAAGTCATTTCAAGCAACGTTTCAAATCCGAATGGTGGTCTTACTTCTTGATCTCGAAAAACAGAAAAAATGCCGCAACAAAAATTTCAGAAAAAAAATCTGTATTGCAAACTAAACAAACTACATAAAACTAAAAATTTACACATATGACATTGCTCTTTTTTTTAGTACCTGTAACGCACCAGCAACGTAATCTTCAGTCTGTGGGCTTAGCGGAAGTCACTTTCATTCTACAGTATATTTCCCATGAAGTATCAGTTGGCTAATCTTGTATTTTTCACTGCCCATAATTTGACAAAGATTTTAGAGTCTTTTTAAATGTGAGGTACATTTTATAAATTTGATAGAAGAAGCAGATTTGAATGGGTAAACAGACCAAAGATCTTTGATATATGAATGAGTGCATTTAGCAAACTTATCCATATTCTCAAAAAACAAGATGATCCCTAACCCCAATAACCATATTAAAATAAATAATACGGCATCAAAAAGGATGAAAAGATCGTTCAAAAGATATATCACTTGAATACATTTAAAAGTACGTTAAATGTAATGATCATGTCCAATTGTAGCAAAGATATTCATTATCTAGGATTAGAATCCGTAAACAACTTTGGTTATTCCAAAAAAATTTAAACCCCATAAACATGTTTTCGAAAAGATTTTCCTCAGAAATAGCAAATTATTTTTCATGATACCATTATTAAAAATGATGTTTCTTGAAAATAAAAATTTCACTAAATAAAATTTAATCTTCCTTTTAAACAAACAGGTAAAATATTCATTACAATTAAATGTCTTACTTATTTCTTTCTCTAGAAAGTTTTTGGTCAAAATTACCTAGTCTTAATCAAAATTCACATTATTCGTTATACGTTGTGTCGCTTCACAGTTTTCAAATATTATTTCGATTCATTCAAGAATTAAAAAAGCCTTGTTATTGCGACGGGTTTTTTAATGTATTATTAGTGCTTTTTTCCACTTTTATTATTTTTCAATAGCTTTTTATTTTGGTACAATATTTTTTTAAATTTCATAGTTATCCAGTAATGTTGGCCTCACTGGATGACTTACCCGAGCTGAGAATGTTACCCGTACTTATGAAACATTAATATTGTTATTATCGCCTTTTTATGGAGTCTTGTATTATTTTTTATGTATAAATGGACATTTTAAAGCATCGTAGATTTGAATTACTTTATAAACTGAATATTTCGATAGCAAAAATATGTTTTTTAACACCGGATTTTACATCACGGTAAAGTGAAGAATAATATAATAATAAAATAAACTTCTAATGAAATGGTGAACAAACAGGGTAGAGAACTGCAAATCTTTATTACATTGATAATATGACAATTATTTATTTTTATTTTTATTTTATTAATACAATACTTAGAGGGTACATATGGTTTTTGTGATATTTCACCCTCCATGCTAGGGATGACCCTGTGTTATGGCGGGTGAATAAGTAAGCCACAAATATACTAATGTAAGTGTTGACTGCGGGTTTTACTTACACCTAAGCTTCAACAGGGCTGCAGAATTAAAATTAATACAAAATACAGAATCTTAAATTAAAGAAAATAAATAATTTTGTAAACATTACTATCCAATCAAAATGGATTGACATATTAAAAAATAATGGCTTCTTCATCCGGATAAAAGTAGAAACTATTTATTTTGAATCATGTCGATTCTTTTTGATTAAATAGTGGTTTTAACAAAGTTACTTACTTGATTTTGCAGTTATTAATGAACAGAAATTTAACATCACGTGTATGTATACGTTAACCAAAATAGACATATAATATACCTATAAACAATGACATTATATATAAAGAGTATGGTGAAACACACAAAAAACAAACAAAAATCAATTGAAGAGATGAGGAAAAAATACTTTCGTTTTTCACAAATTCTTGAAGAGAACAAGTTAATTAGATAAAGACTTTCTAACGTGTGTGCTCACCTGATACGGATCTCATTTTAAAAATAATTTCACTCGTACTCAACCCTGTAAATTCTTGAATACCTTAAAAAATAACAACAGACATTCCCCTTTATCTGAAAATATAAAAAAAACAGCGGTTTTCAAATCCATTTCACTCGAGAAAATAATAAATTACATTGTCAACTTCAATACAAACAAAACACAATACGGCCACGCCGCGCTGGGGAGGTACTTTCTCGTATCATCCCCTAAAGACGAACAAAGGGAGGTTTAGGTGATGACAGTCGTACAAAATAAAAGTGCAATTTGTATTATTTTTATTCGTCGACCTTCGGAAAAGAGCGAATGATATTTCAAGTAAGTTTTCATAGAAGTATATTAGATTCAAGCCCTTCCTGTATTTGTTTACTTCCTGGATATGTTTTCATCGCTATGTGATTTCACCTTGAAAATGTAAGTTCTACGCTTTATTTTGTTTTTGTAAACTATAAGAAAAGATAATTTGGAAAAGGCACATGATTATATCGATAGTGGTTGAAACAGTATATTTTATTTCTAAAGTCAGTAAGACAATAGGTTTTAGTGCTTTTAGTAACAAGTATTTTTCAAAGTAGTTATACTACTTCGGTCTACAATAGTTTGTCACCAGGTCACAACAAAATAACAAAGACAGGTATCTAATTAAATATAAATTAAGTTAAAGGAATATTGGAGGAAAAAGGTAAAAGGAAACATAATAACTAAGGATCATTTTCATAATGGTGAGAGGATAATAGAGCAAGTAGGTATTAAAGTAAGTACTGAAAGGGGTATGTAACTATAACCGATTATAAAACGCACAATTTAATTATTTTAAATATTATATTATTTTATTTTGTATTAATTTTTAATTTTGTTATTATTTTATTTTTAGATGTATTTTTGTTTTTGTTCTATATTTTTATTTTAATTTTAATTTGATTTTAATCATATATATTTTTTTTTGTTATATATTTTTTAGTGTCGTGTTCTGTTTCACGTTTTTTTTTTTATTTATTTGTTTTATTTTCTTCTTCAATGATTAGTTAATTTAAGTATTCAAATAAATAGGATTTCCAGTTACACAGTCATGAATCAAAGCTACTTTTATCAGCTATCTATTTTTAATTAATCTTTATAGTAAATTAGTTGGTACGAGGCGTATCCAGAAAGTAAGTGTACTGAGGCTCTCACGACCGAATGAATTTTATTTTCGACATGTTGGCTACACTTACGTGTAGCCTGACTCTTCCCCTCCGCAACAAGACCGGTTCAAGGTCATTACGTTGAGAAGTGTTGACGTGACAACACGTTTCGTGAAAAATGTCAATCCAATCCTCCCGCCAAGTGAAAAAACGCTCCGTGACGATCGCAGATTGACTGTGGAAGAACTTTCTGCAATGTTTCCGCAAATATCCAGATCTCTACTATGAAACGTAAAACGAACACGAAACTATCACAGAAACCCTCGGATATCGGAAACTGTCCGCGAAGTGGGTCCCAAAACAGCTGACAGACCAACACAAGTTGAATCGAGTGGAAGCCGGACAAGAGTTTTTGAGACGCTGCAAACTCCATTGAGATGAATTTTTCCGCTTCATCGTTGCTGGAGATGAAACTTGGGTTGCACACTACACGCCTGAAACCAAAAGGCAGTCTCAACAGTGGCGTCACACCTCTTCACCCTTCGCCAAAAAGTTCAGAACCACAATTACAGCCAAGAAAATCATGGCATCCGTGTTTTGGGAATGTCAAGGCATAATTTTGATTGAATATCTGCCTCAAGGGGAGACCATCAACTCTGCAAGATACTGTGAGACCCTAAAAAAATTGCGGAAGGCGATTCAAAACAAGAGGAGAGGCATGCTAACAAAGGGAGTCAGCCTGCTGCACGACAATGCCAGACCACACGGCCAACGCCACGAAGGAACTGTTTGCCTCGTTTAAATGGGATGTCCTGAACCACCCCGCGCATTCCCCTGACCTAGCACATTCAGATTTTTATCTCTTTACCTCCCTGAAGCTGTACATGGGTGGAAAAAGGTTTTCAACCGACGAGGGGGTAAAGGAAGAGGTGGAGAAGTGGACGAAGGGGTTGGCGGGAAACTACTTCGAGGAAGGCATCAACAAGTTGATACCCCGCTTCACCACCTGCATTGAGAGGAATGGCGACTATGTCGAAAAATAACTTACATATGTACCACGGTAACCATATAATTGTTTTGTTTCAATAAAAAAAATTGTAACCTGCAAAAATTCAGCACACTTACTTTCTGGATACGCCTCCTATATTTCAAGCCACAAATCAAACGATTTTTACGAATATGTAATATTTTTAAATTTTTAATTACGAATATCTTCTAGGTACCCAATAAAAGCATTGAAAGTCAGCACCGTTATGTAAATAATATTCAACGGATTCGAAGGAAGAACTGATTATTGAAATTGAATTGAAATACTAAATTCATGATAAATGTATGTGGAGTAACGAGTGTTTTGCAATGAAGTGAAGTTTGTAGGTAAACAATAAAAGGGTGGAATCAAGTATTTGTATATTATCAATTTTGCCACAATCTTCTCGCGTGGAACTAATTGTAATGCAAATGGTGTCGAGAAATCATTGATCTTGATTTGAAAATAGAACGCGGAACGTCGATTGTTCTTATGGAAATGGAAATGTTTCGAATTTGATTTCAAAATTCATACCTGAATTTATTTTATTATTTTTTATACATCAACCCCATACATGAGGCCCGTAGTAAAAGAATTTCCCTCCGGGTTTATGTCATATTTTGAGATGCTGTGTGGAGGGTCTTTTTTAAGGAAAGGAAGGAGAGGAAATTCTAGGAAGGTAAAGGGTGTAAGGGTTGGATAGGAATCTAGGGATCCGTGTATCCAGGAGTGATGGACATATAAATATATCCCTCCCACTGCAGCGCAAGGCGATGGGTCGAGAGACCAGTTGGAAAGGTCAAAGGGTCTCGCAAAACCAGCCTCTCCCGATCTGGCATGCCACGCAGCTGGTGGGTAGGAGCATCCTGAACACACCTCACCCGATGAACTTGGGTACCCCGGCTAAATCACCAAACGTAGCGAATGACTTGGGATAACTTATGGCAGAGATATTGGTTGTCCAATAAATGGTTTCCGGGTCCCGCCTCCCTAATTAAATTGCTTACATTATACACAGGATTTTCCAATAAGAGGTGTTATTTTGAAATTCAATCGTAAAAGATCAATGGTTTCGTTGCTTGTGTGGCACGTAGCGCCGTCTTGTTGAAAGTAAACGTTGTCCAGATCAATACTCTCAATAGCGCAATCCATTCACCGTAACTGTTGCTCCAGCCTCATTTTCGAAAAAGTAACATCCAATGACTACGCCATACACCGCACCAAACAGTCACACGGTGAGTATAAAGAGGCTTTTCAACAATAATTCTTGGATTTTCCGAGCCCCAAATGAGACAATTTTGCTTGTTGACGAAGCCACCGAGGTGGAAATGGGCCTCATCACTCAAGATGATTTGCATTTGATTCACTCAAGTGAATTTTAATAATTTCAATGCATTTTTATGAATGAGGTAGTTTCTACTTGTCATATGTCAAAAAATGACAGCTTCAAAAGTAACGTCTACCGAAATAGCGGGCTATTCAAAATAACACCTCTTATTGGAAAACCCTGTATATATATCGTCGCTGTGAAATCAAACCGGCATATCTGCAAAATGCTTGTTTTTCACCAGAGCGCTTTAAAGATTTCGCATATGATATTTTCCTTTTAACGTCCGTTTGGTTCACCTCAATGCCACCTTATGAATGAATAAAATTTAGACGAATACTGCTTATTGAAGTAGTAGTTGCAAATAAATCGAAAATTGCTTAAATTAAGAGTAAAATGCAGATATGCCAGTATGGCTTTAAAATCAGCGTAATATTTGCATTTGTGTCACAGTGGCTTCTTCTTTTGCAACCTGTTTAAGGTAAAAAAAAAGATAATGTTGTCAATGAAAAAATAATTTATTGCTTCACAATTTTTTTATAAACAATTAACATAATAATGCTCTTTCCTTTGCTGGTAACTTCAAAGTTTCCCAATCGTTTATGGAAATCTGAATAAATTGACGGTATTATCCCGGCGGTAACTAACTTTAGGATACCATTTTTCTTCTTCTCATCAATGGTCTCTTGGAATAAGCGTGCATCAGAACAGGATTCACGCTCCCATTGCCCCGTTTGTTCCTTTTCTTCGCCTCCTCCCAGGCATGTGATCCGTAGGAGGTTTTGAAGTAAAAGTTGCCGTCGTAAATGAGACAAATATCACACTGATCTTTCTTCGGTGTGAAAGTTTGTATGACTTGAAAAAACCTCTGTACTGGTAGTAACTGATTCCTGCAAGGTTTGACTCCTTTCTTTCTGTTAGATAATCTCTGTGATCGGCGATAGATTTTCCACCATCGATATACTCCCGAGAACTTTGAGATCTGTAGTAATGACTAGGAACACTTGCGTTTACAGTTGTGGCAAGGAGGCTTCATGCTTCGTTGGTTCACTCTTCTTGGGTTTTAGACTCGTATTCCTCACCGCAGTTTCGCATCTTTCAGTTTGCTAAAGTTTTTTTTATTAAATTTGCCTATTTTAATTTATTTTTTTAACCGGGAGAAATTTTACCCGGGTCAGACATTTTGGCATATAAGTATGCCGGTTTGTTTTAGTTGAGGCTGCTATAAACGCTTTTGTTAAGTGCAAACCGGATTATCTGCCAATAAGTCATACAATAAGTCATATTTGGTAGTAATACAAATGTACTATTGTGAGATAATCCAGTTTTACTTACATGATGGACGCATTTCCCCCTTGAAAGTTTTGAAGCAACTGACGTATTGCTGAATAGGTCAGTCTTCTGCTAAAAAAAATGGCGATTCACGCGTAAATGCATACCGGCCCAACGCCATCTGACAGATTTTTATTCAACTATACGACATGCCGGTTCGACATAAAAATAGAAGGGAAAAAAAGAAATTTTTTGACACCAATAACTCAAAATCTCCATTTTTGCATATATGCCGGTTTGATTTAACAGCGACGATATACACCCTGGGCATTTAAAGTATGAATTACTTCAGCGCATATAATTGGAACACATACCTACAATAAATAATAACGTCGGACCATCTGTTTCCGTTATTCTATATTATGTTCAATGTAACATCCTTTGTCTGGTCTGAATCGAGTTTTTAATAAGTTTTTAAGCTTTAGGACCCTGCGCAAATTATTCTATCTTTCTTTAATCTAATCTTTAAAGTTAGTTCAGTTGTACCCTCATGATTTTTTTATCCCATTTCCCCATGAAAACACAACCTTATAGACCTGATTATTTTTTAGGATAGGAATTGTGCGAAACAAAAGCTTTACGAAAAGAGAATATAAATCACGGGCGCTCTACGTTCGTTGAATGTTGGTTGATATACTGATAAATCTTTTTTTTCTCTGATATCATAATGGTTATTAAAAATGATTTTTTTCTCCAAATAAATTTAATCGAATTGTTTATGTATATATTTAATATAAAATCTCTAGTCGATGAAAGTTTTTTTTATATAATTAAACATTAATTTATTTTACAAACACGTAGTTTTAAATAATACTGTTATTCTAATATTTTAGTACCTTGTTATATTAACTGGAAAGTTTCCATTGTTTTAGATAATATTGTGTGAAAAGTACGTAAGAAGAACTTTGAAAGAAAAATTTAATATAGGTAATCGTATATTATGTACGTGGTTGTGTGTAAAAATAAATCTTCCATACATACAGCAAGATGTTCTTCTACAATCTCATATTCTTAATTTAAAGGGAAAGATTGGAAAAATATATCATTTTATATGTATAGATATAATTTATATCAATGAGTTGATTAAAATTAGAGTTCGCATCTGCAAGATTGCAGACCAAACGAAATCCAGTCGCGTAGTGTGGTATTCGAAAATCCTTCCAAAAACTATTGCTTTTGACTTGTAGCTACCAGGGCCTCGATTCTCAACGAAGTCATTCCACTCGAACAACGAGTTGTTCGACCCACTGGTTATTCGAATGGAGTGACTTTTGACGTTTGGCGTATGTGAGTATGTATCTTCGATGAGGCTCATGAGTAAGAAAGTCGACCAATCTATATATATACTTTCGACTACAATTGTGAGCGGCCTGGGGGCCTACTCTGTATTTTTAGAAACTTTTCTGCCGCCGGTTAAGCCACGTCACAAACCTGTATTAACCTTTTCCTTACGGTGTTAAAAATTCCACGTCCTCTGGTGCTATACACTCGGTAAATATCTATATATTGTAATTACTTAATGCAATAGATAAATGTATTTTGGAGGAATACCAACAAATTTTAACTCTGTGTTTTGTATATTTACAGAGATATTTATTAATTAGAGACGATGTTCACCCAGTTGATACACCGGCAAGGAAAGGTTAAACCACGAACTTATTGGTTTGTTAACCCGAAAGATACAGAGTTTGCCCCCTGGATTGGAGAATCGATACCCAGCAGCAGATAAATACGTGAGGGTTGGCGAAAGGAAAATACGTCTTGAATAACCATGCGACACTTGGGATTATCCACTTCGAATAAGGTACGTGGTGAGCCAATTTGGTAGTTCAAACAACTTTCCGAAACATATTTTATCATGGCTCAAAGAGTAACGATTGTAGAGAATGAATCCAAATTTTTGATAGTGCCTTACTGAGTTGGAAAATGGAGTGCGAATAAATGAAAAAGTAGGTAGAAGTAAGAGAGAAAGTTAAAAAAAAACATTTGACTTCAATTCACACGATCACAAAATTCATTAAAAATAAAAAGTGACCTGTCATTAATAATGAGTGGTAATATTATCAGGTAGAAGATCTATCGTGCTAGACGTCGAGAAAAGGTGACTTGTCATTAATAATGTGTGGTAATATTATCAGGTAGAAGATCTATCGTGCTAGACGTCGAGAAATAGTGACTTGTCATTAATAATGTGTGGTAATATTATCAGGTAGAAGATCTATCGTGCTAGACGTCGAGAAATAGTGACCTTGCATTAATAATGTGTGGTGATATTATCAGGTAGAAGATCTATCGTGCTAGACGTCGAGAAATAGTGACCTGTCATTAATAATGTGTGGTAATATTATCAGGTAGAAGATCTATCGTGCTAGACGTCGAGAAATAGTGACCTTGCATTAATAATGTGTGGTGATATTATCAGGTAGAAGATCTATCGTGCTAGACGTCGAGAAATAGTGACCTGTCATTAATAATGTGTGGTAATATTATCAGGTAGAAGATCTATCGTGCTAGACGTCGAGAAATAGTGACCTTGCATTAATAATGTGTGGTGATATTATCAGGTAGAAGATCTATCGTGCTAGACGTCGAGAAATAGTGACCTGTCATTAATAATGTGTGGTAATATTATCAGGTAGAAGATCTATCGTGCTAGACGTCGAGAAATAGTGACCTGTCATTAATAATGTGTGGTAATATTATCAGGTAGAAGATCTATCGTGCTAGACGTCGAAAAATAGTGACCTTGCATTAATAATGTGTGGTGATATTATCAGGTAGAAGATCTATCGTGCTAGACGTCGAGAAATAGTGACCTGTCATTAATAATGTGTGGTAATATGATCAGGTAGAAGATCTATCGTGCTAGACGTCGAGAAATAGTGACCTTGCATTAATAATGTATGGTGATATTATCAGGTAGAAGATCTATCGTGCTAGACGTCGAGAAATAGTGACCTGTCATTAATAATGTGTGGTAATATTATCAGGTAGAAGATCTATCGTGCTAGACGTCGAGAAATAGTGACCTGTCATTAATAATTGTTTTTTTTTTGTATAGTTCAGTTTAGTATATTCGGTTTTAGTCTGTGTTTGATATCAGTATATTTTCTATTTCAGATCTCCCTATATTAAGTATCGAGTTTTTTATTTGAGATTTAAATGTTTATTTATTTATTTATTTATTTATTTATTTATTTATTTAGACGCCGTAAAAGGCTTTTACAATATACATGATTTATGTTTACAGTGGTTCACAGGAGCGAAACAGTATTATGTTAAACAGAATAATTACTGAGAAATTATGTTGAAAATTAAACAAGAATAACATCTGGTATACATAGGTACAATAGCATTTTTATTTTCAATCCGTACAGTAGTTTAGTATTGAGGTTATTGTTACCTTCAATATTGAATTTGGTTGAATTTGCTGAGAACTAAGAGTTAGCTCTATTGAATCAGGGCTGTCAGTAAGACATCTCATAACAATTTTGGGAAAAATTATAGTTTTGATTAAGTATGTAAAATTATTAGATAACACTCTTCTGTCTGATATCTGATGTAAGTGCATAGTTTAGGTTCTGTGATAACTTATGAATAGAATGGTATTATGCCTAATAACATTGATAATTACGACAGAGGTTTGTTATTATAGCCTTCTTATAACTATATTCCGTGCAGTTGAACACATCTACTACTTCTGAGAAAGCATTGCCAACTGCATGCAATCTGCAATGCAATGTTATAATGTTGAGGTTTTTGAGTGAGAGTGGTATTTTATTGTAGAGTTTAATACTATATATACTTTTGTACTTATGGTGCGCCGTCACATTTCACAGAAAAAAAATGTTTTAAAAATAATTGTTTCTTTTGGAAAAAATAATTTGGAAGATGACTTTTTCAGGAATGCGATAATGTGGGCGTTTTGTATACAAACATTGTTGTAAATTCATGTAATTAGTTAAATGTTTTGAAGTACTTTTATAGAATGTAGAACGGTTGAACTACTACAAGGTTAAATCGCTTTGAACATGAGAGAACATGGCTTAACAAAGAAAGATCCCGCTATCACCAAAACCTTTCCCTGTGACACGAGAGCTGTCCACTTCAGCAGTTCCTGAAATCTTGCTTTGTTATCATACGAATATTGCGTGGTTCTCGTATTATGTTTCTAAACCTTTTATTGCAAATCTGGCCCCAAATTTACATAACACGAGGTGCTTTCGAAGTATTTTATATCGGCCAACATACACTGTTAAATAAATAATGTTTATTTTCTTGGTTTTATGTCTGAAAAAATCTTGTCATAATTTATTTTTTTTGTCTGATACAATCCTTGAATAATAATTTTGTTAATTTGTTCATTTCTATGCCCAGTGAAGTGAGCTTTTCCCGTAGCATGGTAGTTTTCAAATATTTATTAATCGGCTTTTACCTTCCTGAAGCTTCGCCATAGAAAATACTAAATAATTAATTCGTCAAGTTTCACAATAGTGACCATTTCAAAATGCCTAGAATTTCACTTGAAACCAAATAAGGGATACGTGACTCAAAGGAACAATAGATAGAGCTAAGGATAAAGCAATTTCTGTAAAATCAGGCTTTTAGAATGTAAGGTCCTTTTAATAATAAAACCCTTGTATTTGTACACAACAAAATTGCTATATTTCACCATTACCCCTTTACTTTAAACATACAAGCACTATAATATTTAACTTAGTACTATGTTAAGTGGTGCTCAACTTAAGTTAAGTCCCTCTGTTAAGTTTGCATAAAACAAACTATTTAAGCTTACAGCTTTGTTATCAAAATTAATCAAACAAGGCAAAATGTTAAGAGTCTTAAGATTTCTGCTGTTGTCTAGAAATTTAAACTTCAAAATATTTTAACGCTTATAAACTTATAACATAGAAATACTGAACTACATTTTATTATATCGAAAAACGCAAACAACATCCTTAGCCGATTAAAAGTAATATTTGGAGTTACCCTGGTACTAAAATAAAGTTCATATTTTGAATAACATCAATAAACTGAGTACTTATACAACCTACAACATAGCAATGTTATGGCCGCAGTTGTCGGTAAGTATTACGTAATATAAACACGTTTCCGGAGACAGATCCAAACATTGCATTATTTACGCTGGGTTTAATCGTTATTCAAGGAAAATGGAAGTAACATTTCATGAAATTTCGGCGTAGGTAATGAATACATTATGGTACTGTTTTTCTCTGTATATTTCAGAGGTCATTTGCATGTTACGGAAACCGGCGAGAATACTTCTAAAAGGATTCAGCAAGACCTCGGAGAATGAATCGAATCTAAATATTTTATCGGCTTTTCACATCCAGGTCTTGGTCTTCTACATGAGTGATTGTAATGAGATGTTCTATGGAAGGGTGTACCTATGCTACATCATAAATAAACGTGTTAGTACGTGTTAACAGGTTAAGGTCCGTCTGATTAATGTAAAAAAAACAAACGGTAAGTCGCTGGACACGCTTAAATTTTTTTTAAACAACACTTTGATTCAACGTAACTATCACGAAAGGCAACATTTTATATCGAGATCTATTTTTCAATCAAAGATCAAAATTTCACATATTTTGACAATTGACGACCATGTTTTTTTTGGTACTAAATGACTTTTGGCGGAAGGTTCCGTTTCAATCTAATTAAATTATTGATAAACTTGAAAATCTTAGCTTCACGCTTAATACGCAAAAAATAGCACTTGGTTTCCACTTAATTACTAAAAGTAACAACTATTTATGTCGGAGTGATGGTAAAAGATGCGTTAAAATTCAATTTTGTCTCAAACAAAATTATGTTTGAAGGTTAGGAAATACGCAAACAATTATTAAAATAACCCAAACTAGCAACCTAAAAACTTGTGTATTTTGTGCATGTTTACCTAAAACCCCGACTTAAATTGTTGTCTCCATTAGATATTTAAATTGATATAAAGTGTTGTTTTTTTTTCAAAGATCCTTTGCATGAAGCGGAATTTGACAAAATTATTTAAATAACCTAAGCTAAGAACTCAAAAACCTATACGGTCCACGTATTTCCACCTCTCCCGACATAAATAGTTTAATTTTATAGTAATTAAGTTGAATTGAAGTATTACTAAAAGAAAGTATAAGGTGTGTCCAGCGACTCAAATATTTATTTTTTTAAATTTTACCAAACTAACTTATTCCACTCATCTCCTGCTCATTTTCCTCAATTTACACTTCTTACGTCGTTTCTTTCTCTTCTAAGCAACTTCAAAACTTGATCTACTGGTTTCAAAATTTTAATTTAATACATATTTGTAAAAAGCATTAACTTTGTGCCTCGCCACAATTTACAATATACACTCATAATTTGGTTTTGACAATTTTATTTTAATTATACTCAACCGGTTGCAGAAGTACCTACCCTTACTTCGTCAGGAGAATATTTAAATTAATTTATAAAAATACTGTCAGATATCGCTCTGTTCTTCCTGGAAATCCGTTAATTACCCCATTCCTTTTGATCTCCTAACACCCCAACATCATATTATATATATTTGTCAGTATTGTAAGTTAGTTTATATTTTAATTTAATACATCCGTCAAACAAATGTTTTGCTTTTGATTTGTATTACGCATTATCTCTGCACTGGAATGAGATACGAAGTCGAATTAAAGGGAAGTTTTTTAAGAGTAAACATGTAGATTTTATGAAACTACATGAATTGAATGGTAGAAAAAGTTAGGGAAGCCAGAGGAGAACATTAATCAAATAATTATTTGTGGTAAACTGAGACGTCAGTGATGAGGTGTAAGAAGAATGTGTGACTTGGAAGTGAATGGTTGAAGAGGTCAAAGACCCCTGAGGAGGACATGGCACGTTCAAGGTAAAAAGATACATTGATTAAAATACTACAATAATATTAATTCCAACATAATAATGTGCCCAGTTGTCAAGTACTCCATAAATTTACCCAAAAACCATTTTGTAACGCCGGGTACAATTCAGCTAGTATGTTATATTTCCTGAAAAAAAAATGTTATTGTTGTGTTTTATGTGGCGAAGTGATTATCGTATTAACCCTATTTGAGAATAGAATTATTTCTTCATGTACAAATTAATGTGCAGATGCGATTTTTTTCACAAAATTATTAAGGCCTCCCGTATTTATATTGAATGACGTAGGAATACATGGTGCCTCGTGAAAACTCATGGTACAAGTGGGAAACTGGTGAATCTATATCAAATTTGTAGTCGATTTTGTGTATATTTTTTTTTAGCTTTTGTATCAAGTCAGCTATTAATTGTCTTTTAAATGCGTCGAAGCGTTGACCTAGCAGCCAAGACTTAAAAAATCCTCACCCTGGGTACCCATGCTAAGTCACCAAACGTAGCTAACCACTTGTTGAATGGTTCCCGGGGCGACGGTACTCTTACCCGCCTCCCAAATTGAATAGAGCGGATGAACGAAGAAAGGACTAACAGTCGAATGAGACGAGCAGCTACGTTGACAAAGAAGTCGGAGATTCCCCGAGAAGACATGCTGCTCATATTAATCAAATTCTTGATTCAGATATAATAGTCGGAATGACATAAGAGTCCACAATGAAGCAAGGAGTGGTGAAATCTTGTGAAAGTAAGATAAATAAGTAGAAAGAAAAAAAATTCTCACCAATTGACAGACAATATTACTTTTGTAAATGTACTCCATAAATAACCAAATTTGTTCAATTAGGATGTTAATGAAGGGTTGACGCTGTAATATCATAACAAAAACAAGACGAATTTATTTGAGGCCAAATGTCCATTTAATTCACCACAGTGTATTGTATATATTATCTAAATATACGAGAGATACAATCATTACGTAAGGGTACGATATATCGTACTATAGTACCTTTATGCATATGAAACAATCTGAATTTCATGCGGCTTAACATGTCTTCCTTTATGGTATAATATACGTCTAGATGAAGTCAAAAAGTAAGAAGTCACCTCGTAAAAAGGGTTCAAGGATTCAGTATTGCATATGAACTTTTTTGGGTGATATTTACATTTTTTTATGGATTTGGCATAAGGATTGCATAGCGTCACATCTGAGTTACAGAAATGAATGTAAAAAAGGATGTGCGTAGAATATTTACAGAAATACGCGAATACATAAAAATTTTTTGAACTATTTCAAAATTTTAAATAAGAATCCGCAGAAGCAGGACTGAACAAACAATTATACAAACAAACAATATTTTGCGCCTGGTGCACAAAGTATAAATTGCGCTTCACGAGAAGTTAACGATGATGACAATTATACGTTTGCGAGACAAAATAATGATAACGATAATAATAATAATCCAAACAGAGCGGCACCCCTAAATTTTGGTGATGAGCATGTTGAGGACATTCAACTATCCATAAAATCAATTATGGAACCGCTGCTACCCACTTTTACTACTTATCATAATTAATCGGATTCTTAACTACCAAATATTCCCTGTTTAATTTTATGTCAATAACATCAACATATATTAACTTCTCCTTTGTATATGCTATATAATATAATAGAGTCTATATTCCTTGCAAAATGTAGTTCCCGTGCAGGAGGCAGGAAGGGAGGTGTGGCGGCTGTAGTTGTCGCACGAATCCTTCCGACCGCGAACGAACTCAACGAAAAGAGTCACCGGCTCGGAGCGTTTGGGTTCCTGGGCACCAATTTTAAGTGCTCCTTGAGTTTTTTAACATTAAAAAAAAATTAGACGAATACTGATTATGGTAAAACCTATTTACCGATAAAAGGTTACGCCATTGCTATCTGTATATATTTTCCAGTACGACTTGTGCAATATCTCACCATGCATGTCGGCATTACTGGCCGAAGCTCTTGTAACCGACTGAATACACAGCAGACAATTGACCGATGTTTGAGGCCCATAAATTCGAACGCCAGTGTATTGATGCTGTGTCTGCGTGCCCTGAAAAGTTCAACTTTCTCTTGCTTTCGTGAAAGTAAATCACATTTTCTTTTAAATCAATATCGATATTTGGAACATTTCACGCTTAAAATTTTCTTTCATGCACTGAATTTAAGACTATTTTTTTTTCAATTTGGGAGGTGGGTATAAGTACTTCCACCACGGGAACTATTTATTGGTAAACCAAAACCTCTGTCGTGGTGAGTTAGCAGGGGTGCCTTTAGGGGTGGTTCTTCGGGTGAGGTATATCTAGGTCATGTCGGCGGATGCTTTTGCCCATCTACTGCGTGGCACAGATCACGAGATACTAGTTGAGGGACACCTTTTGACAGTGGGCCTCCCCTTCCTTTCCCCAAATAGAACCTCCATACAGCTTCAACAAAGATGACATAGGCCCTGAGAGAAATTATTTTCCTCAGGATCTTCCTTGTGGATCTGATAATAAAAAAAATGCTTGCAAGTTACGAAAATCGTCATCTGAAAAGAGATTATAAGTTACTGTTATTATACGCCAACTGTTCACCTGTGTGAAATGTGTAAGTTTACTGTAAATTGCCAATATCGAACGAATATATTACGAACCGTTGTATGAAAATTTAAACAGAATCCTGTGCTTTATTTTCACGAAGATGCGCTCGAATTGAACAATCTTTCCTTAGATGACGGTGATACATAATACGATGAATATCCGAAGGATGTTTAGTACACGATACGAAGGATAAACGATAAATTTCCAGTTTATTATCGAAAATGATAAGCTATTCTTATTTTACGATTTCCGCCCTTGTAACACATTTCATTTGCACGTTTGGTAGATACTGATTTTCTGTAAGGTAGATACGGAACCGCACAGAAGCAGCTGAGTTTGTACTTTAAGATGTATTCCTATCCTCTTAACCCTTAAATTACACCTCAGCCAGGTGCCGTTAGAAAGATTTTTTATGTGTAAACACCTCTAAGCTTGTGCACTCCCCACCCCTCGTAAGTGTAACTACATCAATATAATGTATAATTATAAATATAAAAACATACATACAATGGTTTAAACAAAGTTCAATAATGTCTAAACTAACTAACTAACTAACCATCACGCCGTTTCCCCGCAGGGGTAGGCAGAGAGGACGGACCGCCAAACAACTCGGTCTTGGCACACACTCCTTGCCTCATTCACATTCATACATCGTCTCATACATACTCTTCTATTGTTCTGACTCTTGACATGGCCCGACTCAAGTATCTGATTCACTTGGTCGTGCCATGTCTTCCTCGGGCGTCCCCGACTTCTGCTACCATTCACATTTGCATCGTATATTCTCCTTACACTCCTTTCTTCGCTCATTCGCTCTACATGCCCAAACCATCTAAGCGTCCCTTTCTTGATCTTACTCATTACGCTTACATCAGCCTTGCACTCTTTGCAGATATCCACATTCCTCACACGATCATACATGGTTTTACCACACATACGCCTCAGGGATCTCATTTCAACAGCATTTAATCTACTTTCATCCTTTCTTTGCCAGTTCCATGCCTCACTTCCATACATCAGGGTAGGTACCAGCACTCCATTGTGGACTGCTAACTTCGCTTCTTTGGACAATTGTGAATGAGGAATACTTGGAGCAGGTGGATGAATTTATGTATTTATGTAGCATGTTTACGAGAGATGGGAAGGCTGACAGAGATATTGAAAGAAGAGTAAATGCAGGTAGTTGGCGCTAACAAAAAATTGTCCAATTCAATAATGTCTCTTAATTGAAATAATAACACAAAGTTAATTAAAATTATTATTTAAGTATAAATGAATCATTGTTTTCATTACGTTTAAAGCGATGCACCGTGCCGTGTAATATCACGGATCAGACCGCTAACATAACACTACTCATGTAGATGGCAATGATGTTTAAATTTGGGCTAAACTCCAAGCCAACTGTATTGATATAAGCAAGAAAAAAATCAGGCACAAATGTTTTAAGAACATTTTCGTAACAACTTAATTTGACAGATTTGCATGTGGCGTAAAAATGAGTACACACTTGAAAAGCCACAACACTCGCATATTCGGAAAATTTAAGTATTTTCTTTCACATCCCGGTAGGTAGAAAAAAAATAGAAAACTGTTATCAAACGAAGTGCATTTTCGCGTATAAAAATAAACTTAATTGAATTTTATTCATTTCTTCCTTCGGAAAGTACACAGTGCACGCACACACGCGATGTTTCCACAAGCTCAAATAGAATATGTACTTCATCTTTTATTTTTCCTTCTTTGTGTTGCAATTACTCGATCAATCACCTCTATATCAACCAAACACGTGTTATTATATTACATACAAGATAATCAGCAAGAGTAAAAATAGGTAGGGAAAATTCTACGAGAAGTAGTAAATATATATATTTTTTTATTTGCCGGCAACCCGGGCGTTTATTGCAATAACATAATCAAAATCACAAATATGAAAGTAACCCGCCTCACTAGAAGATTTCTGTTCTGAGGCGGGTAAAATATATATATATATATATATATATATATATATATATATTTATATAATAAATTAACTATAAATAAAGTAACTACTTATCGTTAGAATGGTACGAAGTCAGTACTTTGAAGTAAATTACAACAACAATTGAAGGCGTCCAGTGGTCTCCAAATGCGTGCTCTTACCACATCTGATAGCCAGGCAATCTTTAGAGAAGTAAATTGGACGTAATTTATAGACAGATAAGAATTTTGTGGCCGACAAAAGACGATTAGATATAAAAGCAAAGAGTTTACACAAGATAAATAAAATCAATAATTTGATGAGAAATACTAAGGAAAAGTGAGAAAAACTCTGAGCGTCAAAAGGGGCGATTTTAATGAACCTTGTAAAGAAAAGTGTTGAGGTTCATATGAAAAATTGAAAAGATTTTCTTAGAAAATAGGAAACATAGGCGGAAGAAATGCTTACTATGGAAAAAGCTTAACGAATTTGCTGACATATTCCCGAAACCTGAAAACAAACTTATATATATGAGAGGGATAGAGTCATATGTCCTCACTCCTGTACACACTAATCCCTAGATTCCTACCCAACCCTCAAAACTCTTACCTTCCTTTCCTTAAAAAGACCTTTCACACAGCATCCTAAAAGATGACATAGCCCCCGAGGAAAATTATTGTGTGGGGTTTGTTTAAAAAAAAATTAAATGCTTTTGCTATAATACGCGGAATAAAAACAAATATTTGAAATTCTAAAAAACCATAACTGGATTTCGAAGCATTCCAAAGGAAGAGATAAAATTAAATTAAACAATGAAAAGGCAAATCCAATTCATACCCTTTCTGACAAAAATTCTTTACCTTGTGTTGTTTGTTTTGATTGGAATATGCCCAACAAAATTCAGACGTACGTAAGAATATTTAACTTCCAAGACCAAGTTATTTAGGGCATTTAAAATTCCTCGAAGATAACTTCTACTATATTTCGTGACATGTTTGAGTAATGAACTTTTTATTTGTTATTTGAATCTTGGCTTAATAAACTGTATTTCTGAAACGTGGACCTAATTCATGGAAATTTTTTTAAATATGTCGTAAATAAAACAAATCAAAGGGAAAATTTATCGATTTTGTTCGTTCAAATGGAATAAAACACATTTTCCGATCCTATGGTGGAAAATTTTCTTCAGCTTGTAACTAAACCAAATAAAGTGTATGATTTCAGGGAATAATCATAACGTACGAAACATATTTAAAAAAATGTATTGCGCAGATTATTATTTTCCAAAAAACTTGTTTTATTTGACAAAAAATACCATTCACGGAACGTGATGTTTCTGAAATTGGTAAAAAAATCTTTGACATTTTCCGATAAACATTATTTTTCATCGCATAGCCGACATAGATTTTTTAACGATCGTAAGAAACGTGTTGATAACATCTATGCTCAACAATTAATTTGAGGTTCATTACCGATTTACACGTCTGAAGAATTGTTAATGTGCTTCAATACCAAAGTTTAAGCTTATACAGCAACATCATAGACGTGAGATAAACCTATTAAAAAGCTCTCGGGCTTTGATCTA